>CM070610.1:21292588-21817588 GCA_036346395.1 Hsuehochloa calcarea | reverse complement strand
GTTGATCGTCCTATAGTAAAGGTTCCTGCTTCTCTTTTTTTTTTTTTGATTCAATTCGGATCCCTTTTCAGGTTCCTGCTTCTCTTTCACCGCTGGCAGAGTTCGTAATGGACAGTCGAGTCTAGCAATCTTCATGCAGACCTCGACAGATTACAGTGTTGGCCTACCGTACAGAAAATGGCAGATAGACAGACGAAATAACACCCAGGGATTAACGAACTAGCAAGCTAGGAAAGGGGTAGTAATGAAAGACTGCAAAGTCGCGCAGAGCAGAGCACAGCGTGCATGCATGCAAACAACGGCATGCACGCGCGCCCCACGCATGCGTGCAGTCGGCAAAGGTGGCCGGCCGTAGGCCTGGAGGCCGGAGCCACGCACGAGGAGGAAGACGGCGAGTCGACGATCTGAAGCTAGCTAGGAGACGACCGCCGCTCGTGGACGTACGCGCGTCCATGTGCGGCCGCATATGCGCTTGTCGTGCCTGCATCTGCACGCCCTGCATGGCCGGCCGCATGCATGCATGCATTCGTAGACATTGCCAGGGATTTTAACTGCTAGCTACAAGTTTAAATTGATTTAATTTACCACTTGAGGGTGTACACATGCATGCATTCATGAGAAAGGTACGGGATATGACCGTAACGTCTCAACCGAAGAGGAAAAGGCAAGCTGCCCTGTACAAAGTGCAACTTGAGCGAAAACTCTCTCACCAAGGCATGTGATCAAGACTAAGTAGTCCTCCTTTATCTCTGCAGAGTTGTAGTTTCTGTTGCTAGATATTGGGTTCAAACCCGCAAGGTACTCATTGTCAAATAACTGTGTATTGCCATTCATAATCTGTGATTAGACTAGTCCATTAGTAAACAAAACAAATTCAATTTGAGCGTTATGTTAATTAATTTGTTATACTGGTTAATTATCTATTGCATAAATTAATGTATAGAAGACTTGAGTAGTTTATATCTGTTAATAGTCATTTATTTAATGCTCATGTATATTCATAATTAAATCTGAAATTAATCTAAAATATTTGCTAGCACCGCAATTATGCCATCAGCCATGCATGTGTGTGCACAGAGAACTTGTTGCCGGCTTGCCGTAGCTAGGATGCACGCATTCATGTCAGTGTAGCAGCATCGCCGGCCTTTGCTTGCGCCATCCATGCATGCGCGCGCGCTGGACGGCCGGCACCGGTGGCCGGTGGTCGCACTGCACAGTACCTGCCTTAAGTGTCGGTCTGTCGCCCACGCCGCCTCTGTCGGCCTATCTTGCTAACCAACACAGTAGTGCTGGACCATTTTTGTATCAATTCTACATACCCATGCACGATCTGCTCGCATGTGATCTCTAGTCAGTAGTTACGTTACTCGTGGTCGACGGCGCCGGCCGGCGGCTAGATCCCAACTCGATCCGAATGTGGGTTACCTCCGGCGACATATGCATGCGTGGAATCCATGGTTTCCTAAACATTAATATATAGGTAAACAAACGACAACGAGACATGCCTGAGTTGCTCCGGTAATTAATGATAGCCAGCAGGGTGGTTCTTGTGATCTAGTTTCCTGATTAATTTGTGCTTTATAGGATTTGATTTGGCCCTAGCCTCTCTAGTGGCCAAGTCTTGCAGATATATACATGGTCGACCAATTCACCTTGCACTTAACAAATAACACTGTGTGTATATATATATACACGCCTAGATAGTCTACCGCGTGCGACTCAGGTTAGGTGTGACGACGTGCGTGCATAACCCCCCGTACGATCGGGCCACCAACTATAGTCGGCGGGCCAGAAACGTTTGCACCCCGCAAGGCACTCGATTTTGACGGTAAATAATATGAGACGTGATAGTAATTCGTGAATCATTTTACTACTTTTTTTGCGGCACAGACTTTTTTCGACCTCGTATGTTTGATAGTAAAACTTAACGGTAAGACAGTAAAGTTGTTATGTGTTTTACTGCATTTATTATGGCATGCGACTTTTTCGTGCTTGTACGTTTGATAGTAAAACATGACGGGTAAGACAGTAAAGTTGTAACATGTTTTTCTATGGGATTTTGTTTTTACGCTATAACAGTAAAGGTAAGCAACACAATGCAGTAAAACTATACGTACAAAGCAGTAACACTTAAAGATGACATCTTTTTTACATATATTATGGGTGATTAGGCCAAATAGCGTGGCAAGTCACTTTTGTTTTTATATATATTGCATGACCTAATACAAAAAGAAGGAAGACCCTAGTGGCCAATGTAGGACCTTAATGCAGTCCTCAAGCGTTCGTAAGCTTGCTTGTGGGCTTCAAAGGGAACGGATCGTGGAATATGTGAAGGAACGACTCCATCCGATCCTTCGCGTAGCAAGTCGAGCTTGGAGTTGTTGGTATTGAGGGTACACGCCAATCATGTGCCAAAGGAAATCTTCACCTCTTCCACGATATTGGTACCGCCGATCATCACGCCACCGCCGATGCATCCATCGTACATTTGATCGACTATTCGACTTGATCCACGAGTTGGTGAGCATGACCTCGAGTATGAGGTTTTCCCACCGGATGTCGGAGACCAAGCCATTGGTTCTACTGAGGAGGAGGTGTTGTCCGCAGATGATCGAGACATGATATTTGGGAGACAAGGGTAGTGGATATTGGAGGAGGTTGCGATCGCATAGTGTTTAGCAGCATAGCTAAGGGTCCGATGAGAGAGGTGATCACATACAAGGATGAGGTAGTCCAGAACTACCATGGGCAGTTGAGAGGAAGAACAACACGAAGGCATTTTGTTTATTGGTTTGTGTGGAAAATAATATAGGGCTTTCATGTGTTTCTTGGTTAGCGGATGCCTATCCTTATAAGTCGTAGTGGGGGGAGACAAAGAGATGCATCAGGCAGTCCAAGCGGCAGCGTACGTGTTTGTTTTGGAGACGAAGAGACACATTGGTACCCGTGTTTTCAGCTATGCACACACGAACATACAAAACAAAGAAGAGCGAATGTAGTACAGTAAAATATAGACCCCAATGTAGTAACACAGGTACGATGCAAGAATTCAAAACAAATTAGAAGTTTAGTAATTGTCATGCATTTCACAAAGAAAAGAGCTATCACATATAATTTTTGTAGTAAATGTCGAGCAAAGAAATGCAAGTTAGTGTGATAGTAAAAGCATACAGAAGAGGTAAAATGCTTATTTATAAAGTAGTAAATCTGTATTTTTTATCGTGTTTTTAATGATATCAGTATTCTTTTTTGTGTTTCACGAGTAAAATAAAGAAACTATTGTAGTAACGTTATATGTACATAACAATAAATAGCAGGAGATAAAATTCTTAAATATACTTCGGACAAATAGCATGGTCGGTCGCATTTTATTTTTCTTTTAGATTGCCCAATAATAACAAAAGAGGGAAGAAAGGAAAAAATAAATGAGGCCCTAGTGGCCAAGGCAGGACCCTATCACAGCCCTTAGTCGTTCGTAAGGCCACTCGTGGAGTTCGCCGGGCATGGATCCGGAATACATGGAGATACGCCTACCGCTTCCTTCGTGGTTGCGAGCAGATCATGGCACCGAGCGAGTGAAGGAAGTGTATCGACGATAGTCCAGATGAGAACGTTCATCTCTTCCATGGTCTCAGCATCGTCTATTCTTTCGTTTTGCCCTCCGATATAGTCCTCGAGCCTCTAGATGGATGCCTTGACATGATCCATGTAGCTCGTGAGCACGATCTCCAGGATGAGATTGGCTCGCTGGACGTTGGACACAACGACATTGGTCCGACTGAGTAGGAGACGCAGTGCGGATGATTGCAACTACCCTCTCGTAGACACCGGGCGAGCACTGAGGAGATCACAGACATAATCATGGTCCGCAGCCTTGATCAGGCCCTGCACGGAGGGGATCGAGTAGTCATATTGATAATTTTGTCTTACAGTAAAACTAATTTTGGTGTGAAGTAAAACTAGTCAATAAGTTCAGTGATTAGGTACATATCCACGACAATAAAAATTAATGCACTTACAATAATTTAACTGGGAAAAAACAACAAACCTCGTTGCACAGAGTAAACAGGCAAGAGGACAGTAAACATTAAGTGAGCTGGCAGTAAAATTAGGCTGGGTACACGTGAGTCTACCGGTAGGTTTGTTACCGCCACACTAGTGATTCTTTGGTTTTACAATTGATTTAGGGAGTAACAGTTTTTTACTACGATTTTCTTTTTACTGTCTATTTCACTGGCAATTGTTTTGATTTTTTTTATTTTACTGTCAGATTGGGTGATGCAAAGACTTTTTACCGCCGATCTTATTGCACGTGTGTGTATTTTACCGCCGGTCACATGCGGGAGGCAGGGGTGTTGTCGCGTTGCGTGGGGGGATCATGGAATAGCGTGCTGCGCGGCACGCGGCCTCGAATGCGGCCTATGCGTAGAATAGCTATTCAGCGCATGAGCACTTACTAGCACTACACACACATCCAAACACACAAATATAGGACGCCCGTTTCGTACTTCTGGGAGTATATACTCCAACTTCCAATATATCACTTAAACAAACATATTATACTTCTTTGTTCACTTTCAGTATATTTAAATACCAATTATAGCATACTCCAATGCGACTTGATTAAAACAAATTCATTGGAGCCCTTTATGTTTTATATACCATTTTTCATATATAAAAGAAGTATATACACAAAATTTTCTATAAAAAAGTGGACTTTAATGAAATTTTTGTGAACTCATTAGTATCTTATAATCATTATTAGAGTATGATCAAACTGATAAAGATGTATTATCATAAGATTTATGTGGTATATGAGAAGTGGGAGTACATACTCTCAGGAGTACCATACTATGTTCCTATACACACACACACACACACACACTATTCTCTGGCTAAGCACATAATACTTATTCTACGCCTAGCCAGCCCATCGTGTGCGACCCAGGCCAGGTGTGACGTGCGTGCAATCCTCATACAGTCGGCCCATCAAATATAGTAGACAGCCCAGAATCGTCTTCCCCGCGCGAGAATCTCGATTTGATGGTAATTGTTAGATGTCGTAATAGTAATTTGTGTATCCCTTTAAGTACATGTTTTTGGGAATGTGATATTACGAGCTCGTATGTCCGTTAGTAAAACATAATGACGTACATTGTAATTGGCTTCCCGTTTTTACCATCATTGTTTGCTATCTATTTTTTTTACAGTAAAAAGTTTGTGTTAGGATAGTAAATCTTAGCTAATTGTAAGGTCATTGTGTTAGTTTTTTTTACTGAGTAGTTCCAATGAAGTAAACAGGTGTTCATACAATAGTAAAAGTGAACGTATGACAAGTAATATATATGATTTTGTTTTTCCACTGGTCGTTGATGTCGTCAAAACATTACATCGGTACCGTATACCGTGAAAGTGGTAATCTAAAACACGTCATTTAGTAAACATGTTCAACATAGACAATACATACAAGTTCAAACTGGATATTTCATTTTTGTATTTATATATGGCCAAACAACGTGGCCAGGCACTTCTTACAAAAGATTTAAAAATTATAAACCTAAATAATCAAGTTTTCTAGTGGCCGAGGTAGAGTACTATCTCTGTCTTCAAAACTTCGTAGGCGACATCATCGGCATCGAAGGGTTCGAGATCAGCGTAGGTAAACCGAAAGACGTCCACCCATTAACGCGCTCATTCAAGAGTCACCCAAAGACGCTCCGACTCAACAATCAGGTCGAACTGCGCCCATAGTGATGAAGCCATAAGTGCATCTACTACTGTAGTCAATATCCCTAAGTTATAAGTGTGTACTAAAGCTCAAGTTGAGCCTATGTCGGGACCCAAAATTACGATTCAGGACCCTCTGTGTTTAATGCACTAGCCCAGGATCACGCTAGTGCACACAGTGTTAACAAAGATGGAAATCGATCCATACAAGCGAATAGTAACATAAACGAATAACTTTGATTAATAAATAATGGTTTTGACCTTAAGGTCGAGTTACAATTATCGAAGCACGCAGGCTAACAGAGAAAATAAACGACAAATGAAACGAAAAGGTAGTGGCACCCCATCGATTCACCACAGCAACCGATCGATCAAGACTCACGATTAAGCACCTTCGATGTACTCGCCCTCAAATGTCGTGAAGACTCCTCCTCCGCTTGATTCACAAAACAAGCGTGAGTACACACCGCACTCGCAAGCCACACCACGTAGATGCAAAATGTATATATGCCGACTTTTTACAAGGGAAGGCATTTTGTGGCTCTTTTGCATAAATGCAACCTTTGCAATTTAATACAATTTAATAGATTGAAAACAGTAAAACCAATAGACAATAATAATTTTAACAAGTTATTTCACAAAGACACACACACTGACAAAGTTATTCACATAGCTAGATGATTTAATCACATAGCTCCTTCCCACACGCTTTATGGAAACATCTACCCCTAGTGTGAAATTCCTGAGCATTGTCCATGATCATGACGCGCTATTCAATAGATTAAGTTACACTCGCAGAGGTTTGTACACTTTACCCACAAGATACACTTAGTGTAGCTAACACTAAGCATAACAAAGCAATTCAGATACCTTATCTTACTATGCTAAGCCCGCCTTAAAACAGCATGTGGTCGACAGAAGCTCACTCAATGACGCACATGGTGAGGTCCTTAATTGACCAAGGCAAGACTTCCACCTAACCAAACCACATAGACACACAGATTAATATTATTCACACACCACACACCCACCCTTTCACACAAGATTCACCCTTGCCTCACCCAAATCCTTTTACCACCCTCGTTGATTTAAGTGCAACATATGCCACAAAGACACATAGTACACACAGCTTGTTCACATTAGCTTTCATATTCACTTAGTCAATTTATAACAAAGAAGATACATGACAAGTGATTCGTGGCATGGCTAAGCAATCTAATACGCAACTAACCAACCCACGCTGGTGCTACCATATTTACCAACTAAATACCAACTAAGGTGACAAGGAATCGTGACATAGCAATTAACAAGGATGGCATAACAATGTAGGATTAACTCATCGCACCCAAAAGCTTTTAAATAAATACTTAAAATTAAGATGCGAATTTGAATTAAAATACTTTTATAAAACTGGAAGCAAAATGGTCAAGGGTATAGCTTGCCTTGGAATAGGTTCAAGTGCTGGTCTTGGTCTTGAAAGCTCCTTCTTCCTCAAACCTTCCGTATATCGTCAAGTCTACCCGTGAACTAAGCAAACAACAAGAAAATAAATAACAGAAGTAAATAACTCTGATAAAAATAATTAAAAATCTCCAATAAATAGATCTTGATTTTATACAAATTTAGAAATTTGAATGGATGGATTTGGAGTTAGGATGCAAAAGTTATAAGGTTTCAAAGTTTGAATCAAAAGAAAACCCTAAAATAGGATTTATCGAATTCGAATTATTTTTCAATAGAAAATCGGATTATTGCGCAAGCATGACGTCAAGGATTTTCCTAATTTAAATAATTAAAGAATTAATCGACATGTGGGACCCACATGTCGCTGACCCGCCACGCGGACCAAGTCCACCGAGCCACCGACCAGTGGATGGGGCCGAGGTGGCGCACTCAGGCAGGCGCTGCGGCGCCGACGCGCGCCACTGTGGATGACACGCATGCGCACGGTGCCGAGGTGGCAGTGACATGGACGGCGGCGAGGGCGGCGCAAGACGGACCCGAGGGTCCCGCGAACGGCATGCGAGTTAACGGCGATGAGTGGTACAGGAGGTAGAGGGGAACACGGGGTCTCGAGGGTGTGCTCACCGTGCTCCAGACGAGCGAAGTGCCGCCGGCGCAGGCTTTGGCGAGGAGGTGGTACGGCTCGACGGCGACGGCGCGCTAGAGGGCTCCTCCGGCTGGCGAGGCGAGCACCACCAAGCAAGCGCCACGGGAATCCAACGGTGGCGGCTACGACGACGCAGAGGACGACGGAGGCGGCGCAATCGAAGCTCCAAGCCCTCGTGTGCCGGCGGGAATTCGCGATTCCGCGAGCACAGGCGAGAGAGGGTGGGTGGCGGCTTTGGGATGGGTGACGCGAGGGGCGCCGGGCTCTCCTTTATAGGCCCGGGAGGTCCGGCGGCGGGCGCGTGGAGGTCGGGCGATCGTGGCGGCGGTTATGCTTGGGCGCCAAGGCGCGAGGAGAGGGAGAAGACGTGGAGGTCGTGGCGAGGAGGGCGCGAGTCTCGCGCGCACGCCCGCGAAGTCGTGGTGGTTGGAGCGGCTCGCTGGCGAAGCTCGCCGCGGCTTCACGATGGCCGTGCGCGATTTAACGCGCGGAGAAGAAAGCGGCGAAGACGACGACGCCAGAGCGGCCCACGCGTCGTGAGAAAGGGCGAGACGCCACGCGCCAAGATCCGTCGCCCGCCGCGATCCAACGACCGAGGATTAGCGAGCGCGTGAGGAGAGAGACGCGCGCTCGGAGATCCAAGCGTCCAAATCTGATCGGACGGCCACGAAAGATCGGGCTGAGGTGAACAGGACTGGGCCGAGGGGATTCGGCCCAAACACTATTTGGAGATTTAAAATAGTTTTTCTTTTTTAGAAAATAGCAGAAATTCAAATAAGCAATGGAAAATAGCAAATGATCTTGGAAAATTCTAGAAAATTCTAGAAATATAACCAAGCATATGGAATCTAAATAAAATAATTTTGGCAATTGTTAATGTTGGGATTAAGCTCATTAAATCGGTTTGTCCTTAAAGTCCATATTAAGCTTTTTAAATTAAAATTCAAATAAATCCAAATGGTGAATTTTCTTAATACCATTGTTTAAAAGATTTTTAAAGCTCTGAAAATTGGGATGTTACAAACCTTCCCCTTAATGGAATCTCGACCGAGATTCAAAGCTAGCTAGAGAAAAGGCTAGGAACTGGCTTTCAACTCTTCTTCACGCTCCCACGCTGTTTCTCCTTCCGAGTGGTTACTCCACCGACTTTGCGTAAACGAACGGTCTTGCTTCGTGTGCGCGCTCGCGACATCCATAATCTTGACCGGCCGCTTTTTGTAGGTGAGGTCTTCTTTAGTTCAATCAATCCAACTGCTTGTTCTTCCGCACACGAAGACACTTCTTCACCGTGAGACGGAAAGACATCGTACTCGCTAGCGATTGTGGCGCTCTAATCGATAAGCCACTTCTCCACGACGCTCCAAAATCTTGAACGGACCAACATACCGAGGGGCAAGTTTCCTTTGGCGTGGAACCTTTTCACACCTCCGAGGGGCGAATCAAGATACACAAAATCTTCTCGATTCAAAATCGAGATCACGACGACGCATTGTCGCGATAACTCTTCCGCTCGATCGAGCTATCTTTAATCTCTCTCGATCATTGACACTTGCTCTTCTCGCTTCTTGAATAATATCCGACCAAAGATCAGACGCTCAATGTTTCACCCGCCTAACGGGTTCTACAGCACGACCATACAAGGCTTCAAATGGTGACATTTGTAGACCGCTTGATAATCGTTGTTGTACGAGAATTCGTGATATGGTAAACTCTTATCCTAACGAGTAGCATTTGCTAACGCATGTGCTCTCAAAGATATCCTCCAATATCCGATTAACCTTTCACCGCCCATCTGTCTGGGGTGATACGCAGATCGAATTCGTGTGAGTCCCTAAGGCTTCATGTAAACTCGCCAAAATCGGAGGTGAACCGAGATCCTCGATCCGACACAATCTTCTTAGGCACACCATGCAAAATGACGATCTTCGACATGTACACCGCTGCACGATCTCCGAGTAAGTGGTTTTGACTGTAAGAAATGGGCAACTTTAGTCGACGATCCACTATTACCCAAATCGAATCGTAACTCGATTGAGTCTTGGTAACCCAAGAATGAAATCCATTCCGATTTCTTCCCACTTCCATTCGAATCTTCAAAGGTTGCAATGCACTGCCGCCTCTCGATGCTCGCTTAACTTTTTGACACACGCCGCACAAGGCAACGAACTCGCGACTTCTCGCCTGATTTGGCCACCAAAACTTATTCTTAACATCCCGGTACATCTTAGTACTACCAGGTGAATCGAATATTTTGAGTCATGGGCCTCCTTCAAAATTAGCCGCCTCAATCCATCAATATCCGGGACGCAGATACGCCCATTGATCCACAAGATGTCTTGATCATCCACCGTGAAGTCCTTGAACTTCCTTCGCCATCTTCTCCTTGATGTCTGAGAACTCGAGTCCTTCTACTGAGCTTCGCGAATCGCTTCTCCAAAGTAGATTGCACTTCCAGATTTGCCACTTAATCCTTTAGATACTACTTAGCTTCACTGAATTCTTCTTGAAGTTCTCAACAAAGCTCTTTCACTTCCAAGGCATTACAAAGGCTCTTACTACCAAAGCGCCTCAGAACGACATTGGCTTTACCAGATGGTAATGGATTCCAAGGTTATAATCCTTTATCAATTCTAGCCATCTTCTCGCCTCATATTCAGATCCGATCGAGTGAAAATATATTTCAAGCTCTTATGATCTCAGATATACCTCGCAATGTTACCGGCGAGGTAATGACGCCAAATCTTCAAGGCATGCACTATCGCAGCTAACTCCATATCATGGGTGGATAGTTCTCTTCATGCGCCTTAATCGCTTTGACGATAAGCGACGCCTCTTCCTTCTTGCATCAGACACATCCTAATCCTTGACGCCAAGCATCGCAATAGATATCAAAATCCTTGCGAATATCCGCAAAATCAAGATCGGGTCAAGTCAAACATTTCTTCAATTCTTGAAAACTTTCTTCACAAGTCAGTCCAGTAAACTTTTTCTCTTTCTTCAACAATTGCGTAAGAGGTTTAGCAATTGATGAGAATCCTTCAATGAAACGACGATAGTATCCCGCCAATCCCAAGAAACTACGAACTGAGTGATGCCTTGGGTCGCTCCCATTGTAGTATCGCTTAACTTTATCGGGTCAACGGCTACTCCCGCAATTGCCATCACATGACCAAGAAAATCCACTTCCTTTTCCGTAAATCACACTTGCTAAACTTAGCATACAACCGATGTTCTCTCGAGCTTCTAGAATTAATCTCAAATGTTCTGCATGTTGTTCTTCCGACTTTGAGTAGACCAAAATATCATCGATGAATACAACTACAAACTTGTCCAGATACTCCATGAATACCTTATTCATCATGTTCATGAAATAGGCAGGGCATTGGTCGCACCAAAGGACATGACTAGGAACTCATAATGTCCGCATCGCTGAGAAAGCGGTCTTAGGTATATCCTTGGGATGATCTTCAATCGATGGTAACCCGATCGCAGTCGATCTTCGAGAACACTCCGCCTCCTTTCATTTGATCAAATAGATCATCTATCCGGCAATGGATACTTATTCTTAATAGTGACTTCATTGAGAGACCGTAGTCGATGCACATTCTCATGCTTCCATCCTTCTTTTGACGAACAAAACCGGCGCCCCCATGGCGCATTTAACTAGGCCTCACAAAACCTTTCTCCAAAAGTTCTTCTACTTGCTTCTTCATTTCTACTAGCTCATCTACCGGCATCCGATAAGGTCTCTTCGAGAGTGGTGCTGTCCTGCACTAGATCAATGACAAACTCGATGTCACGATCCGGTGGCATTCCCGTAACTCTTCCGAAACACATCCGATACTCTTTGACGACCGCACATCTTCCAACGAGACGGTCTTCGTGCTATTGACTAGCGTATGTCCATTACGCATCGAGGTAGATAGGAACTCCACTTTGTTTCCTTTGGTATCCTCGATTGTAACGGCTCTTCGCCACAATCTAGCACGGCTTTGTGCTTGGTTAACCAATCCATGCCAAGGATGACATCTATGGTTTGGGTGTCTAGAATAACCAAAGTTAGCTAGAAACTCAACTCCACTATGAGTAACTTAGCCCCTAAACAACCCATATTAGAACTTAGCTCGCTTCCAGTGACTGGACCGACAGAGTACGCTTAAGGTGCATAACTTCCAATTTATTCTTGGTTGCAAAACTCCGTAAACAAACGAATGCGAAGCTCCGTAATCAAACAGTAATCTAAGGTGTATCGAATTTACTAGAACTTACCCAAGACAACTTCGTGCCTCCCGGCTCCTTCCAAAGTGACGGATTAACACGACTCGACCACCGATCGAGGCGCCTCCCGTTGATCGTTCCTTGAGAAACTCCTTGGTTGTTCTCGCATCGGGTCTTGGCGTGTGTTGCTCCAAGGTTGAAGCGAATCGGAGTGATAGTTCCTTTGAGGACACCGACAGCTTAAATGCCCGGCCGACGGCAATGGTAACACACTCTTGGTTCATTCTCGACGATTGTTGTTTCTCGGGGGGTTGATCGTGTAGGGTTACGAGAATGCCGAACAAAAGGACGAGGTGTCAAGGCGTGCAGTGTTCTCAAAGAACTCGTGGCGGAAACGATTAAACCGCCGTGGCACTATCCTTGCCCTCTCGCCGTGGCCGGTGGCTTCCTCGCTGAATCATCCTACGCTATGTGATCCTCCAGCCTCCTTGCGCTTGTCCTCCATAACCAACGCCTTGTTAATCAACTCCCGAAATATGGGAAGGTGTGGGCAAGCGATTGACTTGTAGTCCCGAAGTTCGCACTTTCAAGAATCGACTCGGCGAGACTCACAAGAGCGACGCCTTCGGAGCATAGCGAGCTAGCCGAGAAAACTTGTTCGTAGTCACCATCGACATACCCCTTGCTTGAGAGCGCGAACTCGCCCTTCTTCGGATCCATAATGCCTTCAGTACATGATATCGGCGAAAAGTCATGAGAACTCTTCCTGTGTGATATTCTCATGGTGCTCCATGCGCCGCGCAAGTTTTCCCACCACTCGCCAGCCTATGCCTCCATCCGATGGGTGGCATACAAAACCTTCTCATGATCGCCGCATTGGGTGATCAGCAGCTTCCTCTCAATCACGCCAAGCCAATCATCGCCTTCATCAAGCGACATGTCCGAGAAAGTTGGCGGACGGGTCCTCATGAATTCACCAATTTGATGGTCCCCGATGACTATGAGCAACCGGGCCTCCCCGATGATGGTTGTGGTTGTTGTTGTTGTTGTTCATGGCCTCGTGATCCGTTCATCATGGTGTACATCATCTCGCGGCTCAGGCCGCCATGAAGGCTCCAAAGTTCTGTAAGTCAATAGGAGGTGCTTGGGGTGGTACCGCCCCGTAGTGGTTTGCTCATTGCCTTCGATCCTTGGGCTCGCCCACTTGCAATGCAGATGGCGAGTCCGAACCATCCGTGAGGTTCCATGGGTTAGATAAGGTAGAGAGCACAAGGTGAGTTAAGAACTAGATAGGGATAGATTAAACCCAACAAACACACCAAGAAACTTCAATGAAATAATCTTCATTAATAATTTAATAGCATGGTCGCAACAAATGCCTAAGGGCCTTTGCACCATACTTGCACACAGAAAATGAAGCGAACCTAAGCACACAAGCTACCGCCTAAAGGGCGACTCAAAAGGAAACCGCTAAGCTCGACTAAACCGAACTTAGACGAACTACTCGAGAAAGCCTCCAAAGCCACGGCGACGCCCCGCCTCGTGTAGACTCGGGTTAGCCGGCATCCTCGCGAATCGATTCGATGCCCCGGATCGTGTAGTAGGAGCATGCGTGCTAGGTGCAGTGCAAATGCTCCTCCGGCAGGCAACCCCATCGATCCTCTAGAATCTCCTCCGGTCTTCCTCGCTTCTTCCGCTCTTCCGATCTTCCTTTGATCATCTTCGAGCTCATGCCGACCGAGAGAGCTTGCTCTAGGACGGCGATCCTTTCCTGCTTCCTCCCAGCCCGATAGGCGCACTCACTGGTGGCGCCATCTCCAAACTCTCCCGGCAACTGTGAACTGCAAGATGCACCATCGTGGCATGGCCTTCTCCGCTTGTAGACGGAAGCGCGCAGACATCTCCCCGGCGCCTGGGATGATAGCGAAGACGGTGTGGCGCTCTTCAACAGAAATGTGGCGTACTCGAGCATGGCCACCGTGACGACTCTCGATTCCTTGTGTGAAGGTGATCCTCCCGACCGAGATGTACAAAGGTCGGCCGCTCTAGTGTTCCTCCCGGCGATTGTCAGCGCAGACTATACCACGATCCCGTCTGCTGACTATGTACTCACCGCCACTGACATCGGGCAATAAGCCTCCAAGTGTCTCGCAATAGCTTCCACACCAGGCAAGTCCTCCGCTATATCTCCAAGGTCTCAAGGTAAGGCATCCGTCAAGACAGACAGAGGTAAGAACCACGTTAAAACAAATGGGAGAGTAAAGAAATTATAGCAATAGATGAGTTAAGAGAGATATAAGAGGAGTTAAGCAATTCATTTAGTCTTGCAAGTTAATTTTCTTTAGAAAATAATTTGAACACTGAACGCCAATCTAACTAAGGTCTAGACTTACAACAAGATGGCTCGATACCACTTTTGTCGGGACCCAAAATTACGATTCAGACCCTTCAGGTTTAATGCACTAGCCCAGATCACGCTTAGTGCACACAAGTGTTAACAAAGATGGAAATCGATCCATACAAGCTTAATAGTAACATAAACGAATAACTTTGATTAATAAATAATGGTTTTGACCTTAAGGTCGAAGTTACAATTATCGAAGCACGCAGGCTAACAGAGAAAATAAACGACAATGAAACGAAAAGGTAGTGGCACCCCATCGATTCACCACAGCAACCGATCGATCAAGACCTCACGATTAAGCACCTTCGATGTACTCGCCCTCAAATGTCGTGAAGACTCCTCCTCCGCTTGATTCATTAAAACAAGCGTGAGTACACACCGCACTCGCAAGCCACACCACGTAGATGCAAAATGTATATATGCTGACTTTTTACAAGGGAAGGCATTTTGTGGCTCTTTTGCATAAATGCAACCTTTGCAATTTAATACAATTTAATAGATTGAAAACAGTAAAACCAATAGACAATAATAATTTTAACAAGTTATTTCACAAAGACACACACAGCCTGACAGGTTATTCACATAGCTAGATGATTTAATCACATAGCTCCCTTCCCACACAGTTTTATGGAAACATCTACCCCTAGTGTGAAATTCCCGAGCACTGTCCATGATCATGACGCGCTATTCAATAGATTAAGTTACACTCGCAGAGGTTTGTACACTTTACCCACAAGATACACTTAGTGTAGCTAACACTAAGCATAACAAAGCAATTCAGATACCTTATCTTACTATGCTAAGCCCGCCTTAAAACAGCATGTGGTCGACAGAAGCTCACCAATGACGCACATGGTGAGGTCCTTAATTGACCAAGGCAAGACTTCCAACTAACCAAACCACATAGACACACAGATTAATATTATTCACACACCACACACACCCACCTTTTCACACAAGATTCACCCCTTGCCTCACCCAAATCCTTTTACCACCCTCGTTGATTTAAGTGCAACATATGCCACAAAGACACATAGTACACACAGCTTGTTCACATTAGCTTCATATTCACTTAGTCAATTTATAACAAAGAAGATACATGACAAGTGATTCGTGGCATGGCTAAGCAATCTAATACGCAACTAACCAACCCACGCTGGTGCTACCATATTTACCAACTAAATACCAACTAAGGTGACAAGGAATCAGACATAGCAATTAACAAGGATGGCATAACAATGTAGGATTAACTCATCGCACCCAAAAGCTTTTAAATAAATACTTAAAATTAAGATGCAGAATTTGAATTAAAATACTTTTATAAAACTGGGAGCAAAATGGTCAAGGGTATAGCTTGCCTTGGAATAGGTTCAAGTGCTGGTCTTGGTCTTGGAAAGCTCCTTCTTCCTCAAACCTTCCGTAAGTATCGTCAAGTCTACCCGTGAACGGCAAACAACAAGAAAAATAAATAACAGAAGTAAATAACTCTGATAAAAATAATTAAAAATCTCCAATAAATAGATCTTGATTTTATACAAATTTAGAAATTTGAATGGATGGATTTGGAGTTAGGATGCAAAAGTTATAAGGTTTCAAAGTTTGAATCAAAAGAAAACCCTAAAATAGGATTTATCGAATTCGAATTATTTTTCAATAGAAAATCGGATTATTGCGCAAGCATGACGTCAAGGATTTTCCGAATTTAAATAATTAAAGAATTAATCGACATGGGGGGCCCACATGTCGCTGACCCGGCCACGCGGACCAAGTCCACCGAGCCACCGACCAGGATGGGGCCGAGGTGGCGACTCGCGCGCTGCGCGCCGACGCGGCGCCACTGTGGATGACACGCGCGCACGGCGCCGAGGTGGCAGTGACATGGACGGCGGCGAGGGCGGCGCAAGACGGACCCGAGGGTCCCGCGAACGGCGGCGAAGTTAACGGCGATGAGTGGTACAGGAGGTAGAGGGGAACACGGGGTCTCGAGGGTGTGCTCACCGTGCTCCAGACGAGCGAAGGCCGGGCGCAGGCTTTGGCGGAGGAGGTGGTACGGCTCGACGGCGACGGCTAGAGGGCTCCTCCGGCGAAGGCGAGGCGAGCACCACCATGCAAGGCCACGGGAATCCAACGGTGGCGGTGGCGACGACGCGAGGACGACGGAGGCGCGCAATCGAAGCTCCAAGCCCTCGTGTCGGCGGGGGAATTCGCGATTCCGGCGAGCACAGGCGAGAGAGGGAGGGTGGCGGCTTTGGGATGGGTGACGCGAGGGGCGCCGGCTCTCCTTTATAGGGCCCGGAGGTCCGGCGGCGTGGCGGCGTGGAGGTCGTGGGCGGCGGCGGCGGCTTGGGCGCCGCGGCGCGAGGAGAGGGGAGAAGACGGGAGGTCGTGCGAGGAGGGCGCGAGTCTCGCGCGCACGCCCGCGAGTCGTGGTGGTTGGAGCGGTCATTGGCGAAGCTCGCCTCGCGCTTCACGATGGCGCAGCGCGATTTAACGCTGGAGAAGAAAGCGGCGAAGACGACGACGCAGAAGGGCCCACGCGTCGTGGAGAAAGGGCGAGACGCCGCGCGCCAAGATCTCGTCGCCCGCCGCGATCCAACGACCGAGGATTAGCGAGCGCGTGAGGAGAGAGACGCCGCTGAGATCCAAGCGCCCAAATTGACGGACGGCCACGAAAGATCGGGCCGAGGTGAACAGGATCGGCCGAGGGATTCGCCCAAACACTATTTGGAGATTTAAAATAGTTTTTCTTTTTTAGAAAATAACAGAAATTCAAATAAGCAATGGAAAATAGCAAATGATCTTAGAAAAATTCTAGAAAATTCTGTAAAATATACCCAAGCATATGGAATCTAAATAAAATAATTTTGGCAATTGTTAATGTGGGGATTAAGCTCATTAAATCGGTTTGTCCTTAAAGTCCATATTAAGCTTTTTAAATTAAAATTCAAATAAATCCAAATGGTGAATTTTCTTAATACCATTGTTTAAAAGATTTTTAAAGCTCTGAAAATTGGGATGTTACAGCCTATTATGCATCAATGGAGAAAGAAACAAGAACTAGGTTCGGCAAAGAGCAAGGAGAGAGAGAAAGGCCGACCGGGGAGCTTTAGCGGACATGGAAAGACACAAGAACAAAGGGCTTTGCATGTTGCAAAGTTTACAAGAGAATTCAGCCAAGAAAAGACAAAAGAACCAAATTTAAACTCTATTCCGAAATCAATATATTTTCAGTCTAAAAATCTAAAATGGGTTTGGATTGGAGCAATTCCAATTCGGATCTTTCTTTAAAATAAATTAATTATAAATTACTTGTAATAGGATAGTTTAATATATTTTCAGTAATTAGAGTAGTTTAAATTTCGAATTAAATGAGTTTGCAATAGGATTAATTTTCTAGATCGTTCATTTCTACAAGAATCGACTTGGACATCGCTCACTACTACAAGACTCGAGTCTGATGACTGCTCAACGCTACAAAGGTCGAGTCGCTTTACTATTCATAGGCTATATATATTTAGGGCTAGATCCTCATTGTAAGCAAGTTAGAGTTGAAGAAAATTCAGAAAAGTCACATGTTTATGTGGCGCAAAATGAATACATACGTTTCGGAAATTCCCATCTAGGGTTTTGTGATTGCGTGAATATTGGAGGGAGGTTGTTCTTCCAAGATCCGTGATTCCTTGTGTATCATCTCACCAATTCGTGGCATCCTTAATTGCTTACGGTTTGGTGCTGTTCTTTCGGTTTGATTTTGTTTCTCTCTTCGAATTGATTCAACATCAACTAAGTATTACTTGCTTTGAAGATACACTTATTCTTCCATTTTTCCAAATCAAGAAAGAGGAAAGTGGGAGTTTTTCTCCAATCAGAATTGAAATACAAGTACCGTGAAAGATTAGGCCACATTACGCATCAACACACGTTGATCCGTGATCACATAGGCTCTCTTCTCTGCTCGAGGGTCTCGCTTGGTAGACCCGGCCGCTCACGCTCGATGTAGCCATCGGCGATGGTAATCCTCCGTGATGTGAAACATCATTCGAGCACTACGCCGATGGCGAGGTTAGCTCACCGAAGTTGGAGACCACCCGAAGACGCGCGAGTAGGACGCCCGACGGTGGAACATTGTCATCACGCGTTCTCGACATAACCTCCGGTAGAGGAGGGAGGATATTGTTGGCACAATGTCCTTCTCGCAAAGATCCTCCAACGCACACCAAGAGGTGCTCGTGACAAAATGGCTAGGTAGGCCATCAACGCCGCGATCGGGAAGAAGAGCGGCATCCTTTTTTTTTGTAATTTTCTATTCATATGTGTTGGGGTGAAGAGAGTATGGTGATGTGAGGATTCATCTTAGGTTGTGGATGTTCATTTTCGTGTGTGAGACGAAGAGACGATGCATCGGAGCCAAAGCGGTATTGATGCACTTAAGTGATCGCTTAGGTGTCAATTAATAGGATCGCCGATCGCACACCTATTGATAGTAAAAATATAGTCACAATACGATAAACCAAGTCAGACTTACCTTAATTAAGAAACCAAATGGGTGGGTAACAGTAAAGGTACTAACACCTTATAGTAAACACATTCAACAATTGTAGTAAACGTTATACAACAATAATATTAGCATAATATGCAATAATTGATACTGTGTTTTACCGTATAACCGCTAGGGTTTTCCTTTTCTTTTTGAACGGTGTGGAAGTTGCGATATTACGTGTTCTGGGGCGATCGTCCGGTGTTTCTCGTACTACAACAAATCATATTTTCTTTCTAGCGGCGTGATCAACCTCAAAGGAACGAAAAACAAGGTCGCCAATGAGCTCTATCGACCCGCATTCCTGCAAGAGCAGAGGCGATTCGCTTTCAAAGACCATCTCACCCTCGCACCCCGCAAGGTTAGAGAATACCGCTATTTATTTGGTTTGGAGTTCCTCCTCTCGTGAAGTGGATTTTTCTAGGATTCTACATAGTAATTTAACCCCAAACTTCATAATTTCTTACTATGGTTGGTTGATTTTTTCCTCTTAAATTTTGGATCATTTTTGGGATAGTTTTTCCTCTTCAGATTTTAAGTAAAACAACTCACATGCAAGAATTCATGTGATCCCTTTTGTTTTTCTTGTTCGCTTGTATCCCCGCTTGGCAAAGAAATGAGGACATCCATCGAGGGCGCTAAATGGCAATGGAGATTTACTTGGACACCCCCCGAGCCGAACCCATCGCCTTGAGAGCAGCGGACGAACCTGTCGCAGACACTCGTGTGGGTGTTTCTCATAAGAAAAATCGAGCAAGAAGAGAAAGGCAGTGGTGCCCACGACAGAGGACATCATCGCTTGTCGCCGCTGATGAGCTCGCGCGAGACTGCGTCAGATAAAGTTGTGCACACATAACAAGAAATGCTCGTTCCTAATTCGATATATATCATCAAATATTATCTTCTTTCACATCAATAGTAAACATGAATTATGATTGCAAGAATTAGTCACCACATCGGGCAAGAAATGATGTTACGTCGAATGCACTCTGTGATAGGAGGAAGGGACCTTGGATGATGTGCATCTAGTGCGCCTCGCTCTTGTCGCCACCACCATGGGTGAGCTAACATTAGGAAAGGGAATGAGGTCACGAGGATGGGGTTCTCGGACCCCAAAATGCAATCGACCCTCGTGTATTATGCACTAGTACAGATCACGCTTAGTGCACACAAGATCAACATAGATGAATATCGATCCATACAAGAAGATTAATAAAATAAACAACAAATTTGAATAACAAATAATGGTTTTGATCTTATGGTCGAGTTTACACTTATTAAGCCACACCGGGCTAACAATAAATAAATAGCAAAGAATGAATAGAAATGAACTTCACGAATCCCATCAACTCACCACAGTAACCGATCGATCAAGACCCTAACGATCGACACCTTCAGAGAACTCCTCCTCAAATGCAAAGTAAGATTCCTTCACTTCGTTGATTGTTTGAAGCAAGTATGAGTACACAACCATACTCACAAGTTATACCACAGAATGCAATTTATAGATGATGGCTTATTCCAAAGGAATGGCTTCTGTGGTTCTTTTGCAGAAATACAATATTTGAAATTGAGTACAAATAATAGATTGGAAACATGATTCAAAACAAATAAACAATATTAATTTATCATTTGATTTCACAAAGACACGCAGTCTAAATAAGTTATTTACACAGCCATATGGCTTAGATCACACAACTCCCTTCCCAAATATTTTTTATGAAAATCTACCCCTAGTGTTGAAGGACCGAAATGGCAACAGAGGGGGGGGGGTGAATGGTGCCTAAAAATTAATACTCCCCTTTACTGTATTTAAACAAGCCTACAAAGATCTCTGGAGATCTAAAGAAAGTAAATGAAGCAAGATCAAATAACAAAACAAGCCTGGCCGTTTTTCCGAAATCGAAGCTCGGCCAAGAAAGTGCGGAAGTTCCGCTATGTAGTTCCAAGAAGTATGGCGCTGAAGTTCCGCTAGCGGTACTTCACGTAAAAATCTAAGTCTGATTATCCCGATCAAGAACGTAACACTCGGTTTTTACCCAAAATCCAAACTACTTTTGATCTCGTTGTTCTTCTCTCGTCAAGTTTCACAGATATCATCCTAAACAACATCTTGACCATATTGAGAAGAAGTTGCTAGCAAAGGTTCAACAAACAAAGCAAAATCGGGTTTCTTGAGGAATACGAAAGAAAGACCAAAACCCGTGAATCGAGAGATTCTTAGATTCTTAGCTCATGAAACATTGAGGATATCTTAGCAATATCAAAACAACTCTATCTCTCAAGTTTCATGCACTCTCATAAGATAAATCAAAAGATACACCAACCCTAGATATTCAACGAAAAACAAAGTGAGAGGAAGAGTTGCAAAATCAAGTAATCAAAACCTCGATTTCATTGATTGAAACAAGGATTACAGAGGTAAAGCAAAGAGGAATGATTACAATAGATTTCAGTTCGACATTCCAACTCAAACACTCTCCAAAAACAAAACAAACTCTCCAAAGCAAACCCTAATTTTATCTCCGTATGCCAACCCTAACTCTGTGGTTCTCCCTATTTATAGCCTTTGCTAATGGGCCTCCAACCCATTAAGCCCGCTACCCGAACGGAACCGCCTCCACTTTTGCCGCTTTGCGAAAAGACCCTTTCGCCTCTTGCGCACCTTCCGAAGCCTCCCAGACACCTTGCCGCCCTGACACGCAACCACCTCAAGATTCACGCCGCCTTCGACACATCCGACCGCTCGACCTCAACGCCGCTGCGCGCTTAGTCCGATCACCTCGTGTCCCACTACGACTTCGCCTCGATGTCCCGCACCAACACGCATAAAACACATCACATAGCATTGCACAACATCATAGCATCAACATTTGTATAAGACTCAAACTCATACAAAATCAAAACACAAATTAAACTTCTCGACAGCTTCGATACAATCGGAAGTTCCGCACTTACCACAATGGAAGTTCCGATTTCTAACGTCCGCACTTGTCGATTATCTAAGTTCCGCTTACCATTGCGAACTTCCGATCTTCTAAGATCCGCAAACCCGATTTTCATCTCGAGAACCTTAATACCAAGATATCTGACACTCCGCTACCCCATGTGCGGAAGTTCCGATTTTCTTTAGTCAAACCTAAACCCTGTGTTAATCGGAAGTTCCTATTTCTAACGCCAGTAGTTCCGATTATCGAACTTCCGCCCATACACACGCAGTAGTTCCGATTTTCCGATTCAAAGACGTAAACAAACCAAACCGAACAACTCAACTCTTAATCTAATCAACACACTTGTCAAATACTCATCACTCGTGAGTGGAGGACCTCTCACATGGTCTCTCAATCTCCCCTTGATGAGTATATTGACAATCACCAAAAAGCATAAGATGAGTTTGAGTTTACAATCAACCACGGTCTAAACAAGAGTAGTTAAGCTCAAGACCAAGTTGACAAAAGAGAAAGACTTGAGATGAGATGAAGGAGCAATTTTCGACAAAACTCAAGGCTTTTCTCCGTAAGGCTTTTTCTCACAAAAATTCTCCCTTTGGCAATAAAATCATCAATATGTAGAAAAGGGAGGAAAAGACTATATGATGTTCATTTTAAGCATTAGGAGCCATGTAGATTAACCAAAATGACTATTAGAGTATTACACCAAGCCATAACAATCAAGAATGCTATCAAGATCATGACAATTGATGTAGATAATAGCTAAGATAGAAAACCATAACTGATTAATGATCCAATTCTTTAGCAAGTCAATTAAACCAAGATTGCAAGTCTAGCTAAAGGTATCCAAGGATGATACAAGCCATGTCAAATACTCTAAGTTGAACCAAGAAGACTCATATCGAATGCTTTAGAGTGCTACCATTGAAGGACTCATTTTATCCGTAACTTGGTCTTTTAAAGATAAGCAATTTTAGCACATTTTTCTTTTTTTAAAAAAGCTTTTATGGTTTTATCTCAAGAAAGCAAGCTCTGACTAGGTGCCATCCACAACCGCCTCCCGAGCTTCAACCATTTTTTATAGCCATGTGCTAGATCCCAAGCCTTATGCGACCACCCAAGCAATGTACTTAAGGAGGTGATCTTAGGTCATCCAAGGCTCCCCGAGTTCATGCCTAGTGCAATGGCAAGCCGCCTCATGAGAAAGATTTGGTGAGATCGGCTTTTTCGACAAAAGAGATCATTTTTCTTTTGAAGTTTTTAGACCAATGATTAGAGATAAGTCATGTTTCTTAACAAACCGACATAGCTTACTCAAAAGTTCAAAAGAAATTCAGACTCAACTCAAATTTACTTGACATGGCGAAAATCATAAAAGGATAGCTTCAACTGCACTAGTCTCAAGAGCTATCATGACAAGATTTTAATTCAAGTTTAGCATTTTTAATCACCTTAGCATGGCAAAGACTAAACTACACATAAAAAGTCATGATAGATCTAGCGCTTTAGCATAAATCATGGCAAGATGTAACACGATCATAAGGGATAATAAACAAGGCTCCATTTGGTTATAATGCAATGCAGATGAAATGCACAAAATCCGATTCCTTCGAATGAGATGCATCTTTTAATTCAAAGTTGAGTTATGACAAAATTAAGCAATGGAAAAACCAAGAAGAACTCCCCGAACCAAAGGAACAAAACGAGAATCAAAAGAAAAAGAAAAGGCAATCCTTTAGAGCATAGAAAGATATAGAGAGAACTATCGCCGCATGTGTTCTTATCTACCCCATATGATTCTAGGACTATCACCTAATCAACTCATACACTAAGGAGCAAAGATCGCCCTGTCTACCCAAGGGTGGCCCACCTCGCTAGAACCTATAAGAAGTGAGTAAGCTCTACTTAGAGAAGGAAGAAACAAATAATAAGCAAGATCCTAGAAGCACAAGACAAGAAGTAGCAATAAAGCAATTTGGCAAGAGAACCACTCTAACCTATGCTGGAAGGACTTCGACCCGAAATATTAAAAGAAATGTAACCAGAAAGGAGTAATAGTATAATATAATATAATATAATATAATACAGTAGTAGCACAAAGCTCCCCTCACAACAGTTCGTAAGGACAAACCACCCCAAGCTCTCCCCGCAGAGTAGAAAACCGAGAGCTGTCCAGAGGCTTAGTGAAGATATCAGCCAACTGGTGCTCACTCTCCATAAACTGGAGCACAATGTCACCCTTCTCTACATGGTCTCGAAGAAAGTGATATCTGATATCAATATGCTTGGTCCGAGAATGTTGCACTGGGTTCTTGGCAATGCAAATCGCAGACGTGTTATCACAAAAGAGTGGAACGCAGTCGATAGATAACCCAAAATCCTGCAGGGTCGAGACCATCCAAAGCACTTGGCTACAAAGAATCGGCAGCAAAGAACGCACTCGGCCTCTGCAGTGGATCAGCAACACCGGATTGCTTCCTTGACGACCAGAGACAAGAGAAGTGCCAATGAATTGGCAAGTGCCGGCGTGCTTTTCCTATCTATCCTACACCCAAAGAAAGTCGCGTGACGGAGAAGGCTCTAAGAGATAGACAAGAAGAGGAAGAGTACCGATGCCATAGTCAATGGTAGCTCAAGGTACCAAAGATGCGTTTCACCGCCGACGATGAGATACGCGAGGAGAAGCTCAAACCGAGCACAAAGACACACGTAAAAATGTATGTCCGGTCTCGAGGTCGTGAGGTACAAGAGAGAGCCAATCATGCTCTCGAACTCCTTTTGGTCAACAGTTTCGCCGCCTTCATCCGGATCCAGATCACCAGATGCCATCGGAGTTGATATCGGCTTTCCATCATTCATGTCGAAACGCTCAGAGGTCTCGAGTGTATTTGCCTTGATGAAGAAAGGTACCTCCCGAGTCTGCTTTGATTTGGAAGCCAAGGAAGAAGCTCAACTCGCCCATCATGCTCATTTCAAACTCCGAGCTCATGACATCGGAAAACTGGGAAGAGAGCATGCAAGGAGCCGCCAAAGATAATGTCATCCACATAGATCCGACGAAAGGTAAGATCGCTGCAAGACGGCGATGAACAAAGTCTTGTCAATTTTACCCATCTCAAAACCATGGCTCAAACAGATAGGACTTAAGCCTTTCATACCAAGCTCGGGAGCTCGCTTGAGTCCATACAAAGCTTTGGAAAGCTCAGAGACATGGTTAGGGTATTTGGGGTTCTCAAACCAGAGGTCAGGTGACATAGACTTCTTCCTCAATAAGGCCATTGAGGAAGGCACTCTTGACATCCATTCGTAAAGCTTGAAACCCTTAGAAGCCGCAAAGGCAAGGTGATTCTAATGGCTTCAAGTCTAACTACAGGGGCAAAGGTCTCTTCAAATCTAGACCTCAACTTGAGAGTACCCCGAGCTACCACCTAGCCTTGTTTCAATGACTAACCCATCTTCACTTTGCTTGTTCTTGAACACCCATTTGGTCCCAATGATATTGTGACCTTGAGGGGCTCAACAAGGGACAGATCTTGTTTCTTTCAAAGTTTTCCAACTCCTCATGCATAGCGCTTGTCCAAGACTCGTCGATAGAGCATGACAAACGCCTTTGGGCTCAAAAGAGGCGACGAAGGCGTAATGGAGACAAGAGAGACAAGCCGCCTTTGGAACGTGTGACACGCTCAAGAGGTCTCCAATTATCCGCTCAAGGATGGTCCTTTGAATGTGTCTTGAGGTCCAGGTGAGATGAAGAAGTGGCCTCTACCTCATTAGCAGATGAGATAGGAACAGAGCCACTAGCTTCGTAAGATGCAGAAGTAAGGGTCGATCTCCTCGAGGTGCAAGGGAAGAAGGCACTCAAGAGGAGGAGGAAGAACTTGATCGTAGACAACCTTCATCTCCGCTCTTCCTCTTCGCCCACAAATATGGACTCGCATCGCTCTAAAGAACTCGAGATATCGTGCCTAGTCCCTGACCGCCTCATCAAGGTCACTTCACTGTGTTTCTACCATTTTACTAGACTCGCGGTTCCTGCACTCTATAGGCACGAGAAGAAGTCGAGTAACCCGTAAAGATCCCATCACAAGATCGTGACTCGAACTTATCTAGGTTCCTGCACTTCGTAATAAAACACTTGCATCCAAACACACGAAAATGCGAGACTGGGGTTTCCGCCATATCTCAACTCATAAGAAGTGCGATGCAAGAGTGCCCAAGAAAAACTCATAGAAACATGACAAGCAGAGCAATTGCCTCATTTCAAAACTTCCTAGGTGTAGAGTACTCATCAAGCATCGCCCCGCCATCTCGACCAAGGTACGGTTCTTCCTCTCCACAATGCCATTTTGTTGGGGGCGATGGAGACGAGAACCGGTGCTCTACACTGCCTCACCACGTAAACTCTCAAAATAGGAATTCTTGAACTCGGTGCCATTATCACTGCGAATTGCTCGTAATGCACCCGGGAGCTCAACAAAGCCTACTAAAAAGACCGCGAAAAGAGTAAACGCCTCATCCTTCGAGGCTAAGAAAACACCCAAGAGTACCTCGAGAAGTCATCGACCACAACAAGAATATACCACTTCCTCCTGCCGATCAAGACTCGAGCCGACCAATCAGATCCATATGGAGCAGCTTGTCCCGTGCATCACCATTGTCACCGTGGATCGAGAGTGAGGAGCAAGAACTATCTTGCCGCGTGCCGGCATGGAGAGCAAACTAGATCCTTGACCATCTTGAGTTTTGGCAACCCACGAATGAGATCGTGGCACGACTCGTGTCAAATGATCAAAGCCTATATGACCTAGTCTCCTATGCCGTAAAGTCAAATCACGGATTCGTAGCAATTAAACACCGAGAGGATCACCGTAAGACTCGTAAAAATCAGCACGAAAGATCCTCCCATATCGAGAAATCCCGCAAACTAGACTACCCAAGAATCAAGAATTTTGCAATTGTTTTTCTTAAAGCTCACCTCAAACCGCTATCAGAAGTCGAGAGACCGAAAGCGATTATACTGCAGCTTACTTACTAAGGCAACATCTTTTAAAATAAAGGAATCATTAATGCTCACAAGACCTTTAGCGATGACGCGCCTAAATGAAGCATCTCCGAAAGTGATTGTCTCATCACCGAGCACGGCTAGGGAAGAAAACCAACGAGAATCTCCAAATATATGGCGAGAACAACCGAGTCTACAATCCGCACCTTTCCTTCCCAAATCGGCGACCACGAGTCAAACAAAGAGTGAAGTCTCAAGATCGGGTGAATCAACAAAGATTTGGGCACCCAATATCGAGTAACACGCGAATGATGAAGTAGTCAAGCAAGACCGACTCTATCTACCCTACGCTCTCTGTCACTCAACAAGTCAAAGATCTCACTGTTGGCCGGATCCGACCGCTATGGGAGAGCGAGTCGAAGTGCCAAGAATAGTCGATCTCGCCATGTAGCTATCTCGAAAGGAAAACGAGATCTACCTCGTGACGGCGGAGTTACGACCAAAGGGAGCATGAGGATGAAAATCGAAAACTCGTAAAAACCAAGTCCTCGATGTCGCCCAAAATCATCGATGGAACAAACCTAGACCTCGTGTTGGTCTTAGGTGCACTCAAGATCCGGGCCGACCACGAATGTGCCTAAGAAACTCAACACGGTCTCTACGCCGATCTTGGCGCTCAAGCAATGATCAACTAAATGTCCATCTTTCCGATGAAGGTGCAATGATACTTCGCCTTCCGAGGGGCGAAGCCGCAGATGGAATCACCTTGTCGTCAAATCTTTGAACAAAGCCCACGACTCAAAATTGACTTTCTCGATCCCGGGCTTAGTTTTGATCACACCGTGCTATGGTTTTGAGCACGACGGTGGATGCTTCCTCATATCCTCATGGATATCATATCCTAGACCCTGATTAAATCTGCAAATTTTAGATTTGTCTAGAATGAGATTGAGCTTCTTCTTGCCTCCTACAAACCTCTCGAGAGTGTTCATAAGATACCGACACTCCCAAAGAGAGAGGTGCAAGAAGAGCAGGGGAAGAAGGGACAGCAGAAGGTAAGGGAGCGTAAGAAGAACCAACAACAGAGGAAAGATTGGCTTGTGCACGCACACCAACTTTGGGGGAACGATCCTCATCGCTAATGATTGGTTCACGTTGCTAGGCGCCTCTACCAAACGCTTAGACTTCTTCCCAAAGACACACAATACAAG
The DNA here is from genome assembly GCA_036346395.1 of Hsuehochloa calcarea. Classification (NCBI taxonomy): domain Eukaryota; kingdom Viridiplantae; phylum Streptophyta; class Magnoliopsida; order Poales; family Poaceae; genus Hsuehochloa; species Hsuehochloa calcarea. The sequence continues at coordinate 21,789,428 of CM070610.1, read as the reverse complement.
CAGATGATTGTGTCTCTAGAAGGTCCTTAGTTAGCTTCACACATTTTTCATCCAAAGCAATCAAATCACATTTTAGTTTATTACATTGCTTGCATGGTGAGCTAACAAGATCCTTAGAAGCATCTTGAGCCAATTTGTTATTGTGACCAATCATTTCTTGAAACCGCTTAGATCTGATTCTAGTTCAAATAGCTTAACTTAGGACAGTTTAAACAAGAAACAATAGGCTCTAGTAGCGCAGACTTGGAATTCAAGAATTTTGTGATCTGCCTGCTTTAGGTTCATCTTGAGATTATTACAATTTTCACAAGTTTCAGGCAGATCAAGCAACGTGGTATAAAGACCTCTAAACGAATTGTCCTTAACCTCACATGAGGTGCAAGCAGTAGCCTCAATAGTAGTGGATGAAGGAGGTGCTACCCTACTCATCTCTAATTCAAGAAGAAGGCTAATGTTCTCTACCTTAATCATGTCAAGTTCGGAGGGCACACTATCATGCAAGGTCCTTAGTTTTTCCATATCATTAATCAAAGCACAAAGATGTGTCACATTCATCACGGGAGGGAGCAGATGTAAGTAAAGTAAGCTCCCGTGATAATCTAACTACTTCCTTCTCCAACTCAGCACACTTAGCCCTAGACTTAGCATGAAATCTACCTAGCTTAAGAAAAGCATCATTAAGCTGGTCATAAGTGGGACTAACCTCATCTGAGTCGGAGTACACCATTGTCGCTCGATTCGCCCAGAGGGCCATGAAGCACATGCCGAGAAGTTGCCGTCGCCCTGGGATCATGATCGCCCTTCCCATCATCGTCCTCCACCCCTCCACCTCGCCGGTGTCCGGTTAAATCGAGGCGGTGAGGACGCGATGGAATGCCTTCTTTGCCTTCCCAAAGTTGCGGAACTTCTTCTTGCCTTGATCAGTCTTTGAGGGCTTCGTGTTGCGGTTCTTGTCGATGTAGTCGTTTTGCTTGGACCGCCATAGTCACCTTTGCCCTTCCCAAGCTTGGGACAGTTTGCTCGGATGTGGTTGGGGCCACCACACTCAAACAAATCACAGGACCTCCTCTTTTACCATCCCTCCTCCTCTTGTAAGCATGAGAAAACTTCCGAGCTAGGAGGGCTAGTTGTTCATCCTCAAGTCGCTCTAACGATCATCGCTTATGTCACAGAGAGCGACTAGGAGAACCCACGTGTCGACTCGAGAAGAAGATCCGAAGTGGGATCGGTGACTAAAGCCATCGATCGTGACTTCGACCTTCGAGAGACAATGTCAATCTCGTGAGTCTTGAGACGCGAGTAAAGCGCATCAAGAGTCAGGATCGAGAGGTCCGTGCTATCTTTGATGGTAGTCACTTTCATCTCCCAAACACGAAGATCAAGTGCGTAAAGCATCTGTCGAGCGTTATCCGAGTCGGGTATGTAAGACCGACCGCTCGGAGGTTGCTCAAAATCTTGTGAAAACGCCGAAAAGCACTCGCCAAGAGATTCACCAAGCAAGCATCTCAAATTCATCAGATTCACGCTTGAACTAGTCTTGTCGAACCGTCTTAATCTGGGTGGTGCCCTCATGGTATGCATCGAGGGTCACCCGGATGTCGTAAATGTAAATCAAATGAGAAATGCGATCAAACTCATACTTCTCAAACCACGAATGATAATGTTCCTTGCCTTAGCATTTGCCTCAACATCGGGCATGTTTCCCACATTGATGTTTTCATCGGCAGAACAAAGAATCTAACCTTCACCTTTCTCCGGATGGCATACCCACGAGCACGGATGTAAGTTTCCATTCGCTCTTCCGGAAGGGTAATCCAGCCATCAAAGACCGAGGCTTGGTGGAATACTTGTCCGCTGCCATGGCTCAACCGACCGTTAAGATCTATAAAGAAGAGCTAACCTGCTCGATACCAATTGAAGGACCGAAATGGCAGCAGAGGGGGTGAATGGTGCCTAAAATTAATACTCCCCTTATTGTATTTAAACAAGCCTACAAAGATCTCTCGAGATCTAAAGAAAGTAAATGAAGCAAGATCAAATAACAAAACAAGCCTCGGCCGTTTCTTACGAAATCGGAAGCTCGGCCGGTAAGGTGCGGAAGTTCCGCTATGTAGTTCCGGTGTATGGCGCGAAGTTCCGCTTAGCGTATTTCATTGTAAAAATCGGAAGCTCCGATTATCCCGATCAAGAATGTAACACTCGGGTTTTGCCCAAAATCAAACTACTTTTGATCTGTTGTTCTTCTCGGTCAAGTTTCACAGGATATCATCCTAAACAACATCTTGACCATATTGAGAAGAAGTTGCTAGCGAAGGTTCAACAAACAAAGCAAAATCAGGTTTCTTGAGGAATACGAAAGAAAGACCAAAACCCGTGAATCGAGATATTCTTAGATTCTTAGCTCATGAAACATTGAGGATATCTTAGCAATATCAAAACGACTCTATCTCTCAAGTTTCATGCACTCTCATAAGATAAATCAAAAGATACACGAACCCTAGATATTCAACGTAAAAACAGTGAGAGGAAGAGTTGCAAAATCAAGTAATCAAAACCTCAGATTTCATTGGATTGAAACAAGGATTACAGAGGTAAAGCAAAGAGGAATGATTACAATAGATTTCAGTTCGTACATTCCAACTCAAACACTCTCCATAAAAACAAAACAAACTCTCCAAAGCAAACCCTAATTTTATCTCCGTATGCCAACCCTAACTCTGTGGTTCTCCCTATTTATAGCCTTTGCTAATGGGCCTCCAACCCATTAAGCCCGCTATTCGAACGGAACCGCCTCCACTTTTGCCGCTTTGCGAAAAGACCCTTTCGCCCTTGCGCACCTTCCGAAGCCTCCGTACACCTTGCCGCCCTTGACACGCAACCACCTCAAGATTCACGCCGCCTTCGACACATCCGACCGTTCGACCTCAACGCCGCTGCGCTTAGTCCGATCACCTCGTGTCCCACTACGACTTCGTCTCGATGTCCCGCAACAACACGCACAAAAACACATCACATAGCATTGCACAACATCATAGCATCAACATTTGTATAAGACTCAAACTCATACAAAATCAAAAACACAAATTAAACTTCTCTGCACAGTTCTGGATACAATCGGAAGTTCCACACTTACCACAGCGGAAGTTCCGATTTCCAGAACGTCCGCCTGTCGGGATTTTCGGAAGTTCCGCTTACCATTGCGGAACTTCCGATCTTCTAAGATCCGTAAACCCAGATTTTCATCTCAGAGAACCTTAATACCAGTATTATCGGACACTCCGCTACCCCATGTGCGGAAGTTCCGATTTTCTTTAGCCGAAACCTAAACCCAGGTTAATCGGAAGTTCCTATTTCTAACGCCGGTAGTTCCGATTATCGGAACTTCCGCTCCATACACAGCGGTAGTTCCGATTTTCTGATTCAAAGATGACCTGAAGCAGTCCAAACCGAACAACTCAACTCTTAATCTAATCAACACACTTGTCAAATACTCATCACTCAGAGTGGAGGACCTCTCACATGGTCTCTCAAGTGTGAAATCCCCAAGCATGTCTATGACCGCGGACGCGGCTATTTGAATACATTGATTTAACAATCTGCAGAGGTTGTACACTTTACCCACAAGATACAATCAGTGTAGCTAGCACTGACCATAACAAAACCTTTCAGAAAATTCCTAGCACTGACCATAACAAAACCTTTCAAAAAAATTCATCTCAAACATTGACACTCCCGATGTGCTTTACTGTCATCCAACCGATACACACAGCATTTGGTACGACACACACCGTTGGATATGGATGCGGCGAACCGTCTCACGATGTGATAAACACACCTCCAGCCCATCACATAGCTTAACCTACAACCTGAGTTGTCAATGATAAGATTCCATAACCTACTAAGTTAGGTTCGTCCCATACCAAGCATATGGTTGTACAGTAAGACTCAGTTCAATGTCGCGTAAAGTTAAGTCCTTAATTGACCAAGGCAAGACTTTAAATTTTTAACTAAATCATACATATTATCATTCCTGGCACACAGCTCCACCATATCACACAGAATCCACATCTTGCCTCAGTCTAAATCTTTTCCCACCCTATTGATTAAGTGCAACACATGCCATCAACGAGTAATAGCACACAGCACACAGAATCATCACGCAGTTCCATAATCACTTAGTTAAGTTTATATTTGTAACTCACATGAAATGATGACTCGTGGTATGGCTAAGCAATCTACTCGTATCTAACCAACCCACGTTGGTGCTATGATAATACCAACTAATAATGAACCAATCTAGGGTGAAAAAAGATCATGCCATAACAATAGATAAGATAGATATAATAATTTGGATTAATAACTGACCCCAAAAGCATTTAAATAATTACTTAAAATAGAATACAATACATTGAAACAAAGTGAAATAGAATGCAATACATTGAAACAAAGAGAAATAGAATGCAATACATTGAAACAAAGTATTTTAAAAACTGGGTGCAATATGATCAAAAGTATAACTTGCAAATAAAATAAATAAATAACAGAGGCAAAACAAACTCAAAAAATTAAATAAAAATCATAAATAGATAGATCTTGAATTTATATAAATTTAAAATTTTGAATGGGCTCAATCGGAGTTCGGATGCAAAAGATATGTGCTTTGGAAGTTTGAAATTACATAAAATACCCTAAATTGGATTTTCAAGAATTTCCTAATTATTTCTCTAAATAAAAATTGGATTATTGCGCAAGCGCTGACGTCAGCAAAGAATTTTTGAAAAAAAAGTCTCACGGCTCACGATGGACTGAGTTCACCGAGCCGAAGAACGATCAGGCGGTGGGTCGCCATGCACACGCCGACAATCACCACGCCGCGCGACCACGAAGGCTCGTGTCGATGCTAGTGCTGAGGTGGCGGCGGACGTGGACGACGGCAAGGAGCGGTGTTCGGGTCCTGATGGTTACCGACGAACGGCGGCCACTCACCTTCGGTGAGTAGTACCCGCGGGTAGCTGGTGTTATTGCGGATCTAGTGACGTCCTTACCAACGCTCGGGGATCACGGTAGTGGTCGGCGGTGAGCTCAGAGCGGAGGAGGAGATTGGGTTGTTGTCGGACGGGTGCTCCGGTGATGCTCCGGCGGCAGGGAGGGGCGCATGAGGTAGCCCGAGCGACGCTGATCACAGAGGTGCAGTCGGCGAGGCAACGACGGCGACGGCGATGGAAAAACCTAATTTCACAAATGTGGCGGCGCTAGGGCTCCGGGGTGGAAGAGGGTGGCGGTTCTGGGATGCTGGGTCAAGGGCGAGCCCTAGGGTGGCTTTTATAGGGCTTAGGCATGGCGGATTTGGAAGATCTCAAATCAAGTCCAATTTTGTTTTGAAAGTAAAGTTTGGGATTCTAGGAGATAGAAACCGATCCGATGTTTGATTCCAACCGGAACGTGTGCGGGAGAGATAGAGCTAACGATTGGTGCAAAAATCCCGAAAGTTTCGGTTGAAATTTGCCATTGTCGGGCGGAGCTTGGACTCTCGGCAATTGTGAAAATTCAAAGAGTAAGGAAAAACCCTAAAACCATGGTAAAACCCAAAAATCACAGACGGTTTTATACACAAACCGTCTGTGATGAGATACTCATCACAAACGGTTCGTGGTTAGAACCGTCTGTGATATTCTCGGTATCACAGACGGTTCGTGGTTAGAATCGTCTGTGATGTCACTGACACGTTCTAACCACGAACTGCTTGTGATGAGTATCTCATCACGCAGCGGTTTGTGTATAAAACCGCTCGTGATATCTACATATCACGCATTTCTTCTCTAGAACCGCTCGTGATAGTGACATATCACAGACGGTTCGTCTTGGAACCGTCTGTGATTATTTTATCACAGACGGTTTCAAAGAACCGTATGTGATGAGGCGTCTTCTATGACTTGTTTTGTAGTAGTGTGACCACCATCACGGAGCAAAGTGAGGTACTGAATGCAGTAAAATGCTTACGTATGATCAAGCAAGGTTCGTTTTTTTTTACAGTAATACAGGTTTGATTCATTTTCATCGCAAGAGACAGCAAATGAGGGATCCAACGATGTCCCGTCGGAGCCCCCGACAGTAAAGGAGCATGCGGAGGTAACATCATAGTAAAACGTGAGAGGAAAACAATTAATTTTAATTTACATTTGACAGTAACTCGATCCAAGGTTTCCACGTTAACGACCAATAAAAGGGGCTGCAACGTTAACGAATGCCCCAGAGGTGCCTCCACCAGTAAAGGTGGTAGAGAAGGCTTCCACCGCCGCCAGCAAAGTCTAGGAGGCACACGTGGTAGCAACAGCGCGGCAAAGGCACTTACTAGGGCCATTGGCAGTATTATGTGACGTTACATACAGTTATTTATTAAACACATGACAATAAACAATGTTCTTTTTATTTTACCGCAGGAACCATCAATAGAGGGTTCAACGGACACCCCTGGGGTGCCTCTCCCAGTAAGGGTGTCAAAGAAGGCGCCTACCGATGCGCACAAAGTCCCGTCGGGTAGATCCAGCATGTCAAAGGCACAAGATCCATAGTAGTAATTAATCATGCCTTTTCCAGTAAAGACGATATAATACGTCAGTAAAACCGGAGACCCTTTTTTACTACAGGATGCTGCAGCTGTACCAAAGCTCAAAATAAAATTACCTCGGCCATGCAGGCAAAGATTGCAGGCATTGCGGAGACCAACAAGGTGGTGCTCATGGAGAAGACCACTGTTTGGGAGATCTTGGCTCCCAAGGTCCACAAGGGCACCAATGACGCCGTCGCATTTGGGAAGAGGCTGACAAAAGCTCCTAACAAGCTGGTGTCGCTATTCAAGCCATACATATGGCGGCCAGAAGTGCCTATCGCCACAACCATGAAGGTGAGGGAGCTGATATTCAACGATGAGAGCCTCAAAAGGTAAGAGAATATCGCCACACTTTTACCGATACATAAACATTATTTTACCGCTCGATCAATAGATAGTTACTGTATATTGCAACATTTTTTATCTCACCCATTTTTGTTTTACCAAGAATACACTTATGTTTTACTGCTAACATGAACTGCATTTTTATCGCAGCCTTTGCTCTTCGGTCGAAAGGATTTTAACCATAGCGCCACCGTAAAAGACATGGCAGAGTCATTCAAGGACAGACAAATAACCAAAGACATGTTCTTCTCTCAATTCATCGAGTGCTTGCGCAAAGACGACGCCGTCCTGAGGTCGGAAAGCGATGGGTACATGACGTTCCTTCCCATCGAACGACCAGTAAGATGTTTTTTTACAAAATCCTTTTTATAGTAAATGTTTACTCCCATAGCAATAAAGCCTCACCATCGGTAAAGTTTAAACGATTGTGTTTTGTTCATCGACAAAAATTGCTAAATGTAGAGGAGTACATTAAAAATAAGCAGTACTACTGCGAACAGGCCGTGAGCATGTTGAAGGAGCATCTGGTGAGGGTGGACATCGCGCGCATAAAGCTGGTAAGTAAGTTATGTACATCCGACCGTGCATCCAGTAAATATCTTTCTCATGATCCAGTAAATTACATCATTCATTATAGTAAATCTCATACAACGTGTAGTCTTTTTTATATAACCGAAGATGTATTCTTACGGGTTTTCATTCCCTTGCAGCTCTTTCTCCCAGTTCTATACAATTATCACTGGTCTGTTTACTAGTTCAACATAGTGCAAAAGCGTGTGGAAGTGCTAGACTCCAATAACTACAAGCAGAAGGGCACAAAAGCGCAGGACCACCACGACCCAATGAGGCAAAGGATCATCCCTCGTCTATGTGCAGTCATGTGGTCCGTTACTAGTGGGAAATTCCCTATCGTTGTGAACTGGAGGGTGCACACCATGGTGACGCCTAAGTAGGTCCTAGAGAACGACTGTGCGTTCTTTACAATGAAGTATTTGGAGTTCTAGGATGGCGAAAGCTCGACGATGGCCACTCGGATAGAGCCGTTAAGAACTTCCCACCACCCGTAACATGTAGTATTTTTTCTAGATGTATGACCCTTTTTACCATGTGTACGCAGGAGAAGGGGAGCGAGTACATGGCCGAGATGATATTCTATTCAATGTTCCACAAGGTCAACATCGTGAGCCCTTCCCCGACGCACTGGAGAAGTTTAGGCCACGCAGCAAGCCGAAGTAGTTTTCTGTTTTACATATAATATCAAGTAAATTCTTCTGTAACTGACAGTAATATGTGTCACTTTTTACAGTAAAATGTATGATCACTAGAAGAACTTTCATAACAGATAGTAAAGACAAGTTTTTCGGAGGGGTATGCCAGTAATATCACGTTCAAACAGCAGTAAAATGTACCACGCTTACAATAACTACAAAAAACATAAAACACAAGCGGGTTTACAGCAGTAACACGACGTGCCTCTCGAAGTAATATTAGGCATCATTTACGATAAACAATCACTGAACACACAATAACATTCACTGGATCAGCAACGCGATGTTTTTTTTGTTGTACAACAACATTCTGAATTTTATGGCCGTTTTGATGCGTGCGTGCGAGTTTTACTGCCGGTCTTAAGCGGGAGGCGCGGGTGCGCATCACATGTAGCGCGGTGGAAATGTGGGCTGGTGCGCCACGTGTAGCGCGGCCTATGTTACGATCCACATGTGTATGTATATATATATATATATGTGTGTGTGTGTGTGTGTATATATATATATATATATGATATAGTATTCCTGGGAGTACGTACTCCCGCTCCTCATATACTACTTAAATAGTACGATGATACCTCTTTTATATATGTGTGAGGTGACGATGTCGAGTCAAGCATTGACAACATAATAGACGTGATCCAAGGGATACACTTTGTCGGATTTGCTACACATGCTCCAATCGAGCCTGCGGCTACAGTGGGTCACGAGTCACTGACCACCATCACGGAGCAAAGTGAGGTACTGAATGCAGTAAAATGCTTACGTATGATCAAGCAAGGTTGTTCGTTTTTTTTACAGTAATACAGGTTTGATTCATTTTCATCTCAAGGGGCAGTAAATGAGGGATCCAAACGTTGTTCCGTCGGAGCCCCCGATAGTAAAGGACCATACGGAGGTAACATCGTAGTAAAACATGAGAGGAAAACAAGTAGTTTTACTTTACATTTGACAGTAACTCGATTGAAGGTTTTTTCGCAGGGGCCAGTAAAAGGGACTGCAACGTTAACAGACGCCCGAGAGGTGCTTCCACTAGTAAAGGTGGTAGAGAAGGCTTCCACCACCGCCAGCAATGTCTAGGAGGCACACGTGGCTAGCATCAGCGCGGCAAAGGCACTTACTGGGGCCATTGCCAGTATTATGTGGCGTTACATATAGTAATTTATTAAACACATGACAATAAACAATTTTCTTTTTATTTTACCGCAGGAACCATCAATAGAGGGTTCAACGGACACCCCTGAGGCGCCTCTCCCAGTAAGGGTGTCAAAGAAGGCGCCTACCGATGCGCACAAAGTCCCGTCGGGTAGATCCAGCATGTCAAAGGCACAAGATCCATAGCAGTAATTAATCATACCTTTTTCAGTAAAGACGATATAATATGTTAGTAAAACTAAAGACCCTTTTTTACCGCAGGACGCTGCAGCTGTACCAAAGCTCAAAATAAAACTCCCCCTGCCATGCAGGCAAAGAATATTGGCATTGCGGAGACCAACAAGGTGGCGCCCGTGGAGAAGACCACTGTTTCAAAGATCTTGGCTCCCTCGGTCCAGAAGGGCACCAATGACGCTGGTGCATTTGGGAAGAGGCTGACAAAAGCTCCTAACAAGCTGGTGTCGCTATTCAAGCCATACATAAGGCGGCCGGAAGTGCCTATCGCCACAACCATGAAGGTGAGGGAGCTGATATTCAATGATGAGAGCCTCAAAAGGTAAGAGAATATCGCCACACTTTTACTGATACATAAACATTATTTTAATGCTCGATCAATAAATAGTTACTGTATATTGCACCATTTTTTTTTCTCACCCGTTTTTGTTTTACCGAGAATACACTTATGTTTTACTGCTAACATGAACTGCATTTTTACTACAGCCTTGCTTTGCTCTGGTCCAGCGACGGAACCATAGCAGCCACCAGAAAAGACATGGCAGATTCGTTCAAGGACAGACAAATAACCAAAGACATATTCTTCTCTCAGTTCATCGAGTGCTTGCGCAAAGACGACGCCGACCTGAGGTCGGAAAGAGATGAGTACATGACGTTCCTTCCCATCGAACGACTAGTAAGATGTTTTTTTTTTACAAAATCCTTTTTTATAGTAAATGTTTACTCGCATAGCAATAAAGCCTCACCATCGGTAAAATTTAAACAATTGTGTTTTGTCCATCGACAAAAACTGCTAAATGTAGAGGAGTACATTAAAAATGAGCAGTACTACAACGAACAGGCCGTGAACATGTTGAAGGAGCATCTGGTGAGGGTGGACATCACACGCATAAAGCTGGTAAGTAAGTTATGTACATCCGACCGTGCATCCAGTAAATATCTTTTTCATGATCCAGTAAATTACATCATTCATTATAGTAAATCTCATACAACGTGTAGTCTTTTTTATATAACCGAAGATGTATTCTTACGGGTTTTCATTCCCTTGTAGCCCTCCCTCCCAGTTCTATACAATCATCATTGGTCCGTTTACTATTTCAACATAGTGCAAAAGCGTGTGGAAGTGCTAGACTCCAATAACTACAAGCAGAAGGGCACAAAAGCGCAGGATCACCATGACCCAATGAGGAAAAGGATCATCTCTCGTCTATGTGCGGTCATGTGGTCTGTTACTAGTGGGAAATTCCATATCGTTGTGAACTGGAGGGTGCACAACATGGTGACGCCTAAGTAGGTCCTAGAGAACGACTGTGCGTTCTTCACAATGAAGTACTTGGAGTTCTAGGATGGCGAAAGCTCGACGATGGCCACTCGGATAGAGCCGGTAAGAACTTCCCACCACCCGTAACATGTAGTATTTTTTGCCAGATGTATGATCCTTTTTTATCATGTGTACGCAGGAGAAGGGGAACGAGTACATGGCCGAGATGATATTCTATTCGTTGTTCCACAAGGTCAACAACGTGAGTCCTTCCCCGACGCATTGGAGAAGTTTAGGCTGCGCAGCAAGACGAAGTAGTTTTCTGTTTTACATATAATATCAAGTAAATTCTTCTGTAACTGAAAGTAACATGTGTCACTTTTTATAGTAAAACGTATGATTACTAGAAGAACTTTCATAACAGATAGTAAAGACAGGTTTTTCGATGGGGTATACCAGTAATATCGCATTCAAACAGCAGTAAAATGTACCACGCTTACAATAACTGCAAAAAACATAAAACACAAGCGGGTTTACAGCAGTAACACAACGTACCTCTCGAAGTAATATTAGGCATCATTTACGATAAACAACCACTGAACACACAATAACATTCACTGGATTAGCAACGCCGATCTTTTTTTCGTTGTACGACAACATTCCGAATATTATGGCCATTTTGATGTGTGCGTGTGAGTTTTACTGCCAGTCTTAAGCGGGAGACGCGGGTGCGCGTCACATGTAGCGCTATCCGTGTGTGTGTGTGTATATATATATATATATATATATATATATATATATCGTAAATCAGTCCCACACTGTCGTGTAGTGAGCCTGTACGTGCCGCCCAAATGATTAGAGACAACCCGGCAGAGAATGTACTATCAGCACTACAGTACTAATCATCGATGCACATGTGCTGTGTACGTACATTTGTGGCCTCCGGTGTCATGTCACCACCGTGCCATGATTGATTCATGTATGCAATGCAAGACGAATCATTCGAGTAGTACTGGTAGCTAGTAAAGGCTGGTTTGATCAGTGGCTCATTTTGCATGTTTTTAAGCGTAACTACAAAAACAGGCGACCGAATGAAGCGAATTTTTTTTTTACATCACTACTCTACGTGATAGGTGCCGTGCGCAGACATTTGCTTCCAACTGGGTTAGCGGCAACTGATCTTTCATGGATTGGATACGCGGTAGACACTGTTATAGTATTTTTGCATGACAAAAGTGTTATTTTTACCATTTATTTTTAAAGGTTACTTTTGTTATTTTGCTTCAAAAAAGAAGAAGATTAGACAAGCCAAAAACTCCTTTTTCGTTTTGTTCCATTCTCGTCGTGTTTATTATGGAGAGAACCTTTTTCCCCGTAAGAAACCTAGCTGTAGTATTCCACTTGGCCTAAATTTGCTTTGAATATGTCCAAAGCAAAACTATCAAATCTCTGAGCTAACACTATGTACAGTAATTCTACACGAGCAACTTGCGAGCCATGATCTCACCTTTCCGCCCAGCCTTACCCCTTGTTTCAGTACGAGGATGCAAAGCAGCAGCAACCGAGGCACACAGCATTCACCTGGGCGGTTTCTATAGAAGAAGAAGAAGAAGAAGAAAAATCTAGATAGCCAATTAGTGGAGTACCATGCATGAAGATTTGTGCTCACTCAGTTGGTACGTACCACGATTACTGCAACTCAAATCACGAACAAAAGTCAGCTAGCCAACCGGCGAACATATTCTCTTTTGATCGCCGCAGCTTGAGATCCTGGCACAAAGCCCACGATTTTTGCAGACTAGCTAGTAACCAGTAGTACTACCAAACGAACTGGTCCTAGCTAGGATGATACTATTCTTGAATGATGCAGGCATTGCGTGCGTGTGTACAGTACAAGGTTCTTCATCCACACGTGCATGGTGCTGCGTGCCCGTAACACATCACCCTACCTATCCTGGATTCCGTTCCTCCGCGCGACTCACGCCAACCGTTCGTTGATGGATTCGTAAGTATGGCACAAGCTTTAACCCACAAGGGGAAGGGGAAGCATGCAGGCACCACACGTGACGAAACGCACGTGACAAGTTAGTTACGAAGGCGATCTAGCGCGTACGCGCCAATACGAGTTACCCGTATTATTCGACTATCGTATTCAATAAAATATAAATACGGTATAGATTTTTTTCACCCGTTTAACGGTTTATCTCCTATTTATATTTTTACACGCATAAAAAATAGATATGAATATGGTATGGAATTTTCTCCTCTAAGTTGTTATTTTATCCGAACTATCCGTAATAGTATTCAAATTTGATGAAGATTGTAAGTACTTTATTGCAGTATGCCTAATTAGTTGGACGAGTTTTATTTAATTCAATGTGAATTCATGTTACTTTAAGTTGAATAAATGGATTAGAATGACAAGTGTGACTATACCAAGATAAAGTGTCGCTAATATATTCACATTACATAAGTTATGAGCATATCAAGATTCGACAAAATTGAGTAGATATTCGATTCGAATTCGTATTCGTTATGACGCTCCGTTTGTAATAATATTTGAGCATATTTGAATTCGTATACGTATTAATTTTAAAAAATACGAATACGAATACGATTTCACCACTATTCAATTTATATTTGATTCGTTTTCACCCCTATCAATACCTATGCTCTCCTAGCTCCTCTGTTGCTCTACCGTGAGCCACGTAAATAACATGGGAATAGTTAGATCACACATTTTCTTAAAACTTTATCAGTTGGAATGATGTCGCTGCCGACTGCTAGCTTCTAAGTTCTAACAGCAACTGTGGCAACGAGCAATTAGTACCCCCGCATCAATTGTTAATCGAACGGCTAACGGAGTGTAATGTTGTGTTTAACCTGGTTCAATCAGCGCGGTGGAGCCACACATAAGTCAATTGACCCCCACCTTTTTCAGAATAACCCCAATCTTTACTAACTGGAGGCTCCTTCCGAAGCCCTTCCATTAATCCTCGGTGAAAAAGCTAAAAAATTAACACATTAGTCAGATAAAATTTAAAAAATTACATGAAAATTCTCACATTAATAGGGAAAAAAGAGAATCTCAACCATAAAAAACATCAGGTTGGTGTAGTCTAACGCTACGATTAAATATTGTAGGTTTTGAGATGGGCAAGTTCTAACTATTGTGGCAGATGCCAGATGGAGTCTTATTCAAACTATTGGACATATGCACGCATATATTTTCTCACGTATCGAGCCCTAAGGCTAAAGCGATCTCGGGGGAAAATAATTTATTGCCACAAGAGGAAACGACGCAGGGACTCAAGGCTGAATTGGACTATAAAAATAGGAACCACTAGGGCTCTTACGTCCGATTAGATGGTTCACATCGTACGCCACCACTCACAATATTTTTAAAACTACTTGCAATATCTCGGTTGCAACATCCTCAGACATGATTGCAACATCATCGGACAACGGTTGCAACATCTCCGAACAATGGTTGCAACATTACTAATCAAAACAAAACATCTAGAAAAAAAATACGTTAGAAAAAAATTACAACATTGCCGTGAACCGTATGCAACATTTTTTTTCAATAGATGCAACATTATTTTTCTACGGATGCAATATTTCATCAAAATCCAAAAATCAATAAAAGGGGAGAGGGGAACTGGGCCATAGACCTCGAGGTACTGGAGGATGACGAGGGACTCGCAGATGGGGCGTCGTCGTGGAGGAGGATGGGGACCTTATGGATAGGGTTGGAGCAGAGGAGGAGCCCACCCTTATCACCCAGCAGCTCCTACGGCCCAAGTCCCCTGTCGACATCGCGCTCCTCCTCGGCACGCTACCATCGGCGGCGGCGCTGTGCTCGAGGGAGTGCGTCGGAGTTGCACACGAAGAAGGAAGCAGCGTCGCCGCCGAGAACGTCGCAGACGACGAGGAGGGGAGAGGCTTCACTACTACAGAACACGTCATCACAGACGGTTCGGAACCATCATCACAGACGGTTCGGAACCGTCTATATTTGTTCGTCTGTGATAACAGCGATTATCACAGGCGGTTCAAAACCGTCGTGAGACTATTATCACGAGCGCTTCGCCATAAAACCGTGCGTGATAAGTGGTTATCACGCACGGTTTTTAAAGTAAACCGTCTGTGATAGTAGTTATCACGCATTTGCGGTTTACTAAAACCGCTCGTGATACTAGAAATATCACGCACGGTTTACTTAAAAACCGTATGTGATAAGCACTTATCACGAGCGGTTTATGTTGAAACCGCTCGTGGTAATAGCCTTCACGCATAGCTTTTAACATAAAACCGCTCGTGGTAGTGAGCGATCCTAGCTACATTGTTTGTTGTTTTTGGCCACCTCGTGAATTGCTAGCCATGCCCTCAAAACAAGCATGTACAAAAATGATACATCGCAGATAATCAATTGTTGACAACTCAAATTGATCATTACTCAAAATAAATTAATAAAGATCGAATTTGTTGAAGTATTTTTGCTATAGTTGTACAATTGGATTACAATTAAGTCAATTGTTTGCGTGAATCTCGGGTCGGCGATGGAGTGAAACTCTCCTTTGTCAACTATTTCATCATGATAAAGGTGCATAGTCGCCTCGAACTTCCACGAGCTCTTGCATAACGAGTCCATGTAAATCTATTATCAAACCACGCCGCTAGGTCAAGAAAAATGGTAAGGATATATATTTGAATTTACAATTACAAAAAATTATTTGAGATTGACAAACCTCCTGATTCTTCATCTTAGCACTAATGATTTGTTTGCATATGATGGCAAACGAGAATGCACATAGCTCATCATTTTTTCTTGGCGGCCTTTGCAAAAATAGAATTACATATATACGTATAGTCATTGAAGATACATTTTATGAAGTATGATATATATAGGATTATTGTGTTGTAGCGCGTCTTAGGAAATTTAGTCACTGTGTGTTAGTTGGGCCGGATCCACAGTATCTTCCTTGTTGGCTAACATAGGAGATGAACGAACTACATAATTGAAAAAAGTTATCCTCGGGCATTTCAAACGAAGGAAGACTACAATAGAGTTATGTATGGAGGAAATGATCATACTTGTCGAGTATTCCTTGCAGAATACTGAAGTCGTGATCGTTTCTGACTAGGGAATCAAGATATATCACAGTGTTCCTCCTGAGTATAATGACTAAAAGGATCCAGTGGTACCTACTCATGTATGTCGCTATAACTATTAAACCTAAGTACAAATGAAATTTGAATAGCAAATAGTGAAGCACTTACCCCTGGTTGTAGGGCACCAGTATGTAGTCCTTGCGAGTCTGAAGAAGCAATGCCGCCGTTATGTAGTTCTCAACGAAGGTCGCGTCTGCTTCGATGGTTTGCATAGATACCACGTGTGGGTCGAGGAAACCCACCGGTTCTCGCCCTTCCCGGGCATATTTCATCATGTATCTATACATAAGCAATGAGTTGCGATATTTATCGGTATTACATGAATGTAGAACTTGATTGTACACACTTACAGTGTCCAACATCGTAGAAGCGAGGCGTCGAGGGCTTCGAGATTGAATAGGTTGAATAAGTCGTTGAAGCCCACCACGAAGTTGCCCGGCCCGTTGAAGAAATGCATCATGAATATTGTACTTATTTAATTACCAGCATGGTATTTGTCAAATAAAACGTAAACAAATAAAATTCTAGAAAGGTTTATTTTTCACACTTAGCTTAGCAAGCTAGTTTGGAAAGTTAAGCATGCCTAGTTCTCTGGGCACTATAGTAGGACCTTGTTCTCTGTGTAATACTTTATAATTCTGACTTATGCCAACACTTCCATAAATTTTGACACAATGTTGTAATTGTGGCGCAGTATTTTTCAGATTAGCCATGACTCCCAAAGTCCAAAAAGCAGCACAAGTCAAGTCAATTGGAATACACAATATCGTAAAACCTAAATTTTACAGAAATTTCATAGAACTCCAGTACAAAATTAGCACAAAAAGATTAGCACTTGGATCACATCATTTGATTGAGATGCCTTAACGACTTAATGCACACAATACCATCCAAAATGCCCGATATAGCGACATTATGCACACAATGATAAAGATCCCCATCTAGTCCCAACCATAATGGATCAACCGCAAAAGGTCCGCAGCGGTTGCTAGACTCAAAGATTAGTCTCGATGAGGGTGCCTGCCGATCTAAATGACTTAATTGCTGTATCCCCATCTTGTATCAGTTAATTCAATCACTCTCCACGGCCAATTAACCCAGCCAAGCACCGGTAGGGAGAGATCTATATAGGTTTGAGGGCGAGGGATGTATAGGGCACGTACCAGCTGGGAGATGGCTTTGGGGAAGAGGTGGTGGTGTCGTACGGCCGGCGTGGCGGCGGGAGGCGCGAACGAGCTGAAGTGGAAGTGGGCAGCGCCTTGTGGTCGGGGAGTGGACGCAGAAGCAGCTCCTCCGTGAACTCCTCCACCGCCGAGGTCGGGGAGGCGCCGGGGTCAGGGGAGGAGGGGCGCCAAGGTCGGGAAGGAGTTCGGAGAGGAGGCGCGCCGGATTCGGTGGAGGAGGGGCGCCGGGTTCGGGAGGCGGCGAGAGGTCGGGGACCGATAGGGTTAAGAGCAAAACCCTATCGGTTCTTTGAACCTTATAAAAAAACATCACGCACGGTTCTTTGAGGGAACCGTGCAGTGATATGTAATCACGCATGGTTCCTTCAAAGAACCGTCAGGATGTGGAAACATCACGAGCAGTTCCTTCAAATAACCATCTGTGATGTTTGATATCGAGCACGGTTCCCTCAAAGAACCGCTCGTGATATTGTTCTGTGATATTCAAACATCACGCAGGCGGTTATTTGAAGGAACTATGCTCGTGATGTTTCCACATCACGAGGCGGTTCTTTGAAGGAACCGCTCAGTGATTACATATCGCTGCAGCGGTTCCCTCAAAGAACCGTCTGCGTGATGTTGTTTTTATAAGGTTCAAAGAACGGTTACATCACGCATTTGGTTCTTTGAGGGAACCGCATGTGATTACTTATCTCGAGAACACAGGAAGTTTTTTAACCTCATGTATAAGTTGATGAGGCAAAGCTTGAAATCTTTTATATCTTATACTTCATCTGTTCTTAAATAGACGCCGTTTTAGAATGTGTGCAATGAACTTGTTATCACAGACGGTTCTGAAATATAACCGTCTGTGATATTACACAGACGGTTATTATTGGGAACTGTCTGTGATAATTTACTATCACAGACGGTTCACAATAACAACCGTCTGTGATAGACTCGCTGCGCCAAAACAAAGCCCAGACAGACCCAACACAGACGGTTCCAAAGGAACCGTCTGTGATGGGCCGTCTGCTGTAGCCTCTTTTGTAGTAGTGCTTGGAGCTCCTTGAGCGAGCCATCGGCGGTGATGACCCTGGCCGGTGCCGGCTGCTCCGACGGCGACGCAGGGAGAGGCTTGGAGCTCCTTGAGCGAGCCATCGGCAGCGATGACCCTGGCTGGCGCCGATTGTTGCACGGCCTGCTTTGCGGGATGCTACCCCCGTGGATGCAAGAAAGCTTCGATCCCATGGAATCTCGTATGTTTTGTGTGACGTTTGTGAGGGGGAAATTGGAGGGAGTCTATTAGTCTAGTGCTTTGGTATTTGGAGGTGAAGAGTAATATTTGGGCGGAGGATTCTGGATAAGCATACAAAGATGGAGATGGTGCAGTGGAGAGAGAAATGGAAGTAGTTCAGCAATAAATGAGTTCGATTGTATCGTACGTATGCGCGGTAGCATTTCCTAAAAAATAAGACCGAATATATAGGACTCTAGGAAAATAATGGCACACCATCTCTATTATTCTCAGAGAAACTCTAAGCATGGACTCCCTAATTTATACTCCGTATCGTATACTATTATATATGCCCAGCAAAAAGAAAATGCTTATGTGCCAAGTGAGGACGTACCACACTAATCTTCGAAGAAAAAAGTTTGAATCAATAACTCTTTGATTATAATGACTTGGGGAAGAGTTTGCCTTAAGGCATTTACCATGTAAGCAGGGGCGGAGCCAGCAGGGGTGCCGGGTATGCACCGGCACCCCCAAAAATTAGAAAAACAAGAAGAGATCAGTTCATCAAACATCAATAATTAGTTCTTCAATCGATTCGGTGAATCGGGCGCTTTGCTGAAAGGTGAGAGCTCACCCAGAGTCATAATCGCCCCAAGACTCATGACTCTAGTCCAGCATTTGATGTCTGCTTACCACTCCAAATGACCACTCCAAATCGGCAAACTGGCAAATCCAATCCTCCCAGCTCGGCTCCCTAACCCTTGATTGAACCGTAATATCTCCCCACTCGAAATCGGCGCGATGCCTCTACTAGTACTAGCCGAACTGCTGAAGCAAGCAGGTGATTAATGAGTTGAGTACTTGAGTTGCTTACTGCTTTGAGCTGTGAGAGTCTCTTGAATGACTACTCTTATATGTTGGGTTGTTAGTTATTTGTTTACTTGGTGGGGCATAGGTAGAGTTGAGTTGGAGTAGACTGTAGACAGTAGTCACAGTACAGGGTACTGAGTAGTCAGTACAAGGTAGTGGACTAGTGGTTGTTAATTGTTATTTTCTGTATGTTAATTGTGAATAGAAATTCGAAAGTTCTGTTAATTGTTACGATATGCCAATGTAGATTGCAGAGACATTAAGAGGAATAGAGACATCCTTTCTTTTTTTCGGGATTAATAAGTGAAGGCAAAGAATATTTTATCTTCTTTATCACCGGTGGGGTTCTCATTACAAAACTATTTTGCACATTATCAGTTTGTATTCTACAATCCGCAAAGTACTCATAAAGATTGGAAAAGATCCCTCTCTAAAGAATGAATATGGAAAAATCCATGCTTTGGTCGCAGCCTTTGAGTCATTTGATTTTGTTTTCATGGAAAACTTTGAGTCATACTTAATGCTAGTCATACTTGATGTTAGTGAAGATATTGTAATGAAATGTTTTCTAAGGCATGAAAACACATAAAGTAGTATTATAATTTTAATTGTATAGTTGCATATTTTGTAATTTATATTCATGTAAGATCTTATTTGAACTATTTACATTGTGCTTTTGACAAATTTAGAACATATGTGTTGGATTTATGATATTATGAAACTATTATACAAACTATAGAATTGTGAGTGAAGTGTGCACCCCCATCTTCTAATTTCTAGCTCCACCACTGCATGTAAGAGTCATCTCCTTTAACGCAAGAACGTCTTTGCAGGTGCTTATATGGTTTTATTATCTATTCTATTAATTATAGGTAGTTACATCCATAAGCATATGTTAAGCATTGATGCCCACACAAGCATGGATGCTACAGAATAAGAGAACCTTATATGTTCTGGTGGCAAGAAAAAATAATTTTCTTTTGCTAAGCACTTGCACTACACATGCCCGTAGAGATTGACACAACTTTTTTTTAAAAAAAAAAACTAAAGTCCACATGTTATATTTGAAAAGTACAAATTTTGATTAAGTAGTAACCTATTCCCTCCATTCTTTTTTAAATGACGTTTTAGAATAGATGTGGTTAAACATTCTAAATTTGACCATTGATATTGTCTATACGAAAAACCATATCACTATATTTGTCGCTAAAACTACTTTCATAATATTATAATTAATTTATATTAGAAGAAAATTACCAAAACCAAATAATGATAAGTTACAACTCTTAAATTTTGGAACATGTAGCTAGCTCGTGCAGATGCACGTGTTGATGACTAGTATATATATGGATTTGCATAGAAGTCCATGGCATTTTGGAGTATTGACCCCATACAAATTTTAAAATTCTTTATATGGCCCCTATATACTTAGTCCCGGCTACGCGACTGGATTCATTATGTCAGAGATCCCGGCCGAAGCAAAGAAAGGAAGATCCACCGACCGATCGCACGATGCAAGGTTGACGAGATTAAGGTAATCATCAGCGTACGTGCGTTGCGCACACATCATTCGATCGGCACTCGGCAGCTGGTTTTGCTGCCCGCTCGGCGCGCGGTTTCTGCGCCCGCTCCTGTATGCGCCGCCCCTGTTTTGCTACGCCCGCGCGCGCGCCCCCTCGATCGGCCGCGCGGCGGGGAACATGTGCCGTGCCGCTTGGCTTGACATACTACTTCTCCACTGCTGGCTCTCGTTGGCACCAACAAATCGTAACATGTAGCGCACGTACCAACTGCCAGTTGGTACGTAACAAATCTACGGGCACGAGGAGGCAGGCAGCGCTGCAGGCCAGTCGTATCCCTTAATTTCCCCAGCGCTGGAATGGCCAATGGGAGCCCCGGTCTCCCAGGTTCGCTGTGTCGAGGAACTATTGTTGGCGAATCTAGTCCGAACGATCACCCTGTAGGCAAACGTTGAATCATATTAAATAATATAAAAATAAATAGTAGATTGAACACACAGAGACAAACGTGTAAAGGGTATTCTTTTCCTTTATTCCTTCATCAAGCGATCAACTTTTTACAATGACTAGTCATTCATAGACATGTCTTGTTTATTTCTGTAGAACAGATCAAGATCTTTGCTTCCTTGAAGGTATTGGAAGATGTCATTTATTCTCTACCAAAACCTTTTGGTAGGTTCTGCACTATAACTTGCTAATAGGTTCACGATAAATACAATTTTCGATCTAGTACAGTTTGCTAAGTACACGAGTGCTCCTATTACACTTAAATATGAGAATTCTGGTCCCAAGACTTCCTCCCTCTCTTCTCTAGGTCTGTACAGATCCTTGTCGTGCTGCAAAGATCTCCCGACCATCAGCACATTCGAAGGGTATGCCTTTTCAAAGCTGAACCTTTCTAACACATTTCGAGTGTAGCTTGATTGATGCACTAATATCCCTTCATGGATATGCTCAAGCTGCAAGCCTAGGTAATATTTTGTTTTACCCAAATCTTTCATTTCGAACTCCGACTTCAGGTAAGAGTTTGCTTTCTTAATACCTTTCAGGGTTTCAATGATGTTTAGATAATCTTCATAACTGAGATTATACAAAATCTATCCTGAGATCGTCATATAAATACACAGGGATAATTATCATTGTTAGTGTAGCCTTTTTGCATAGAAAGTCGCTTCAAGCGATTATACTACATCCTGCCTGATTACTTAAGTCCGTACAGTGACTTTTTGAGTTTCACACTGTACATATTTCAATTTGCTCTGTCATAGTTTGGGACAGGGATACATTCATATATCTTCATATAAATATTTGAATCTAATATTCCATTAAGGTATACAGTTACCACATCCATCATTTTCATTTGTAAATTCAAGTTTACTGCTATTGAGATTAAATATCTAAAGGTTGTTCCGCCCATAAACGGGGAATGGGTTTCTTCATAATTGTCAGGACCCAAAAATGTAATTCTGGAACCTCTATGTATTCTGCACTAGTCCAGGATCACGATAGTGCACATAGTGTCAACATAGATGAATATTGATCCACACAAGACGAATAATGGCATAAATGATTAATTTGAATAACAAATAAGGGTTTCTACCTTATGATCGAGTTTACATTTATTAAGCCCCGCATGGCTAATAATAATTAAATAAACAGCGGAACAAATAAAATTCTGCGGATTCCCATCAATTCATTAAACACAACCGACTAGGATCAAAACCTAACGATCAACACCTTTGTAGAACTCTTCCTCCAAGACATGCGAAGACTCCTCCACTTCTGTTGAATGATTATAGCAAGCATGAGTACACAACCGTACTCGTAAATCATACCACATAATGCAATTTATAAATGATGGCTTATTCCAAATGAATGGCTTCTGTAGTTATTTTGCATAAAGCAGCATTTGCAATTGAATACAAATAATATATTGAAAAACATGTTTAAAACAAGTAAATAGTAGTAGTTTAACAGTTGTTTTCACAAAGACACAAATCCTAATCAAATTATTTGATATAACCATATGACTTAAATCACACAGCTCTCTTCTCAAATATTTTATGAAAATCTAACCCTGATGTGAAATCCCTTAGCATGTCCATCACCGCAGACGCGACTATTCAAATAGATTATTTAACACTACGCAGAGGTTGTACACTTTTCACACAAGATATAACCACTGTATCTAGCACTAATCATAACAAAACCTTTCAGAAACATCATCGCAAGCATTGACACTCCCAGTATGCTTTACCGTTGTCCAACTCATACACAGTGCTTTGGTACGACACACACCATTGGACAGGGAAGTGGTGAACTATCCCGCGATGTGATCTACCTGGTACTCCAGATCTCCACCCATCACTCAGCTCCCAACCTACAACCTGAGTTGTCAATATCAAGACTCCATAACTTACTAAGTTAGGCACATCCTATCAGGCATGTGGTTGTATGAAAGGCCTAGTTCAATGGCGCACAAAGTTAAGTCCTTAATTGACGAAAGCAAGACTTCAAATTTCTAACTATGCCACAAAGATTATCATTCTCATCCACAAAGTTCCACCATATCACTTAGTATCCACCATTTATCTTAGTCCAAATCCTTTCCCACCCTGTTGGTTAAGTGCAACACATACTATCACAAAGTAATAATACATAGTACATAGTTTTACACAAAGTTCCATAGTCACTTAGTCAAATTTATAATTACAACTCAAATGATATGTGTGACTCGTAGCGTGGCTAAGCAATATTATTCATCTAACCAACGCACGTTAGTGCTATGATAATACCAACTAATATTTAACCAAGCTAGGGTGACAAAAGATTATTATAATACAATAGACAAGGTGGATATAAACAAGTAGGATTAATAACTAACCCAAAAGCATTTAAATAAATACTTAAAGTAGAATGCAGTACTTTAAATCAAAGTAGTTTTAAAAATTGGGTTCAACATTATCAAATGTATAAGTTGCCTTGAAATAAATTTTGATACTGGTATTGGTCTTGGTGAGCTCTTTCTTCTTCAAAATTCCCCGAAGTATCAACGTCTACTCGCAAATGAAAGCAAATAAATAAAAACAGAGAGTAAAACTAACTCCAAAAATTAAATAAAAATATTTGAAAAATAGAGCTCGAATTTAGATGAATTTAGGAATTTGAATGAACTCAAACGGAGTTCGGATGAAGAAGATATGGCTTCTGGAATACTTAAAAAGGAATTCGAGTACTATTCATCAAGCACTGTACATCGAGGACTGTTCATCACTTTCTACTACGTGTACTCGGAAGGAGTTTTGACCACATGGTCAAAAGGTTTCGACTGCATAGTCGTAGAAGGTTATGACTACCTAGTCGTGGAAGGTTACGACTACCTGTACAAGGTTCTACGGGTTCACGGGTTTACAGAACAATGATCTGGTTGGTAGACCCCACATGGTATAGACACGGTGTATGGTAGACTGGGTTTAGACCAGATAGAATCTGGGTTAGAGTTGCGAGGTGTTGACACGGTCGTGACCGGCAGACACGCGGGCGGTACGAGTATATGTGGTAGGTGAGGTGGTAGACAAGTGTGCCTACGAGTAGATGTGGCCGAAGAGGTGGCACGACACATGTGCTCACGAGTAGATGTGGCCGATGAGGTGACACGACACGTTGACAAGACGACGGCGAGGCTCGAGTTAGTCCGGCAACGGCGAATGGCGGCGCTTCACCGGCAGTGGATGCGCGCACTAGGTAGAACAAGTTATTGTGTATATACCGGTACTGGTATTGGCACGGAAGGTCGTCGGAGTTGGCCGAAATTGGCGAAGAAGCGGCGGAGCAGGTGCGGCTGTTGTCGGCGATGAACACCAGTGACATCTTGTGGTCGTGAAGGGGTGCTGGAGATAGTTCCAGTGATAGCGAAGACGACGGCGTGGTCGACGATGATGAGGCGACGAAGACGACAATGCAATTTGAAGAAAATGAGTGGCGGCGGTGGAAACCCTAAAACTTCCAATGCGGCAGCGCTAGAGCTTGAGTGGTGCGGTGACTTGGGGTTTCGGGACCAGGGAGAGAAGCGAACCCAGGGGTCCTATTTATAGGCCTCGGGAGTACCGGATTTGGAAATCCCAAAATCGAGTTCGTTTGGTCCACGAGGTCGATTCCGAGTTTGAAGGGAATACGAGATATGATTCGGTTGGATTTGGGTGCGGGAATGTATGAGGATTAAAAGGATAAGGTCGACGCAATATTTTCTTGTTGGACATTCTGTTGTCGGACGAAGCTCCCAAGCGCGGCCATGGCGAATGCAATTGAGACGCTGCGCGAGAAAGGCGACGGGAGGGGGACGATGACCACCTGATGGGAAGGGCCCATCCAGTTTGGGCTGGCACGAGAAGAAAGGCCAGGAAGGAATAGGAAATGGGTTTCAGCCCGATACTATTTATGATATTTTAAATAGATTTTCCTTTTTTACAAATTGTAGAAAAGGAAAATAGCAAATGGACTCGAAAAATTTCTAGAAAAATCTAGAAAATATATCCAAGCGTCGGAGGCGGCTTCGGGTCAGTGGGTAGCGCGGAGGTGCGGGCGACACACGGCGGCCTACGAGGCCGACGCGATCGGCCTGTTCGGGCATGGAGGTGGTGGCCGGGCGGCGGTTGCGAGCGTGGCTTTGATTAGCGGTGCGGCGACGACACGGCCGAGCCGGTAGCGTGGTTGTCGTCGACACGCGGTGGCTTCGGGCGACACTGGTGGTTTTGAGGGCGTGGCGCGGTCGGCGCTCGGCACGGTGGCATGGCAAGAGTAATGCTTCTGGCGCGTGGCATGAAAGCCCACGCCGGCGTTGCGTTGGGGTAGCGCTGTTGCGGGAGGCCGAAGCGCGCGCCGTGAAAGGCCGAGGTCGGCACATAGGGCGCAGCTCCTTGTGCGGTAGGACGACGTGCTCACACTAGCGGGTGGCACGGTGGCGCAGCTTCAAGCCGGTACGACCGGCTTGGGCGTCAGAGCGAAGAAGGCTTGGGCCTCACGGTGCTCACGCAGCGCGCGGAGCCTATGCGGGGCGGCACGCGCGGCTCCTGGCCGGCTTTGAGCGCGTGCGGCACAGCTCCAGGCCGGCGCGACGTAGTACTGCTCATCTAGTTACTGTTCATTCAGTTACTGTTCATCCAATATATAATCTACAGTGCAATCGTCATCTGCTCTTTCATGCAACCCACTGATCTGCGAGCCAGCGACTTCAAGTCGGCCCGCGGTATATTAGAGCGGATTTGTACCGTAGAAAAAACTCCAGAAAGCCAAATTTGCATAATTGAGAGCGTTCTAGAAAATGCGATTCGATCTATGAGTGTTGTGCTACGACGGTTACCTTTTGATCCTAGTAGAATAGGCCTAGAGGTAGGCCGGAGTCGATCGTGCTGATAACGTGTTGAGGAACCGTCGCTGGCGAGTTTATTCTAACCGATCACCAAGTAGGCAAATGTAAAATCACATAAAACAATGTAAGAATAAATAGTAGATTGAACACACAGAGAGATAAATGTGTAGCGGGTATTCTTTTCCTTTATTCCTTCATCAAGTGATCAGTTGTTTACAATAACTAATACTCTCTAGTTATAAGTTAGAGATCCTATTAAAATTTTAAATAAGATGATTACTTATGGACCGACTGCTGAGCCTGGTTTCCCATCACCCTCCACCAACCATCCTATACTAAGTTTTCCTGCTTGCCCTAACGACCAACGAGATGAAGCGGTGAAGGACCGGTTTGCGTTTTCTACGGCGCCCAGCGCTCTCGTTGTGGAGTCTACTCCTAGCTTTACCACAATCTTAACCACTTGGTGAAGTTCTAAAAAGAAGATGCTACCAGTTACCTATCATATCCAAAAGTACAAAAGCCATCGCAATGCAAAACAGAACCAAATGATAAGCAATGTGGAGCGTACAAGAACTTAGTTTTGGAGTGTCATGCACCGGCAAATTTACCAAAAAAAAATACAATTTAATAAGTTGATGAGCAATCTACTACCATACTTCAACACGACTACCTCAAAACATCACGTTTAGAAAAAAATTCAATGAGGGAGGGCCTACGACGAGACCCATCTCATCCACCGTCCATCTACACCACCTTAAGTCCAGCGGCTCCAGGGAGACTCTTCCCCAAAGAATTTCCTTCCTCACGTCCATGCTTGACCAAACCCATGACCTGAACTCAACAACATGATTATTTTACCCTCAGGTCAATTTGTGTCTACCTTGGCTCTAACATCTTATTGAGTTTCATATACTATGTCAGCGAAGAACTCATATATTAACCTATCGAGGAAAAGCTGACGATCTGCTCAATGTACTTCAACAAATGGTAAAAACAGGATGCATAATCGTTTATATACATTAATAATCATTCTGTGCACAATAACAAAAAATAATATTGTTTATTGCTTTTTGTAAATATTGTTTGGCAACCTTCTCTTGCTATATTTATATGTTATATACAGTAGGATCTTCTCCTACTCTTTCTCCTCAAAAAAACAAAAAAACGGATACAACAAGATTTATAGTTGGCCGGGCTGAGCTTGGGCTACGAGCTAATGTTTATTCTTCCCACTTCATCAGCACAAACAATAGCGCACGAGTTTAAAGTGAAAAACCAAAACAAAATAGCTGGATCTGTACTAGCAACAGCCTCGCGAGCACAAGAAAAAGGTTTCACCGTCCTCGAGGCTGAGGTGTCATCCACCGGAGCCCCACACGTCCGCGCGTGGGCCCGGTACGTGCTCGCGGGGGGCCACCTGGCGCCGAGCTGGGCTGCGCGACGTTGGACGCGTCCAAGACATCGGCGGGGCCGAGCTCCCGCGGCGGGCCTCACCGCCGGATTCGCGTCATCCCGTCGCTTCCCTCCAACTATAAGTCTATAAATAACGGACTCCCGCCACGCCCCGCCTCCACACAGACAGCAATCGTCTCTTCTTTCTCCCCTTCCGCCTTCCGATCCTTGGTCATTCCATCTCCTCTCACTTCTAGAACCTGTTCCTCGAAGCTTCTTGGACTGGGTTCTTGATGGCGAAGCCGAGCGTGGTGGTGCCGGAGGTGGGCGTGGTGGCGGCGCCGGCGGCGTGCCCCTGCCCGGGGACGCTGTTCCCGTACCCGCCGCCGCGCGCCGGGATCGCCGTGCGCCGGAAGTGCCTGCAGGCGGCGCAGGTGGAGCTCGGCGCGGGGCTGCTGAACGGCTGGGTGGAGTCCATGCGGGCGTCGTCGCCCACGCACGCCAAGGCCGCTGTGGCCCTCGCCGCCGGCGTCGACGACGAGCACGCCGCTTGGATGGTCCGCTCCACTGCATGCCACTACTGCCGCGTTGATTAAAGAGAGAGAGCGAATCTCCACGTTTCTTGCCTTCCTGGCGCGCTGACATGACACGAATCATTTGCATGCGCGCGCACAGGTGAAGCACCCGTCGGCGCTGGGCATGTTCGAGCAGATCGTCGCGGCGTCCAAGGGGAAGCAGATCGTCATGTTCCTCGACTACGACGGCACCCTGTCGCCCATCGTCGACGACCCCGACGCCGCCTTCATGAGCGAGACGGTGAGCCAATTAACTAAGCGTACCACACCTCTCCCCAGTGGCCCTGTTCACTCTGCTTGTACCATGCTCTGCTGACCGTACGCGCACACGTTCTGACGATGCGCAGATGCGGATGGCCGTGCGCAGCGTCGCCAAGCACTTCCCAACGGCGATCGTGAGCGGCCGGTGCCGTGACAAGGTACACCTGCACTGCAACATCAGCAACTCCATTGCCATCACAAAGCAGTACAATCACTGACGATAAATAATCGAGTTTCTTGGCTTCTATTCTCTAGGTGTTCGAGTTCGTGAAGCTGGCCGAGCTCTACTACGCCGGCAGCCACGGCATGGACATCAAGGGCCCAGCCAAATCCTCCTCCCAGCACACGAAGGCCAAGGTGAATACATACATACTCAATTCTCATGAATGATCGATCGATCGATCGATCGATGTCCAATCACACACATATTCCCTGTCGTCCCTGCCTTTTCTCACAAACTAAAAGATACTTTCCCCGGCTTGTGTGTGTGGCCCTGCAGGGTAAAGGAGTTCTCTTTCAACCAGCAAGCGAGTTCCTGCCCATGATAGAGCAGGTACCTCCTACCTTGCACAAACCCTCTTCTCCTCTTCTTAAGTAATTTCTTCTTTCATGCTCACTTAGTCGCATCAAGACTAAATAGTTTTTTTTTATCAAGCTAGTTAAACAAACTGTTCTAATTAGTTGTTGTTGTTGTTTTCGATGACATGGTTAGGTGCATGAACGTCTGATAGAGAAGGCAAGGAGCATACCTGGGGCCAAAGTGGAGAACAACAAGTTCTGTGTATCTGTCCACTTCAGATGCGTCGATGAAAAGGTAGGCGACGGAACGGAACGGAAACGGAAACGGAAACGGAAACGGAAACGGATGGCCAGCGCGAGTGGCCGTTGCTTTCGCTTCCCATTTATAGCTTTTTTTCACTTGTCATTTTAACTAGTGTCACCCAAGCCTCCACTCCACTGCTACCAGAACACGCTAACGTGTGTCGTTACTGCGTTAGTGCGGAGGAGACAGCAAAGGCAGATACAATAATACGCCTATATGTCTTGGATTAATTAGCCTTAAGTCCTTGATTGGCGGCCCTCACTTAAATCCTAACTAATTACCCTGAAAATTTTCTTAACTGATTCGATTGCTTGATTGTGCAGAGCTGGGGCACGCTGGCTGAGACGGTTAAGGCCGTGCTCAGAGACTACCCGAAGCTGCGGCTGACGCAGGGGAGGATGGTGTTCGAGGTGCGGCCCACCATCAAGTGGGACAAGGGCAAGGCCCTCGAGTTCCTGCTCGAGTCGCTCGGTGAGTCGCGTTAGCCTGAACCTGAAGAAAGCCGCAGTAGTGTTAGACGAAGACGACACCAGTTTCAGCATGCCGTCAGATCGTAAATTAGACCGGTCGATCCACTTAATCTGTGTGCTGATTGGGTTTGCATGTCGCGCTGTGCCTTAGGATTCGCTGATTGCAGCAATGTGCTGCCCGTTTACATCGGCGACGACCGCACCGACGAGGACGCTTTCAAGGTAATATCATACAGTACGCTCTGGTCATGCCGGTCAGTCTTGTGCAGCGTAACATTTTGCGCAAGCCTGTGCGTTGTCTAGTAGATAAATTACCTACCTTTTCTATTTCTTCTTCTTTTAAAATGAGGTTATTGACTTCTCACGAGAGTGCAGTCGAAACGAGCCTAACCAGAGCGGCCGAATTAATTTCTGCGCAGGTTTTGCGGCGGAGGGGGCACGGCGTAGGGATCCTGGTGTCGAAGCACCCCAAGGAGACGAGTGCCTCCTACTCGCTCCAGGAGACCACCGAGGTGAGCACGCACACACACTAGCTAGCACGTTCGGCGCTAGCTAGCGTATCACCGGCGATTCAGCGTCGGCCACACCGGGTGGCGGGCGCCTTGTGCGCCCGCGCTTTCCCCCGGCCGAGGGACGCCGAGTTCGCGGTCGATATTGCTAGCGCCCGTGGACCACCGGGCCACTGTGTCCTATCGCCAGCGGCTTTGCCCCGCCGTCAAATCAATCATCTGACGTCCATTTCGACTCGGGTAGACAGCTAGCCCTCATTGGTTGATGCTTAATTACCTGCTCGTTTTTTTTTTTGTTCGCGTGCGTGCGTGCGTGCGCGACAGGTGATGGAGTTCTTGCTGCGGCTCGTCGAGTGGAAGCGCCTCTCCAGGGCCCGGTTGAGGCTATGAGCGTAGGAACTGGCGGGATTGACGCAGCGACCGATGGTGCTCGGAGTGTAGACCATGGGCTCCAACGGTAACAGAGGGAGTGTATGCCCAGTAATTTTCTGCGGTGGCCACTGCAGCAGATCGAGCAGAGCCATTGCCAGATCAAAGGGCATAGGACAGGGGCATTGTTGTAATCATATTATGTTTTCCTCTCCCTTCTTTTTCTGGGACCCTTGTTAGGCGGTGTATATTAGAATTAGGTTCGTATGTGTAAAGGTTTATTTATTTTTAAAATTTTAAAATATGTATGGTTTAGTGTCATATTGTATGGACCAGTGTTTTCGAAACACTGCAGTCGAAATAATATGATCAAAGCCATAGATCAGTGTGGTCGAAATACTGCAGTCGAAATAATGTGGTCGAAACTATAGACCAGCGTGGTCGAAATAATGTGGTCAAAGCTATAAACCAGTATGGTCGGAATAAAATTGTCGAAACACAGTGGTCGAAAAATAGTCATCGGATCATAGACCAGTGTTGTCAAAATAATGTGGTCGAAATAGACTGGTCGAAGCAATAGGCCAGTGTGTAATCACAATCTGATAAATACTGCTTAATTACCATTAATTGATTTTGAATTAGCAGTTACCAGTGGTTTAGTTTATGCTTTATTACGTAGTTACTAGAGAGAAATTATCTCAACCTTAAAAAGATCTGGAGACGTCCAGACCTGATACAATTTATTCACTTACATGTTCTTCTTCTTCTTCCTCTCTGTTCTATTGTGCTGGAGAGTTGTGCTGTCGAACTAAATCATCACTTCTCCTCGGCGTGCACCGGGAAGGAGGGTGAGCAGGTATATCCGAACTATTGTCACCGAGTTCACCTACATGGGGCGGCAATAAGGTTTCTGGGTAGCGCATCTGCGCGACTACTCGCTTCACTACTTCATCTACGTTCTGCACTGCTTCGAGTCTACGCTGCTTCCTATTCTTCATCAAACCCAACAGTAAGTTAGTTGTGCGACTAAACTATTATATTATAATCCTATTATTGTGTATATTTAGAAGTGCAACAAGTTACCTGTTGCTAGTATTACTTTATGTATATTTAGTTTTATGAGATCTTTACCTCATAATAAAATACGATATTAAAATATTGTCCATATTTACAACAATCCAGAAATCTTATTGTGTGCATTTTCGTGATTCAGCAATGGCTGATGATTCTGATGCTATAAATCCTGAGAGGTTTTTTTGGTCAGAACTTTCGTAGATGGCAAACAAGAGTTAAGTTTTGGCTCTTGTCTTTGGGGCTGTGATGGGTGATCCATCCACAGTATCCTTTTACGATTTAATAGACCATACGGTTCGACACAGATAACAACATAGCCCTTGGATGCATACTGACCATACTGACATATCAGCTCTATATTGTGTACATAGACTTCAAGTCCGTCAAAGAGTTGTGGGATACATTAGAGCACAAATATGCGGAAGCTGAGGCTGTCGCTGCCTCTACATGTGCGAGCAATTCTTCGACTACAGCATGGATGATGCTAAGTCGATAGTTGCACAGGTCCATGAGCTTCAATTCTTTGGTCGGCGAGATTAGCATTTGGGTTTCGTTTTGCCTCCTAAGTTTGTGATTACGGGCATTGTTGCCAAACTTACTGCTTCATGGCGGAATTTCGCCACTAGCTTAAAGAATAAGAGGAGAGAGATATCTATTGATGATTTCATTTCTACCCTTGATGTGGAAGAAAAGACAAGAGCAAAACATGCACCAAGCACTTCCAGTCATAACAATTAGATCGATGCAAATGTCATAGAGAAAATATATGGTAAGAAAAATAAAGGCTTTAAATCAAACAAGACAAGTAGCTTTAAGAAGAAAACTGACAAGAAGGATATGAGGAATATCACCTGCTTTGTGTGTGGGAAAAATGATCATATGGCAAAAGACTATCGTTTCCACAAGAGCAAGGATGCTGAACAGCCAAAGAAAATGGCTACCAACATGATCGTAGGCGATATCTCAATAGGAGGGTATGGTAATTTACCTGTTGTTTTTTTAGCTTATCAATCAACTGATTGGTGGTTGATACTGGTGCTAATGTTTACGTATGTTCTGATATTTCTTTGTTTTCTTCTTATCAGGCAACCTGGGCTTCCGCTGTCCTAATGAGAAATAAGTCGCATGCTTCTGTTCTCGGTGTTTGCACGGTGGATCTGAGACTTACTTTCAGGGAAGATTATCCACTTGAAGAACGTGCAGTCTGCACCAATAATAAACAAGAACCTCGTTAGTGGTTTTCTATCCTATACAGGGATGGTTATAAGCTAGTATTTGAGTCAAATAAAGTTGTAATGTCTAAGTTTGGTAACTTTGCTGGTAAAGGCTATGAGAGAGGAGGCTTGTTCTGCATAAGTACTTTAGAGTACTATTATTATTTGAATGTTTGCAACTCGTTTGAATAAATGCGATGCCAATATATGGAATTCTTGTTTCTGTCATATTGGTTTTGATAGTATTGCTCGAATATACAGATTAGATTTAATTCCAAAATATATAATTGTTAAAGGGTCAAAGTGCCAAACTTGTGTGCAAGCAAAACAACCTCGAAAATCTTTTAAGGGTTTACAGGAGGAAAAGAACTTGACACCATTAGATCTTGTCCATTCTGACCCGTGAGATGAATGGATTGTTGATAAAAGAAGGCAAAGATATTTGCTAAACTCTTATTTATGATTCATCTCGATATTGTTATGTGTATCTACTGAAAACAAAATATGAATATTTAAATTACTTTAAAATTTATAAGGCAGATATTGAGAACCAACTAGAAAATAAAATTAAAAGATAAAGGTTTGATTGTGGAGGAGAGTATATCTCTCATAAATTCTCCAATTCTGTTCGAAACATGGAATAGTCCATGAAGTTACACCACCGTACTCTCCCCGATCAAATGGGATGGCTGAAAGAAAAAACATACAATAACAGACTTGGTGAATGCCATGTTGGAGAGTGTTGGAATGTCTAAGATGTGGTGGGGGAAGCTATATTGACAGTAACTTTTGTTCTAAAAAGAGTAATCATTAAAAGGTGTGAGATTACCCTGCATGAGGGATGGAAGGGGAGAAAATCAAATGTTAATTTTCTGCAAAGTTGGGGGTGTTTGGCAAAAGTCAATATACCATTGCAGAAAAAGAGAAAGATTAGACCTAAAACAGTCGATTGTGTCTTACTGGGATATGCTCATAATTGCACGACCTATAGATTTTTAATAGTAAAATCAGAAACTCCTGATATTATTTCTAACACAATAATGGAGTCCCGAGATGCTTTATTTTTT
Source organism: Hsuehochloa calcarea (assembly GCA_036346395.1). Lineage (NCBI taxonomy): Eukaryota > Viridiplantae > Streptophyta > Magnoliopsida > Poales > Poaceae > Hsuehochloa > Hsuehochloa calcarea. The sequence continues at coordinate 21,755,468 of CM070610.1, read as the reverse complement.
TAAAGATATTTATCCTATAAAAACTACGGGCAGTACTTCTCGAACTGAGGATTATCAAACTATGAATAATAGTAATTTTGAACCTACCACCATCTCTGAACAAATGAGTGATATACTACTAGTCTGTGATATTCTAGAGGAAGATAAAAATTTAGTCAAAGAGGCTCCTCGCAGGAGAAAGCGACAAAGGATTGAGAAAACTTTTGGCGAAGACTTTATTATATACCTTGTGGATGATGTGCCAAAAACTCTTTCAAAGGCTTATGCATTACCTAATGCTTAGTACTGGAAAGAGCCAGTCCATAGCGAGATGGATTTCATCATGGCTAACAGGACTTGGGAGATCACTGATCGTCCTAGTGGGTGCAAACTTGTTAGATGCAAGTGGATCTTTAAAAAGAAAATAATGTTTGACGGTACTATTGATAAGTACAAGGCAAGACTTGTGGCCAAGGGTTATACCCAGAAAGAAGGTGAGGATTATTTTGTTACTTACTCTCCTGTTGCTAGATTAACCACCATTCGACTGCTCATTGCATTAGCTGCTTCCCATCGTATACACATCCATCAAATGGATGTAAAGACAACTTTCCTTAATGGAGAGCTGGAGGAAGAAATCTACATGAAGCAATCAGATGGTTTTGTGATTTCTGGTCAGGAAAATAAGGTGTGCAGATTAATCAAATCCTTGTATGGCCTAAAGCAAGCACCTAAACAATAGCACAGAAAATTTGATAAAACTTTAACATCTACTGGTTTTGCTATGAATGAGGTAGATAAGTATGTATATTATCATTATGGTGGGGAGTCAAGGAGTGATTTTGTGTTTGTATGTCGATGACATACTTATATTTGGGACCCACACTGTTGTTATCGACGAGGTCAAATGTTTCTTATCTAGATGTTTTGATATAAAAGACTTAGGAGAGACATATGTATTCTGAATATTAATTTGATAAAAAAATAAGGATATGATCACTTTGAACCAATCCCATTATACTGAGAAACTATTGTGTGGGTTTGGCCTTGAGAACTGCAAGATTTCCCCTACTCCTTATGAGGCTAATGTTAAACTTTGAAAGAATCAGGAATTAGGCAAATATCAATTGAGATATTCACAAATTATTGGATTCCTTTGTATCTATCTAGCGCTACAAGGCATGACATATCATTTATTATAAGCAAATTAAGTCGGATTACTTATAACCCAGGAGATAATCACTGTTAGGCACTTAAGAGTGTGTTGTACTACTTGAGAGGCACAACTGAAGGGATACAGGTAGTCTACGCTAGCCGATAATTCAAAAAATTTACCATGTAGACCAGGATGCCATGCAAGCAAAAGATCATATATTGTTACCACCAGATGTGCAGTGCAGCAGAAGAATAGTTGGAGTAGCCCGATCCAACATAGAGCACATCGATGTAGTGGTCGTGGTCGATCATCCAGCATCCTTGTCACCGATCGTCTCCTCCAGGAACTAATTGCGTCTCTTGTAAAGTCGTGGATTGTCCTTTTAGTGCAACAACAACTGCAACAACGCCTCTATGGTATCCACATGTTCAGTGGTGGAACTCCATACGCTAGTGTGCTAGCACCAACTCACATGGTAGGGCTCTTGAGAAGATGACGGCTACGGTTTCAGTGGAACAACTCTCGTTGTCTGTCACGTCTGTCTTGTATTTCCAATAGCCTTATGCATCCTCTTATATAGAGCCCATGATGGATCCCATCCGAACACGTTTGTTCTAACCCTTTAAGTGTGTGACCTGGTAGGTTCATGCGTAATCGGTTGTGACTCGGAAAGCCTTTTCGACCACGAGTCATTAGCCGTTTCTAGCAGGACATAACGATTCCCGAATATACATAAATTATATCAGTCAAACCTTAATGGAATATGATCTACGACCAAGTCCTCCTCACTTATGACCTGCTCGTATCTCAATACGACCAGTTCATATTTAGTCAAGACCAATTCATAACTCCTTACGACCAGTTAGTGATTACGTTCGACCAGTCTACGACCAGCTCGTATCTCTATACGACTAGTTCGTATTTGTTCGAACTGAGCGACTTGCTTGTGTACATTCTTCCTTTGCCTCACGATATCTGGTTAAACTCCATGTGAGATAATTTTTCATCCATGGACTGCTCAATATTTTCTCGATCAAGTGTCTAATAACTTCATGTGGTCGACTTTTCGACCACTAGTGGCATGGCCATGCACTTTCTTTATCCGACCACATCAAGGGGCCCAGAGATATCTCTCCTGTTATGTTAGGAGGGGCAATCCCATATCCGACTAGCCACATCCCTCTACATGTTGCATAGCATTCCCGAAAGCTACCTTTATAACTACCCAGTTACGGAGTAGCGTTTGATAACCCCAAAGTGCACTATTACACATATAGGAAACCATGTTGATCTCAGGTCGAAGGATCATACGTCATCATTGCTTGAGACCAACTGATGACACATAAAATCATAACAATCTCAACAGTATCTCAAGGTTGGTCAATCCAACACTATGTTCTCTAACATGTGTTCACATTATTGATTCGATATCCCTATATCTATGACTGGTGAAACATGGCCATCAATCAATACATGTGCTGGTCGATAGAGTCACTAGTGTTCCGACCAGTGACATTCGACCGAGGATACATTTAGAATGACGTCATATAAGTTAAAGAATTTCACCAACAAGTCACATACTTGTTAATCTTTATAACTAATGATTCATTCAAGGAGCATAATAATATTTATTCTATTAACTCATAAATATAGACGCGATACAACATCTCTATGATTGCCTCTGGAGCATATCACCAACAACAACCTCGTATATAATTCACGTTCTGTAGTTTAACCTAGCAAGTGCTGAGTTTCATAGAGGTCATGTAAACATGCCTTATTGACTAGGTCAACCATAGAAGGATAATTTGTAGCACTAGACACAACCACTATTGAGGTTGAATGGCTTAGAGTGCTACTGTTGGACTTGCCACTGGTTGAGAAACCAATATTGTCAATCCTAATGTACTGTGATAACCAAACAGTGTTGATTAAGGTTACAAGTGCTAAGGATAACATAAGGCCCCCTAGGCACGTGAAGCGTAGGCTTAAATCTGTTAGAAAACTAAGGAACTCTGAAGTGATTACTGTGAGTTATACCCGCACTGAGAAAAATCTAGCTAACCTTTTCACAAATGGGCTAGCACGGAAGGCGATTTCCGTTGCATCTATGGACATGAGAATGAGGCCCATTGAAGTTACGACTCAATAGTAACCTATACCTTCTTGATAGGAGATCCCGTGACTTAGGTAATGGAAAAAAAAACAAGTTGAAACTATAACAGGAGAGTATAATTAATTTTATATGTACAGTGTCATAATAGACAAAGTACTTTCAAATCTGCATGTATGGGTGGCTTAAAGTCTTAATGTATTCTAGTGTCCAATGAGGGAAAAAGATATTAGCCTATAGGATACCTAAAATAAATACATCTACTTGAGCTTAACTGTGAGGTCGCAGTTCATGAGAATGGGGTATTATCTAGAAAGCTCATGAGCAAATAAGGGAGCATGACCAAATAGTACTCTGTTTAGGCGTGGTTATTTGACAACCTAGTATCAGTAAAGATTTTAAGTGAAATCTAATCACGAAAAGTTGTGAATTCAATGCAGATTCTATTCATCAGCCGTAAGAAGATGAATCTTATTATTTTAGGTGCAAGTTCAACCTGTACGGGATCTACACTAAAAGACTGGTATATTAACACTACTTTAGCACAATAATCCTTATCATCGTTTTAGCTACTTGCCTTGGAATTGGTGGGAGATTGTTCGAATTGGGCCCATATGTGTAATGGCTCATTCATTCATGAAATTCGAAAGCATACATGGTTTAGTCCCATGTTGCATAGACCAGTGTGGTCGAAATAATATGATCGATGCCATAGACCAGTGTGGTCGGAATAAAGTGATCGAAACACCGTGGTCAAAATAAAGTGATTGAAACACAATGGTCGGATCCATTGACCAGTGTGGTCGAAATAATATGGTCGAAATACACTGATCGAAGTTATAGACCAGTATGCAATCAGGATATGATAAATAGTGTTTAATTATCATTAATTTCTTTTGAATTAGCAGTTACCAGTGGTTTAATATGCGCTTTATTTTTTAATTACTAAATAGTCATTGTCTCGACCTTAAAAAGATCTGGAGACATCCAGACCCGATACGATTGATTCACTTCCATGTTCTTCTTCTTTCTCCCTGTTCTATTGTGCTGGAGAGTTGTGTTGTCGAACTAAGTCATCCCTTCTCCTCGGTGTGCACTGGGAAGGAGGATGAGTAGGCACATCCGAACCATTATCTCAGAGTTCACCTGCATGGGGCGACAAATAAGGTTTCTAGGCGTAGCGTCAGGCGACCGCCGCTTCACTCGCTTCATCTATGTTACGCACTTGCTTGAGTCTGTCTTTGCTTCGCTTCTTTATCAATCCCGACAGTAAGTTAGTTGTGCAACCAAACTATTCTGTTATATATAATCCTATTATTGTGTATATTTAGAATTGCAATAAGTTGTATGTTGTTATTATTGATTTATGCATCTATAGTTTTATGTGATCTTTGCATCATAATGAAATCTGGAATTAAAATATTATCCATATTTACAACAATGTATGTATACCCACCAAGCATGTAAATCATCTTGCTATGTACAAGAGGAAAAGGAAACAATGAAGTGCAATGCAAGTAAATACTACCAAAAAACAATAGTTCTTTTATGATACACTCAATTTAATACGGGGTCGTTTATTCTTTCTGATCAAATGATTTAGATTAGTTAGGATTTAGTTATACTACAAATGGTAGTATGAGTATTAGAATCTCAAGGGGTAGAATTGTAATTTACCCATGTGAGGATCACATGACACAAGAGTAATAGTTTCAATACTAGTCGGAAAAATCCATAATACCCCAACGAAAAATTATAAATACAAAGAAAAGTCTGTTATGATCTTAATAAATCATGGTTAGATTTAATTTATACTAACACCATATACTAATAGTAGAATGTACCTTAAAATTTTTCAAAAAATAAAAACGTTCTCCATCAACTTTTGTGAACTAGTACAGTGTCTCTTGCATTTGTTCCTTTCCTAATGTATTTGGCAAATAATATTTCGTCCGGCGCTAGCTTGTTCATGTGAATACCTGTCGATGCGCGCATGAACGTGTAGTATGGTACGACTGCATCTTAGGAACCTACCAAAATACAAAATTACCATATATTAAAGCTCCTGGATTCGGCCCCAGCTGGCCTGGCCACGTCGACTGGAAAACACAGCCCGTCAGATGGGCTCCAGAAGGGCAGGATCGCGCGCCTATCTGCGTCGTCGTGCGATCGGTGCGACGCGCGTCCGGTGGCCCCCGCCTTCCGTGAGCGCCGCAACGTATGCGTGCCCGCATCGAAGTTTGGACTGATATGGTCATGTAGCGCACAGAAATTCTAAATTTGGTCCCTGTAATTCAGAAATTTCAGATTTGGTACCCTGATGACACGTGCTGCGGCCAGGGGTTACAGCAACCGAAGTGTTGCCGTGTGGGACCGCAGCACCAAGGTGCTGCCGTTCGGGACGGTAGCAACTCAGTTGCTGCGCCCAGGCATGGCAGCACCAAGATGCTGTCGTCCGGGACCGCAGGAACTCGCCTCCCCCGCCACGTACCTCGCCGCCGGCCGCTCGGCCCGCCACGCCCGACTCCGCCACGGCGCTCTGGCGCGCCGTGTCCGCCCCTGCTGCTGTAAGATTCCGTGACGACGAATAAAAGCAATCGAACGCAGAACATCAGCGCATTCATTTGCATTCAAGCCGAGTGGAAGAGAGGAAGAAAGCCAGAGAGGAAGAGAGGAAGCTCGCGTAGTTGCGGAAGTTGTGCATCGTGTTGTGAGCACCAAGAAAGGGTAAGTGTCATTCGCATACGGCTATAGTTGTAGCAATGTGATTAGCATGCAATTAGATGAATAGTAGATTCTGATTCTAGCAACTGAGCAGTTATGGTGTGCGGTAGCGTTCGGATGTACACTTAGTAGACCTAGTGTGATTAGCACGTAATTAGTAGACTTAGTGTGATTAGCTCGTAATTAGTACACTTAGTGTGATTAGCACATAATTAGTATACCTATTGTCGCTTACGGTCGGGTCCCACCGAGCTCGTGCACCGCGTGCATGGTCATTGGATCCTTGACCGGGCATGGTGACCTTTGGTCCATGCACTATGCCATAGACCGAGTGTTTGACAAACGGGCCCCACCTGTTAGTAGGTTTTTAATTAAATTGGGAAAATAAATAAAAAAGAGCACTGTACAGTAGACCCCGCACGCGGTTTAGTTCCGGTATAAAAAGTTATACATGCATTTGGAATTTCCACCGCGATTTATTTTTTGCATTGTAAATTGATTCAACTTAGAAAATTAGTAACAATTTGAAAGTAATTCCAAATTTAGTGAAACCAATTTTGTTGGTTTCCATTTTTATTGCACTTTAACCTAGAATAGGTTTGAAAATTGTTACTACCACTGAGAATATGTGAATTGAATTAAATTTGGTTAACAATTATTTTTACCGTGGAAATTGAATTACGTTCAACAGTTCGTATAAAATCCATACGAACTCCAATTTAGATGAATCAATTTTTATTGGTCATGAAATTTTATTTTGTAGGTAACCATGAAATGCGTAATTAGATATAGAATTGAACCTGCAGCCATGTAATTTTTCTGTTCACAAGTACATAAAATTTTGCAGAAATTACAGCAGTGTCAAGAACTTGAACCTAAAATTTTAAAATAGTCCAAGATGGTTTAACGTGTAATTCAAATGTGCATGAGACGCAAAAGAACTAAAATTGAAAACATTGAGTACAAAATCCACAAATTTGTAGAAGAATTCATATGCAAAACCCACAAATAATTGGATGGTTCGAGCATTGCATGTAAGTGGTTTGATATGCACCTATGTTAGGTACTTCATGGTGGAGATTCAAGATCTGTTCGTATTCCACGGGGACGCTCTCGTACGTGACGAACCGTATGGTGCAGACCTGTCAAATTGTCACTGGACCGTGATCCGGGCGCCAGCTTTGAAGGACATGAGCCTCTCGGAGCTAAGGCGGTGCGTGCGTTCGCTCGATCGCACCACCGAATGAAGAAGGTACATCGAGGCCTTGTATGCCTCGGTGGTGGGTGGTGCAGGCGAGACCGTTTAGCAACTGATGAAGGTGACATGTGACGCTTCATGGGCCAATTACATGGGGGTTGTTTGCAACCCCGCTGCTGCGATATATGCGCAGCCGATGGTCTACGTTCAGTTCATGGAGACGACATGGACATCCGTCGTGGGTGATTCTGGTGAAGCTGCTGGTGAGGAGGAGCCTACGTTGGTCTCCGGTGTTGGAGGTGACATGGGCGAAGACGTGGGCAATGGAGACCTGAGGAGGCGTGCTGTCAATTTCGAGCCCAATGAAGGAGCGAAGAGATGGTGGACAGCCCGTATTGATTGTCACGAGTACCTGGCTGACCAGATGGATGAGGTCGAAAGCGAGGACGACGTGGAAACAACTAGTTCCGTAGACGACGAAGCTGCTACGGGAGGAGGTGCAGTTGGTGGTTTTGTGACCACTGACATTCCTTACGTCCCATCACGATTGGACGACGTTGCAATGACATCGCTAGTTCTGCCACATCCGGAGAGGGCTGAGTAGGGGTTCAATGAGGACACCCTGCTCCTAGGGCAGCGCTTCCCTGACAAGAGCGCCGCATAGCATACTATTGCTAGATACGTTGTTAACATCGGTCGAACGTATCGGGTGCAGAGGTCCAACCCCGACACCTACATCGTCAGGTGTGTTGATGAATCCTGTGTTGGCAAGGTCCGTGCGCAACAGTTCACGGTCGCTGGTTTGGGCTTCCGGATAACGGTGCTGAAGGACCACACATACGAGTTAGCTGAGCCGCTTCACAGGCACCGCAACATGAGGTCCGCGTATGTTGCCAGCCTGATAAGCCACCTCGTCGCTGCAGATGTGTCCATTTCGCCAAAGCTCCTGCTAGCGGATGTTGCCAATATGGTGGGGTTCCGGGTTAGCTATAAGACGGCATGGCGGGCGAAACGCAAGGTTGTGGAGCGAATGTTCGGCACATTCGAAGAGGCTTACAACCTAGTACCAGGATTGCTGCATCAAATCGTAGAATCTAATCCCGTGACGTACATAAACAAGCTTGAGTGGGTGCATCCGATGGAGGGGCCAATTGTTTTGTTTTTGAAAGGGTCTTCTGGGCCTTCCATCAGGCGATCGAAGGGTTCAAGCATTGTTATCCTGTGCTGACGATGGATGGCACCTTCCTATGTGGGAAGTACAAGGGTACCATCCTCATCGCTGTTGTAGCCGATGCGAACGACCAGTTAGTCCCCGTGGTCTTCGCAATTGTTGAGAGCGAGAACACCGATAGCTGGTTGTGGTTCCTGTGCAATGTGAAGCAGGCAGTGGTCCAAGATCGCCCAGATGTGTGTGTCATCTCGGACCGCAATGTTGGGTTGATGTCCACGTGGAGCATGATGCAAAATGGAACACAGCCGCCGTTTCAGTGGAACGATGTTAGGAGTCGTTGGTGCATGAGGCATGTCGCAGCCAACTTCCACACAAGGTTTCGGAGTAAGAACCTCATGAAGATGTTCAAGAAGCTCTGCATGCAGAACCAAAGGAGGAAGTTCTAAGCGGTGTGGAGGTAGCTCGATGAGGAGACAGGGAAGCATGTAAGGGACTCGGCGTATGCCAAGGCAGGGGCAGCAGCTGGAGGGTCCGCGAGAGTTGGGGAGTTCACATAGTGGGTTAAATCACACGAACCTGACCTGGAGAAATGGTCCCTGCTGCACGACACCGATGGGGCAAGGTACGAGATCATGACGACCAACATGTCGGAGATGTACAACGGTGTGCTCAAGGGTGTCCGCTCCCTGCCGATCACTACGATCGTGGAGGAGAGCTGGAACCGTACCATCGGATACTTCATTAATAGAGCCATGATAGCCAAGAAACATCTGGAGGATGGAAAGCTATTCTCCGATGTAATGCAAGCCTACATGGAGAATAAGGTCAGCAAGACTCGATCGCACGCCACTCGTACCATGGATGGCGTCAGGCAGAAGTTCGAGATCCGACTCAGGGAAAAGTACGTGATGGGCCATGCTAGAGGGGATCGTAAGCTGGTCTGCATGATTAGTGAAGAAGCATCGTTCACCTGAAACAAGCCGTGGCTTCTGTACAAACCATGCTCCCATGTGTACGCGGCGTGCGCGGTGTGACGGCAGGCCTCGGAGCGTTACATCTCCGAGTACTACGACATCCACCACCTCTATGGCACTTGGAGACCGAGTTCCATTCGTACGGCCTTGACATGCACTACAGGGACCTCTGGCCAGGGCAGGTGAAGTGGGTGCGCAACGACGCACTGAAGCACCCCAGCCCTGGAAGACACCAGTCACGACGCATCTCGAATGACATGGACGACAGCCAGCACGGGCAACGGGTTCGCCGCCCCAGTTGCAGACTGTGCAAGATAGTTGGGCACTCCATCAGCCGCTGCCCAAACAGACTCGGCACAAGTAGTGCACCGTAGCGAGCAAGATATAATTACTAAGTCGTGATGTCACATTCTTATTTTAATGCCTTGAATGAGCTGTGTTGTTATTAATCCATGCCTTTGTGTATGGACGTAATGTTATGTTGTCTAGGTCATTTGTTAACTCATTATGGTCATATGTACGGTTATCTTGTTAACTTTTTTGTCGTATGTTTCGCCTTGTTTTTCTGTGCCACACAATATGTTTTACATGTGGACTAACATGTTGTTTCCCTATCGGCAGGAGATGGCGCAGCCTCCAGTTGACGACGCAGCACGAGCCGCCAACCCACGCTGGATGGGGACACCGTTCTTTGGGCGTGGTCCACTGCCGTCGGCCCTCGAGCTCGGTCCCGAGCGCCCTGAGAGAGGTGGCCCCTTGATGAGTGGTACGTCCCTAGGCTGTGGGAGACCAGGCTCCTGCCCCTTGCCCGCATGTTGGACCTCCCGCACGCGTTGCAGTTTGACGCGTCACTCCTGTCTGCACTCGTGGACTGTTGGAGACTGGAGACTCACACTTTCCACTTCCAGTGGGGGGAGATGACCATTACTCTGGAGGACGTTGCTATGCTTACAGGTTTGCCGCTGCGTGATATTTCAGTAGTGCCACCTCTAAGGGCAGTAGACTGGAAGGTCCGTGTGGCCAACATATTCGGTCACCCGATTCCTGTGAACGCGTCGGGTGTGCCACATTCCTAGCTGCGGGAGTACGTGACCTACCCCCGTGCATGCGACTGTGAAGGCAGTGAGGACACACTTAGTCGTGTACCATTTGTTCCTATTCGGATGGATCCTATTTCCTACCACTTAGGGAGACTGTGTGTACCCCAGCTACATCCATCTGGCAGAATCTTTGGCAGACGCCTGGCCCGACAAGGTTCTACAGTACAGTTGGGGCTTTGTAGTGCTTTGCGCCACCTACCGAGGGTTGTGCGATACTTGTCAGCGCAGCACGGGCGGGGAGCCAGTCCTCGCGGTATGCTACGCCCTCCTACGGTTTTGGTCGTGGGAGCACTTTCCAGTTGGCCGACCGTACTTCCGCAGCACCGTGCACCCTTACCAGTTGACCACCGAGCTTTACGGGAACGTTGGAGGCGACGACCCCGTCGATGGGCCTACAATGGGAACACGTTGGACACATGCTACCCTAGGATGGGCCAGGGAGAGACGGAGGTGTGTGTACCCTGAGTTCTATAACCTTTTAGAGACTCTCCACGAGGACGAGGTCATCTGGTGGCCATGTACAACACAATTCCTTCAAGACACGGCCCCCTACGGATTATCGTCCCAATGCACTCTAGACGAGGGAATCTGGTTAACAACCTGCCACTTGGTTTTCTCGAACATGGTCGAGTCGCATAATCCATCCAATGGTCATGAGACAGCCTCGACTTTTACTAGGAGGTGCCATCGCCATGGGACGACCTCTCACAGCAAAGGCTCACCGGTATGTTATTTTTTTGTATCATTTTAGGGGCATGTCTGACTGATATTTTCTGACATCTCAATTCAATTGCAGGTAATCGAGGAGAGAGCCGAGGAGCGACGACTGAAGGCAGACACAACAGCCGTGGATGGCGCTGTGGACCGAGAGGGCTACGACAGACGTGGTGCATGAGTTACGCGGCTACGCCATCCAAACGTATGCTGCGTACTTGCGGTGGTACGTTCCGCGCACTAGGTGCAGGCTTACTGGGCCAGCGCCGCAGCGTCTAGTGGACGCCATACACGATGACGTTGTACTAGCTGGTCCGGACCATCGCCGGGCGGCCCGCCGCGACGAGACGGTAAAACATTCTTCGCATAATTTTCGTCCGGCAACACGTTTCGCACTAACTGTCGGTTTTCTTGCAGTACTACCGCCTGGATCGTATCTAGCGTGAGGGTGCTGAAAGTCTACGCCATGGAAACAACAACACCTTTGATCTTCTCCTAGCCGCGGTGCGCGCCATGACCCAGGACGCGAGTGCTGCGATTAGAACCATAACTTGTGGTTGCCACAACGACGTTCACGCACAGCATCACGGATGAAAGATCTAGACCCGCCATTATGAGTTAATGGAGTGTTTTGGTGATTAATGACAAATCCAAATATGAGACTAATTCTCTTGTCAAGTATTATCTTTGTGTAGTCTCATTTGGATATAAAGGTGAAACACAATGAGGTATGCAATCGACATCTCAATCTTATATATTGTTGCATTTCTCGGATCCAAAATATAGGATTGAACTCAACCATAAGTTAAACTTGAATATGTGCATATGACCTTAATTACATATTTGTGTATGCACACATTTAGGGGGACTTTTATCCTATACTTTGTGGTTTCATTAGTATTGATCCATATTCCATTCTCCACATATATTTGGGATCTTTACTTTGAAACAAAACCTTTGAGTATACAAAACTTGTGTAGTTCGTATATACTCATGTTATGAGTATATAGAACTTGTGTAGTTCTTGTATACTCATGTTAGAGTATATATATAACTTGTGTAGTTTATATACACTCATTTGTTCTCTCATTTATCATCATTAAATTTATGAGAATTTAAGTGGTTATCATAAATTACCAAAGAGGGAAAGATTGAGGTATCTTGTCCCACCATTATGAGTAAATGGTATGGTGTGGTAATTAATGATGATCACATTGTGGAACTAACATTTTTCATGAGTTGGATATATAGGTTATGTTCCAGGATGATGAAGACTTGGGATGATAATGAGTTGATCATCAAGTCAAGAGCTTGGTGTAAATGATGCATCATGAGTTGATGCTTATCAAGAAGAGATGATCATGAGTTGATCATCAAGACAAGAGAAGACCAATCATCATGTGTTGATGGAGGTCAAGTGAAGGAATGCATCATGTGTTGATGCACGTGAAGACTCGGGATGGAGAAATCATCATGTGTTGATGATGTTCAAGACAAGATCCCGAAGTGAAGAAATCATCATGTGTTGATGATTGTCAAAGTCATAGACCCGGACTTGAAGTGTTGATGTGCGTCATCAAGCTTCAAGAAGATGCAAGGCAAAGGTATGACTAGCTAGGGCTAAGGATGTGTTCCTAGTCTTTTACCGATCTTGGTGTTTGGTTGGAAGACCGGACTGCTAGTATAGGTTGCCGTACTATTAAGAGGGGTCTTAACTAGTAGTTTGAGTTAGTCATGTGTTGATAGCTCATTATGTTTGCTCTAGCTCATCTAGGCATGATGCTATTTATTTGTGAATGTGTTTTGCAAATAATCGAGGCTCATGCATAACCCTTGTAGCATGTGACTTAAGTTTGCAAATGCGCTTTGCAAATGGTGAAAGTCCATGTACTTATTCCTTGTGATGAGTATTCTAAGGGTTAGCAAATGTGTTTTGTAACCTCTCGAGAATATCATCTTTGAAACATTGTCAAAATTGCATTCAAATGAGCGAATGTGTTTTGCCATTTGAAGTGGAGCAATTGGATTTGGCTCTGAGTATGCCCGGTCGGATCGGCAGTGGTCACCGGTCGACCGGTGGCAAATCGGTCTGACCCGGTGTTCTACGGGGCGGTCGAACCGTTTCACTTGATCCGATTTCTTTGTGCGGAAGTTCCGATTGTAAAAATCGAACTTCCGTGTGAGGAAGTTCTCGAGATCGAGCGGATCGCTTTTTCCGAGAGCTCCTTTGTGGGACTTAGCCAAATTTATGACGGGCGGCTCGGACCGCCAAGACGGGGGCGGTCGGACCGATGAAGCGGCGGTCCGACCGCCGCTGCATGGCGGTCGATCGGTCAAGGCCCAACGGCTATTTTTCTAGCCGTTGGCGCGATGGGCGTCCGACCGCCATTGGTTGGCGGTCGACCGCCTGGTCGCTTTTGATGAAATCTTCTCCCAACGGCTAGTTTTTGTGTGTGGGCTATATATAGCCACCTTGGCCGGTTGGGAGAGGTTGCTGGTGCTATTGTTAAGTGATATACTCATTCTTTGAGCTAAGAGCAAGCCTCTATTCTCTTTTGTGCATGTGTTGCACTTGGTGAGCTTGGAGAGTAAACCCTAAGTGTATGTGTTGCCTTAGGTAGTGGATTGTGTATCCACGTGAGCGTTGACAGTTGATTAGTTCAAGTGAAAGTTCGGATTTGTTACTCTTGGTGTTTGCCGACACCTAGACGGCGTGGAGGCGTCAGGCGCGTGATCTTCTCAAGAAGCTTGTGAGAAGACCCGGCGGTTTGTGAGTGGTTTGGTGCTCACCATCTCCGGAGTGGAGGAAGAGCAACCATAGTTGAGTGAGGTGTTGGTTCGGTTAGGAACCGGTCCAAGTGTTTGGACTTACCTCGGAGGTATTGGCTTAATTAGTGGAGCCGGTCCAATTCGTTTGGGCTAACCTCAACGTGGATTAGGGAGACCGCAAGTCTCCTAACACCACTGTAAAACATAATCGTGTCATCTTGTTTTTACTTGTGCTTTACTTTGAGCAATTTATATTCTTGCTTTAATTGCTTATATATCTTGTATGATTGCTCATATTGTATTGTGTTCATATTGTCGGTGCACTTAGTTGAGCCTAGTTGATTTAGGTTTTAATTGAGCAAAACCAATTCGCTATTAGCTTCCGCATTTACATATTGGTTTAGCGCGAAAAAATTTTTAAAACCGCTTATTCACCCCCCTCTAGTCGGCCACCTCGATCTTACAATGGACGTGGAGGGCACCCTCCACCCACTCCGCCCTCAGCACCTCCGTCGGCACCGCCCTCCGAATGCCCATTGCACTCCGGGAGTCGTCGGAGCTATGGTCTCTCGGCCCCGACCCCCCTCAGGCCACAGGTATGTCATCTGTCAGTCGGTTCTTGTCGTGAGTACCTTTGCATGCACTCATTTCGGATGTATCTGACATTACCCTTTGTTCTTGCAGCACATGTGAGGGGGCAGTACTCTGATGCAACCATCGTCATCACGGAGGGAGGCGCAGGATAGGACTTCGTCGCCAGCACGACGTTTTTGTACTCCTTTGTATCATGTATGCCTCTATCTAATTCCGTTATGAATTCTTTCTATGCGAATTAATCAAACCCTAATTTCCAAAACCTACATTCCAAATTTCGGAGATCTAAATCTGTAATGTTACAGATAATTTCAGAATACTTAGTTTTCGCAATGACAAGACCACACGACTTATCTTGCAAAGTAGGACGTGACTACCATCTGCAAAGTAAGACGTGACAACACACTGCCTCGCCAGCTTTTCATATCGAAATGACAGTACTCTGCAAAGTAAGACGTGACAACACTCTGTCTCGTCAGCTTTCCAAACCGAAATGACAGTACTATGCAAAGTAAGTCGTGACAACACTCTACCTTGCCAGCTTTTCAGAACGAAAGGACAACACTCTGAAAAATGGGACATGGCTTCTCTCTACAAAAAGATAAGACAACACTCTGCCACGCTGGCTACTCACATGAATTTAACCACACCATGCCAACTCTGTGGCTTATAAAAGGAGGTGGAAGACATCTACGACAGAAAACTACTAAACCAAATGCTGCACCAGAGCTTATTTCACCACGCTGGGATGGACAGGTAGAAGAAGCAATGGGACGAGATCTACGATCTAGCAAAGGCTTCTACAGCACGGGCCGAACAAGCTAGGGCTGCTGCGGCCCGGGTCCGGCAAGAGGAGCTTGCCAGGATGGCAGTTCTCTGCAATGAAGCCCCCCGTAGCAGCAACCCCTGCCAGAACGTTCCAACCGAGCCTTCGCCGCAACACCGGCCAGAGGGGAAGACGTCGCCCCTCTGTTGGTGTAGGGACACATGCAAGTTCTTCAAATCCAAGCACCGGCTCAGCCTCGGCATGCGTTACTGGGGTTGTCCCAACTGCTCCTCTGACTACTATCTCGACCATCGTTGGGATACGAGAAGTTATCGGCAGCCGGCAGGGACTACTTACAGTAAGTTCCCCTACCAATTCTCTTTTAAAGTACGCGCTAACATTCTCTCCCGTCTAACCGTAGTCCCTGGAGCCGCTATGTGACTACCGCAAGTGGATCGACCTAGAGATCCACCCACGCGACCAGTGGCGAATCGACTTCGAGGAGTGGAATGTAGAAAGGGCACGCGAGATCCGGGAGGAGGAGCATCGAACTGAAGAGCAGAACAAGCCTATCCGGCGGGAGACGCAGATCCATCTCGAGGCGTGCTGGCGCAGGGAGCGTGAGGCAAGAGAGAGGGAGCGCGAGAAAAAGCGGGAAATGACGGCCGAGGCCAGGGCGGCCGGCGAGGAGTATAACGCCGAGCTCGGAAGGAAGGGAAAATGGCCCCAGTCCACACAGTTGGTCAGGTCATTCCGTAGTAGTCCCCCTCCTACTCGTCATATTTTTTACTATCCCTTAAAGGCATGCGTACTTACATGGTCCAAAGGCTTGTGTCGCAATGTACCGTAGTAGTAGTGTGCATGACTAAAGCAATTAGCTGAACCATCATGCCATGTGACCACATGTAACATGCTTCTGTCCGCGGACTGTAATGTAGTTCTGGTTCCGTGCCTCCGCTGAGCCATCAAAGCAATACTATATTGCAAGTATGCCTCTTTTGGTGAAATCCCAGAAATAACCATTCACATCGACATCGATTCTTCTATGTTTTAGGGCATCTTCGTAATCACAACGTTCTCAGCTACTTCAGTTAATTTCTGTACTTTGCTTTAACTCCAACATACATAACAAATGTGATCAAGAACTACAGCGACCAAGAGTAGTCACGTGGTACTAAACTTCACACAATCAATCCACTGTGTAAGGAGTCTGAAAAAATCATAATTTTTTGATCTCATTTTCTATATTACAAAATTCCTACAAATATTATACTTAAATAAATTTTGCAGAAAAAATAAGAATGAATAAAAGTTTGAAAAAATCACACAAGCAAGCACATTATGCCGGGAGGCTCCACAAAAAATTTCTTAATTTTTTGAGCCCATTTTCTATATTTAAAAATTCCTCTAACAAATATTATTAAATAGATTATTCAGAAAAAAAATTCTTTGCTACAGTGCTACGAAGACTAATTTTGAAATTTCATTGAGCTACATAGCCATACCGATCTAAACTTCGCCCGTGCCGGGTGCCGCGGTGGTCTTTCTAGTTACTAACCTTAAAGGCTGCTTTCGCCAGCAACCGCGCGAGTCACGTCGCCCGGGAAACACCCGCCCTCCGATCGCCCCGCACCCGCACGATCCCACACACTGCGCTCGATCGAAAAGAGCTTCGCTCACGCTGCCGCGCCTCCCGTGGCCACGTTCGCCTCTGACCTCGCGGGCTGCACCCGCACGGCTCCTTCGGTAGAATTGCACAGCACGCCTACATGCCCGCGCGGAGCTCGCCACATCTTCGCCCAGACGCACACGTCCGTCCCAGCTGAACGACCCGCGCAAACGCGCGGATGATCCTCCTAGTTTATCGTTGAAGCTGCTTGCTTGTTGCTACTGGTTGTTAGTACAGCTAGTTACCTGGGCTCACATGGTGGGAGTAGTACTACGGCTTCCTTTCTGATGGATCCAACGCTCTTTTGTCTTCTTCCCATGATTTGGCCTGATCTCTGAAGCGGCATTGTCAGAGCTGTCTGTGCGTGGGTGAAGCTTTCACTGTGAACAACCTTTGTAGTACGACTGCTCGGCGTTGACCGCTAATTTGTTTGGATCGATAGCTCGAAATGTTGCTCAGTATCACTGCTCGAAATGTTGCTTCACTATGAACAATCTTTATCGTTGCTCGAGTCGCTACTCATCCAAAGGAGAACACAGTAACTGAGACAGATTCGTCCAAAGCAGCGCACAGCAACTCAAGCAATCACTGCTTGCACTTGCGGACAAGAAGGTGGGTTCCTTTTCCTTTTAGTTTTTCGTAAACAAGACGGTAGGTTGCAATGTCCTGTCGTGTTAACAAATACTGACTCTGTTTAAAAATGTTAGACGTTTTGAA
This sequence comes from Hsuehochloa calcarea, assembly GCA_036346395.1. NCBI lineage: Eukaryota > Viridiplantae > Streptophyta > Magnoliopsida > Poales > Poaceae > Hsuehochloa > Hsuehochloa calcarea. The sequence continues at coordinate 21,737,824 of CM070610.1, read as the reverse complement.
TATCGATATGATCTTCAATATCTATCTTTAATTATTATTTTTCATATAATTATGTTAATAAAAGTTGATAAAATTATTATATTATGAACATATTTATCATGACAAATCTAATGATCTTATCATCTCGTGATCAATCTAAATATTGTTTCATATATTATTAGTCAAAGTTAAAGAAATTTGACTACACATTTTCTAAAATATTATATATTTCTAAACAGTAAGAGTACCATTTTTTAAGCAATTTATCTGGTCACAGCTACAGATGAATCATTTGGCTGGGACTCTTCCTAGGAGACATTGATCCACCAACCAAAATTACTGGACAAAATAAGATTGGCCCACCAGAAAAAAAATCCATCAGAAATGCAGAAATTTAATGTTGAAGAACCCCGTACATGAGCAGCTCTTGGATACTATAAACCCGTCGATTTGTGGTGTCCAGCATCCACAGTTGGATGAAGGACAAATTAGGTAATCATCAATGTACCTCTTAGAAGCCAATGCTTCTCAATTACCATATTAATATAATATGTTCTTCCATTCTTCGAAACAACACAAGCATGCACCAATACTCGACGAAAGAAGTGCTGCAACCCACGCATCAAGCATTACGGAAGATATTTGCCAACAAAGGCGTACTAATAGAAAGCCAAAAAGGAAGAGACAGTCTCCCTACACATACGAACATATCTTTTCGCATTGGGAGCATTGGGAGACAGAGCGGCAGTATTATGTTTCAAAATTAAAGTCTTTTCACACACAACAATTCAAAATAAAAACAAGCGTCAGTAATGTTATTTGCAATTATACAGTAAAACATCTACAACATATCTGTACATGAAGACGACGCCACTGATTGTTGCATTTTTTCTCCGACCAAATAAACAAAGGTAACCGCTATGCGGAAGATAGTAATAGACCAATGAACACATTAGAAATAAATAGTAATGCCACATGATATTACAATAAGAGACTTCATATAGAATAATAAAAGCATGCAATGTGAGCCGAATAGCACGCTCTATTTTCGGTTATGCGGATGTAACACGCCACACATAAGACAAGACAGTAAATGTGTTACTATATGGAAGTAAAACATGGTTATTCAAAGACGATCGTCGCTATCCGACCTCGTGGCTTTGAGGCTGCCTTCAAGATCGCCCTCTTCGATTCGTCATCATGAATCAGCTGGCGACTTGTATCAGACCTTCCTCTCCCTCGCCCTCAACTTCCCTCCTCCTCCCCCTGCCCCTACCACTGCCACCCCTTCCCTCTCTGTGTGAGGAGTTTTGGGGTAGCATTGGGGTGTAGTAATCTTATAGACCAACTTTGGTCGCATATGTCGCACACCCTCGTCATCTTCTTTTCCACCGGTGCAGAACTTTGCTATGGTTCGTCATCGGCTGGTTTGCGACATTTGGTCTGTGATAGAGGAGACGTTGATGGATTTATCGTATCATCATTAGGTTCATTGGGCTCAGCGGTCTTGTCAACCACCGGGCCAATGTTGTTGGGCACAGTATCAAGCTGCATCCGAAGCGTCTTGAGGACCTCCATGGCTCTATCGTATGCAAGACTCGATTTGCACCCTGACATCACCACGTGCATAGCCTCTGTCAGTAAGGTGGTGTGTCGATACATCTCAGTCATCCCATTGGGTCCGACCTGCATGAGGTCATGTCTGTCGTATGACACATCCACCATAGTATTCCTTGTGTACCTACGAAGCACGTAGTGGCTGGGGATACTCTTGACCTGCAAGTGGGTGAACGCCCGCACCAGGTGTGTGCAGAATAGCCCTACGGGCGGTAAACCAATGATGGGTTAACAGTAAAATACACTATCGATGACAGTAAAAATGACTATATACACTAGATAGTAAAAGTATAATAGTTGGAACAGTAACTACTAGCCGATAGACAGTAAAAGTAGCCATGTGCTCCCAGCGTTTGCATTCACAGCTGTATGTACCTATTTCCTCTTCGGTCACCACCTTGAAATTGTGCTGTGACCATGTCAACATCGTGGACTATTTCCCGTGAGATATAAGGAATAGGCCATCTTGGGTTGTGTCTGCCCTTATGCGGAAGGATGTACTGGAGAAGTAGGTCTCCTTGTACTCTTTGAACACCGCAGACGTGTACACCCTGCCCAGCTGCTCCTCGAACAGGAACAGAGTGGCTCTCACCGGTTGGCTTTGAGAGCACGCAAGATGGTATGTGTCATGAAGTAGGTACAAAAAATGACATGAAGTAGTGACATATATGGGTTGCAGTAAAAGGAGGGGACGATATATGTCATGAAGCAGGTATAGAGACAAAGTAAAATAAGACAACTAACAGTAAATCATAGGAGAAATTGAAGTAAATGCGTATGGAAGTCACAGTAAACCTTTTTTTTAATTCTATGTACTGTTGAACAATGCGTCTCCTGAGCCTCGGAGCGCTTCCTCTTCTCGCAGCACACGGTCATCTTCCGCGCGAATTGGTGGAGTGAAGTCATGTTATCCATGAAGTTTTGTTTTACCATCTTGTTCATTGTCGAGACCCGACACTACTACACAAAATCTCATCACAGACGGTTATAAACCATCATCACGGACGGTTTTTGAACCGTTTGAATTTATGCGTCTGTGATGACATGAGATCATCATAGACGGTTTTTGAACCGTTTGTGAAAAAGGCTATCACAGACGGTTCTATTCACGAACCGTCTGTGATAGTCTATTTTCACAGACGGTTGTAATCAAGAACCGTCTGTGATAGTAATTATCACAGATGGTTCTTGTTTAGAACCGTCTGTGATAGCTTTTTCCATTGCAAAAAAAATGAAAATGGGTTTTCATTTCGTCTGGAGCCTCGCGAATGAATCTGATATGGATTTTCGGATTGAAATTTTCATTAGCTTTCCCACAATAGCCACAACATCACATTAGCATCAACTCAATCCATTCACAGAGTACTAAAAACAACACGGCATCACCCACATCACAGTAGCATCAACTCAATCCATTCACAGAGCACTAACACATCACAGTAGTAATCCACATCACATAGCAAAAGGGGAGTAGAGAGAGTGAGGTTGTGGGAGGCTGGGGCGACGAGGTCGTGGGAGGCCGACGATGACGAGGCCGGGGCGAGGTGGAGAAGGCCGTGGGTGACGAGCTCAGGGGAGGACGGGGCGACGAAGTAGAGGAGGCTGGGGGCGATGAGGTCGTGGGAGGCCGAGGGCGACGAGGTCGTGGGAGGCCGACGACAACGAGGCTGGGGCGAGGTGGAGGAGGCCGCGGGCGACGAGCTCGGGGGAGACCGGAGCGCAAGGTTAGAGGCAGAGGAGGAGATGGAGATGGCAAAGGAGGAGATGGAGGACTCTGTTAATATAAAGAGATTTTCGGTAGTCCGCCCATTAAGTGCAAATTTTCGTTTTTCCACCCAACAAAACAAAAGTATCATAGACGGTTTTATACAAACTCATCCTAAGCTTCGATCAGAAGTTGATTAAAAGTATATCTTAGTGAAGAAGATCCTGGACTAGGAGCCATCCACAAACTCTTCCTAAGCTTCTACCATGCGATAAATCTTGAGGTTCATATCATTTCTGACAAGTAGTCCCCATGAGATCGTCTGGATCATCAAACTATCTCCAAGTTCATGTCTTTGACAAGCAGTCTCATAAGAGCAGCTTGGCACAATCTAAGCATAAGACAATATTGATTTTTCATATTTCACAAGAGCAGTTTTTATATTCTCAAGAACACAAGAAGCTCAAGTAATGGTCAATTTTAGATTCTAGAGCTAACAAAGCAATTCTGACAGGGTCAATGTCACAAAAGGAGTACTAATTGCGCAACTAACTAAAACATTCACAAATTGTAATTTTTAGTTCAAGTTGTTTTAGAGTTCTAGCTCATACAGCAAAGACTTATCTGTATATGTGAAAGCATGATAATTCTAGCAAGTCAAAGAACTAGACATGGCATTGAGCAAGAATTGAAATACTAAAGCTCCAAAGGGTAATAGGCAAAGCTTCATCAATTTTAAAAGATAAGCACAAAAACTTATATTACAATGCATCTTTTTTATACCACTTGTTGGATTTTTTATACCACTTGTTGGATTTTTCATATGAATGCAATATGATACAATGAGATGCAGTAAAAGCCTAAAAACCTAAAAAATTTAAAAAGATCAATAAGTTCAGAAAAGAACAAGAAAAGATCAAAAGAACAAGGTAAGATCAGAAAAGATCGAACCCCCCTCAAACCAACCCATAGGGATAAATTACCCGTAACTCGCTTCTCAAGGTGGCAAACCTAGTTGGGTCTAAAGTCTTGGTGAGGATATCAGCCAGTTGAGCCTCGGACTCCACGAAGTGTAGCGCAATATCACCTTTTTCGACATGGTCTCTAAGGAAGTGATAGCGAATGTCTATGTACTTGGTCCTAAAGTGTTGCACATGATTTTTAGCAATGTTAATAGCAGAAGTGTTATCACAGAAAAGAGGAACACTAGCAAAAATTAACCCATAATCCTTAAGAGTGGTTACCATCCATAAAATCTGACTACAGCAACTAGCAAGACTATATATTCAACAAAGATGGATTGTGCAACAGAAGACTGCTTCCTAGAAGACCAAGAAACAAGAGAAGTGCCTAGGAAGTGACAAGTGCCTAAGGTACTATTCCTATTTAGCCGACAGCCAGCAAAATCAGAATCAGAAAACCCCTGAATGGACAAAGATGACGAATAGGAATACCAAATGCCATACAAGAGGGTAGAGTGTAAATACCTGAATATGCGCTTAACGGCTTGGCGATGGAAAGTTCTCGGAGACGCCTAAAACCTCGCACAGAGGCAGACCGTGAAGTGAATGTCCGGTCTTGAGGCCGTCAGGTACAGAAGGGAACCGATCATGCTGCGGTACTCGCGTTGATCCACGGCTTCTCCTTCCTCATCTATATCCAAAACAGTCGAAGTCGCCATGGGAGTGGAGATCGGCTTGCAGTCACCCATGTCGAAACGTTTGAGCAAGTCCTAAGTGTACTTCGTCTGATCAATGAAGATCCCTTCCTTGCATTGCTTGATTTGAAGCCCCAAAAAGTAATTGAGCTCTCCCATCATACTCATCTCAAATTCCCTAGACATAGTCTCAGAAAAGCTGGAAACAAGAGCATTAGAAGAACCACCAAAGATAATATCATCAACGTAAATCTGAGCAAGCAGGAACTGGATCGGGTAGACAACCCTCATCTCCGTCTTCCTCATCGTCCACAAAGATGGACTCAGACTGCTCTAGAGAACCTGAGATATCAGGCCAAGTCCCCGGACTGGCCTCATCGAAGGTCACCTCACAGGTTTCTACCATTTTGCTAGACTCGCAGTTCCAGACTCTATAGGCACGAGAAGAAGTCGAGTAACCCAGAAAGATCCTATCACAAGATCGTGACTCGAACTTATCTAGGTTCCCAGACTTCAGAATAAAACACTTGCAACCAAACACACGAAAATGCGAAACACTGGGCTTTCGCCCATATCTCAACTCATAAGAAGTGCGATGCAAGAGTGCCCTAAGAAAAACTCTGTTAGAAACATGACAAGCAGTAGCAATAGCCTCAGCCCAAAACTTCCTAGGTGTAGAGTACTCATCAAGTATCGTCCTGGCCATCTCGACCAAGGTACGGTTCTTTCTCTCCACAACGCCATTCTGTTGGGGGCGATGGAGACGAGAACGGTGCTCTACACTGTCTCACCACGAAACTCTCAAAGTAGGAATTCTTGAACTCGGTGCCATTATCACTGCAATTGCTAGTAATGCACCCGGAGCTCAACAGAAGCCTACTAAAAAGACCACGAAAATGAGTAAACGCCTCATCCTTCGAGGCTAAGAAAAACACCCAAGAGTACCTCGAGAAGTCACCGACCACAACAAGAACATACCACTTCCCTCCTGCCGCCGATCAAGACTCGAGCCGACCAATCAGATCCATATGGAGCAGCTTGTCCCAGTGCATCGATCATTTTCACTGTGGATCGGAGAGTGAGAAGCGGCAACCATCTTTCCGTCTTGGCATGGAGAGCAAACTAGATCCTTGACCATCTTGAGTTTTGGCAAACCACGAATGAGATCGTGGCGCTAACTCGTGTCAAATGATCAAAGCCTATATGACCTAGTCTCCTATGCCGTAAGGTCAAATCACGGATTGAAGCAATTAAACACCGAGAGGATCACCGTAAGACTCGTAAAAATCAGCACGAAAGATCCTCCCATATCGAAATCCCGCAAACTAGGCTACTCGAAGAATCAAGAATTTTGCAATTGTTTTTCTTAAAGCTCACCTCGAATCGCCATCGGTAAGTCGAGAGACCAAAGCGATTATACTACGACTTACTTACTAAGGCAACATCTTTCAAAATAAACGAATTATTAATGCTCACAAGACCTTTAGCGATGACGCCCAAATGAAGCATCTCCAAGGTGATCGTCTCATCACCTCGAGCACGGGCTAGGAAAGAAAACCAACGAGAGTCTCCGGTCATATGACGAGAACACCCGAGTCTACAATCCGCACCTTTCCTTCCCAAATGGCCAACCCGAAGTCAAACAGAGTAAAGTCTCAAGATCGGGTGAATCAACAAAGTGATTTTGGCACCCAATACCGAGTAACACGTCGAGCAGATGAAGTAGTCAAGCAAGACCGACCTCTATCTACCCTACGCCTCGTCACTCAACAAGCCGAAAGGCGTATGCGGACAAGCCGCTGTTGAATCCGACTACTATGGAAGAGCGAGTCGACTCGCAACATGTCGATCACGCCATGTAGCCATCTCAAAAGGGAAACCGAGATCTACCCTCAAAGCGACGGAAGTCACGACCAAAGGGAGCATGAGGACAAAAATCAGAAAACTCAGAAAAACCAAGTACTCGATGCTGCCCTAAATCATCAGCTGTAGCAAACCTAGACCTCATGTTAGTCTTAGGTGCACTCATGGTCTGGGGCTGACCCTGAATGTGCCTAAAGGACTCAACATGATCTCTACGCGCGATCTTGGCGCGCCTGAAGCAATGATCAACCAAGTGTCCATCCTTCTGACAGAAGGTGCAATAATACTTCGCCTTCTGAGAGGCCGAAGCTGCAGGTGGAATCACCTTGCTGTCAGAGATCCTTTGAACAAAACCCGCTGATTTAAAATTGAATTTCTCGATCCCGGCTTAGTTTTGATCACACCTGGTGCTATGGTTCTGAGCACGACAGGTGGATGCTTCCTCATATCCTCATGGAAATCATATCCTAGACCCTGATTAAATCTGCAAATCTTGGATTGGTCTAGAATGAGATTGAGCTTCTTCTTGCCTCCTACAAACCTCTCGAGAGTGTTCATAAGATACTGACACTCACGAAAGAGAGAGGTGCAAGAAGAGCAGGGGGAAGAAGGAAATGAAGGTAAGAGAGCGTAAGAAGAACCAACAACAGAGGAAAGATTGGCTTGTGCATGCACAAATGACTTTGGGGGACAAATCCCATTGCTAGCAGATTGGTTCACGTTGCTAGGCGTCTCTACCAAACCCTTAGACTTCTTCCCAGCACACACAATACAAGCAGATGATTGTGTCTCTAGAAGGTCCTTAGTTAGCTTCACACATTTTTCATCCAAAGCAACCAAATCACATTTTAGTTTATTACACTGATTGCATGGTGAGCTAACAAGGTCCTTAGAAGCATACTGAGCCAGTTTGTTATTGTGATCAATCATTTCTTGAAACTGTTTGGATACAGATTCTAGTTCAGCAGTTAACTTAGGACAGTTTAAACAAGAAACAATGGGCTCTAATAAAGCAGCTTGGAATTCAACAATTTTGTGATCTGCCCGTTTTAGGTTCATCTTGAGATTATTACAATTTTCACAAGTCTCAGGCAGATCGAGCAACATGGTATATAGACCTCTAAACGAGTTGTCCTTAACCTCACAGGAGGTGCAAGCAGTAGCCTCAACAGTAGTAGATGAAGGAGGTGCTACCCTACTCATCTCTAGTTCAGCAAGAAGACTAATGTTCTCCACTTTAATCATATCTAATTCAGAGGACACACTATCATGCAAGGTCCTTAGTTTTTCCATGTCATCAAGCAGAGCACAGCATGTGTCACAATCATCACGGGAGGGAGCAGATGTAAGTAAGGTAAGCTCCGTGATAGTCTAGCTACTTCCTTCTCCAACTCAATACACTTAGCCCTAGACTTAGCATGAAATCTACCTAGCTTAAGAAAAGCATCATTAAGTCGGGTCGTAAGTGGGACTAACCTCATCGGAGTCGAGTACACCATTGTCGCTTAGATCGCCCCGAGGGCCATGAAGCACATCCGGGAGAGTTGCCATCGCCCTTGGGATCTTGATCGTCCTTTCCATCATCGTCACTCCACCCCTCCACCTCGCTGGTGTCAAGTTCGTCGAGGGCGGTGAGTACGCGATGGAACAGCTTCTTTGCCTTCCCAAAGTTGCGGAACCTCTTCTTGCCTTGGTCAGGTGCTGAGGGCTTCGTGTTGCGGTTCTTGTCGATGTTGTCGTTCTTGCCCGAACCGCCGTAGTCACCTTTGCCCTTCCCCAGCTTGGGGCAGTTTGCTCGGATGTGGTTGGAGCCACCACACTCGAAGCAATTCACAGGACCTCCTCTTTTTCCATCCCTCCTCCTCTTGTACGCATGGGAAAACTTTCGAGATAGGAGGGCTAACTGTTCATCCTCAAGCTGCTCTAACTGATCATCGCTATGTCACGAGAGCAACAAGGAGAACCCGTATCGACTCGTAAGAAGATCCAGAGGTGGGATCAGTGACTAAAGCCATCGACTGTGACTTCGACCTTCGAGAGACAATGTCAATCTCGTGAGTCTTGAGGCGCAAGTAAAGCGCGTCAAGAGTCAGGGTCGAGAGGTCCGTGCTATCCTTGATGGTAGTCACTTTCATCTCCCAAACACGAAGATCGAGTGCAGAAAGCATCTGTCGAGCGTTATCCGAGTCGGGGTATGTAAGACCGACCGCTCGAGGTTGCTCAAAATCTTATGGAAATGCGAAAAGCACTCGCAAGAGATTCACCAGCAAGCATCTCAAATTTGTTGTATTCTCGCTTGAACTGGTCTTGTCGAACCGTCTTAATCTGGGTGGTGCCCTCATGGTATGCATCGAGAGTCACCCAGATGTCGTAAGCAGAAGACAAATGAGAAATGCGATCGAACTCACTTCTGCTCAAACCCTGAATGATAATGTTCCTTGCCTTAGCATTGGCCTCAACATCGGGCATGTTTCCCATATTGATGTTTTCATCGGCAGGAACGGCGAATCTGACCTTCACCTTCCGCCAGATGGCATACCCCTGAGCCTAGATGTATGTTTCCATTCGGCTCTTCCAGAAGGGGTAATCCAGGCCATCAAAGACGGGAGGCTTGGTGGAATACTTGTCCGTTGCCATGGCTCAACAGACCGGTTAAGATCTATAAGGAAGAGCTAACCGGCTCTGATACTAATTGAAGGACCGAAATGGCAACGGAGGGGGGGGGGGTGAATGGTGCCTTAAAAATTAAGAACTCCCCTTTACTGTATTTAAACAAACCTACAAAGCCCTCTGGAAATCTCAAGAAGAAGAGTGAAGCAAAATCAGAGAATGAAAACAACTTCGGCCGTTTCGCCGTAAATCGGAAGTTCCGCCGGTCAAAGTGGGAAGTTCGAAATCGGAAGTTCATGACTTAGATGGCGGAAGTTCCGATTATCCTGACAGAAGAACAGAGCGCACTGGAACGATTCAAAAAATCAAAATACTTTTGATTTGCTACTCTTCTCAGGTCAAGTCTCACAGGACATCATCCTAAACAACACCTTGACCTTATGAGAAGAAATCGCAGACAAAGATCGTCTAATTAAAGAGAAATCAAATTTCTTGAAGAAGGGGTAAGAGAGGCCACAAACTGAAATTCAAGAGATTCTTTGATTATCGGCTCATGAGACTTTGAAGATATATTAGCAATATCAATAAGACTCTAGATATCAAGTTTCATGCCATCTCATAAGACGAATCAAAAGTTTCATCAAAACCCTAGCTATTCAAGAGAAGAACAGAGAGAAGAAGGGAGGCATAAACAAGGAACCAAAACCTCAGGATTTCATTGATAGGAATCACACGATTACAGAGGAAAACACAGAGGAATGATTACATAAATTTTAGTTCATCCTCTCCAACTCAACAACCTCTCCAAAAAGCAAAACAAACTCTCCAAAAGCTCTTTTGCTAAAGCTAACCCTAATTTTCTCTCTCAAAAAGTTCAACCCTAACACCAGGGGTTCACCTCTATTTATAGCCCTTGGCTAACGGGTCTCCAACCCATTAAGCCCGCTACACCCGAACGGAACCGCCTCCATTTGTGCCGCTTTGCGAAAAGACCGTTTCGCCCCTTGCGCACCTTCTGAAGCCTCCCCGTACACCTTGCTGTCCTTGACTCGCAACCACCTCAAGATTCATGCCGTCTTCGACACATCCCGACCGCTTCGACTCTCAACGCCGCTGCGCCTAGTCCGATCACCTCGTGTCTCGCCACGACTTCGCCTCGATGTCCCGCAACAACACGCACAAACACACATCACATAGTATTGCCCAATATCATAGCATCAAAATTTGTACAAGACTCAAACTCATACAAACTCAAAATCACAACTATCCTTCTCTCACACGCTTTGTGCACAATCGAAGTTCGCGACTTACCATTGCGGAAGTTCCGATTCCGAACGTCCGCACTTGTCGATTATCGGAAGTTCCGCGCTTACCATTGCGGAAGTTCCGATGATCGGAACGTCCGCACTCCCAGATTTGTAATTCCGATTTTCGTCACAGAGGAATACTCACGTTAGAATTATCGGACAAACCGCGTCCCCAGGTGCGGAAGTTCCGATTACTCGTAACAGAACTCAAAACGTCAGGATAATCGGAAGTTCCGATTTACCACAGCGGAAGTTCCGATTATCGGAAGTTCCGCTTTTCGTAACCGAAGTTCCGCACTTACGTAAATGATCAAACAGCATAAACGCAATGATTTCAATCATAAACTTCTCACCACAGCATCAAATACTCATCACTCAAATGGGGACCCTACTCACATGGTCTCTCAGTAGTATGCAAAGCAGAACTGCTATTCTTGATTCTATTTGGAGTTCTGTTATGAGCAATGGTTAAATTAACATGAGAGTTATTCTGTCTAGGAATATGATGATGAGCATGTGACACAAATCCTAAACCAGGTTTCTTCTTTTCTATGTTACCATGTCTCATAAAGGCTCTAGGTTGATTAGGTAAAATTCTAGCATAATTTTTCTTATCATTTTTCAACCTACGCCAACAGAACTCAACCAAATGCCCATCCTTTTTGCAATAGGTGCAATGGTACTTGATACCACTGGGAGAAGCACCCTTTGACTTAACCGATGGTTGGGTAACACCTGCAGATTTAAAGACAGTTTTTGCAGGTTGGGTTTTGAATTCAACTAACCTATTTTCCAAGACTAGAGTAACTTTTGGCTTAGAATTATCTTGGACAGAGTTATATCCTAATCCTTACTTCTTATAAGGAGTTTTAGACTTGTCCAGAATCATGTTTAATTGTTTCTTACCTTTAGAGAATTTTTCTAAGGTATCCTTAAGATAAGCATTTCCTTCTTTAAGATTAACACATGATTCACAGATTTTACCCTTAATGGCTCTAGCATATTTTTCCTTATATAAAGCTGTTTCAAGTTTAAGAGCTGAACAGGAAGCACATGTAGCAGGCTCAATACTGTCATTAAGCTTGGCATATTTAGCTCTAACTGCTTCTAAGATATCTTTGACTTCATGTCCGCGTTCTAAGCAAAAAGTGCAAAAGCTAGAGTCACCCACACCAGAAGTAAGTAACTTACTAGACTCTAAGCATTTTTCACATGGAGCAGATTTAACCTCAACAAGCTCAGTCCTAGCATTTTCAAGTTGTTGCAAAGCAATATCATGAGCAGATTGCAGTTTAGCAAATCCTGAGTGCATAGCATGGCAAGATGAACATTCATCAGATTCAAAGGTCTTAGCATTTGTAAGTTCTAAAGTCAAACTATCTACTTGTGACTCTAAGTTCTTGTTCTTAGCCATGATAAACTCTAAAGCCTTATCCTGACTCATGAGTTGCTCAAACATAGATTCACATCTATCAGAAAGGACATCATAAGAAGGAGGTATCTCATCGTTGTCATCGTCAATGAAGTCGGCCATGAAGCACAAGCCGGTGAAGTCCTTGGCCTTCCCCTTCTTCTTGTTTTGAGGGATCTCCACCTCCCTGTCCTCCTCGCTCCCGGAGTCAACATCGCTTAAGAATTGTTCCTCAAAAGCGGCAAGAACTCGGTGAGCGGCCTTCGTTAGTTGGGCAACATCATACTTTGAGTTATTCCATTGAGGCTTCTTCCAAGCTGGCTTTCCCTCCTTATGGTTGCTCTTACCTTTCAGCTTGGGGCAATTTGCCTGGATATGATTAAGCTCACCACACTCAAAGCAAGTCACGGGACCTCCTCGATTTTTGTTTCTCATATTATTGTAGGCCCGTGTGACCTTTTTGACTATGAGGGCCAACTCAGCCTCAGAAAGACTCTCAAACTCTTCTTCATGAATTGCGATATAACCAAAGAAGTTTAAAATCCACAAGAAGACTCAAAAGACCCATCAGAAGCTCTCTTGAGCGGGTCTGCTACCAAAGCCACGTTTTCCTTTTTGGGATGATCAATCCTCTTGATCTCATGAGTCTTAAGCTTGCTATAGAGCAGCTCCAAAGTTAGATCAGAAAGATTGACATTCTCCTCAATGGCTGTGATATTTATCTCCCACTCCTTGGTGTTGATTGCAGCCAAGAGGTGGGTGGTATTTTCAGACTGAGAATATTCAATACCAACAGCTTTCATCTGATTAATCACTTTATTAAAGCAACTGAAAATGTCATCGATGCTCTCTCCAGGACGCATCTTGAATTTGTTATATTCACACTTATAGACTGTTTGACGTACTTTCTTGACTTGGGACGAACCCTCATGATAGGTTTCGAGAGTGTTCCAAATCTCATGCGCAGTCTCAAGATTGTAAATTCGATCATACTCCTGTCTCCCAAGCCCACCATACAAGAGGTTTTTAGCCTTATTATTGTTAGCTAAAAGGGCTTCTAAAGCTGGCGTAGCAACTTCGGACACAACGAGCGGGACTCGAACAACCTCCCATATAGCGTGTCCTTCGCTCTCAAGGAATAGGAGCACGTTCACTTTTTCACAAATAATTGATTCAATAATATTTCACTCCAGTAGCTTGGAAGCTATGAATATCAGTACAGCATAAGACTAATATTGAATCCAATTCAAACCCCTAAGCAATACGACAAAATAAACAAAGATTGAAACAATTCAATGCACTGGCAGTCTGACCTCTGGCCTTAGGCGGTCTGACCGATTCCCTAGCGGTCTGACCTCTGGCCTTAGGCGGTCTTACCCATTTCCTGGCGGTCTGACCTCCGCCTCAAGAAGAATGTAATGTAATCCACTCCGATGACGAAGTTGCAAATAGATGAAACTTTTGATCTACAACTCCAAACTTGATGAAACTTGGTACACACCTTCTCTATGATATCAGGAACCTATTCCAATCGAAGATTATGATAATTCTTGGAAGAATAGCCATCCTTTTTGGTTTGATTGAAGAAGGGTTCAAAACCGGGTCAAAACAAAAACTTGATCCAAGATCTTACTCGTGGGTGATTGATGATCAAGATGATCCTAGATAGATTCCCACATGTCACAGAAAGCTAGATCATGTGAATAATTCAATCAAAAACTTGCGGATCAAAGAAAGACTCAAAATCATCAAATATAGAGAAAGAACACAAAGAGACAAGACATGATCAAACTTTCTCTAGATTGATTTGATATGATATAGGCTTACAGCCTCTCCATCAATGGAGGACAATGCTCAATCTAAGAGCATGAAAATCACATCAAACTATCAAGAACCCTAGCCTCCACAAAAGCTCTTCTTAAGAAAATTTGGGTTTACAAAAATAGCAAAAGAGACAAAGCAGAGGTGCAGCAACCTCCCTCCCCTATTTATAGTGGAGGCTTAGACCTTCTAGAAGTTTGACTCTATTGGGCTCCCGTTAAGGCCCAAAACAAATGGGACACATACGCACGCATTTTAATGCACCGTCTTTAACACCTCTTGACCTAACTAGCTACACCTTGCGCCATCTTGCGCCTTGGATTAGCCAATAGGTCACCCTTGTCCATCTTGCGTCACGCTTGAGTTCATTGACCTCACCCGGCATCGTCGATCGTTCTGGACCTCAGCTCTCCAAGCCTAGTCCCGATCATCCTCGCCGTTGACCACCAAGCAACCTGCACAACAATAGACAAGTAAATCGAATTTGGAAACAAGTTCTTCACAACTTGACCGATATTAGTCAAAACATGCATCATGCAACATATATGCCCTGAAACTCGTGACTTTGACCTAACAACCGAATATCGCCGCCACGACGGGTGACGAACCAAGTGAAAACTGGTCAGACCGCCCCTAGGGTCGATCTGACTGCCCACCCTAGCCGGTCTGACCACCACCTGTTGGCCGGTCAGACCGCCAGAAAAGACTTAGAGGAATTTCCCCATGATATCCACAAAAACATTGCTAATTAATTAGCCAGGTCCATCCTACTGAACATGTGATTGTACGATATAGCCTAGTTCAATAGAGTACAAGATTAAGCCCTTGACAAGTTACTCAGGCGAGACTACATCATCAAAAACAATGCGCCTCACGCACGAGCTATACTGCACGATCACTCGCTTGAGTGTAAATCATTTTGTTCAACTAAACCAATGACAATCTATATCATGGCACACAATTTTATAACAGTGGCATTGTACCACAATCGACACAATAATGATATCACACCTTGCACAACCATGGAACCACACCACATTCCATATATCATTAAGTCAATTTTTCAATATCTGAACATGTGATTATGAGCCAATCGTAACCAAGCATGGCTAAGCATCTGTATGTACCCATGTTGGTGATACAAATATGTCTAACTAATATTGACCATCCTATGGTGACAAATGGTTCACGTTATTCAAATAATCAATGGAGGCGTAGTGACAAATGGGTGATTAACTATTCCCAGTTGATATAAATATAGTATGCAGTTTAATATAAAATAATATAATTCTAAAATCATAGGTTCAATATGATCAAAAGACTATGACTTGCCTTCGCTTTGCTCACTTACCACATTTGGATCTTTGAAACTTGCTTCTGCTCCTGCTCCATGAAAAAGATCGTCTAATGAGAGAAAACAATAGACTAAGCACAAATAAATCCAAAATTAAATTAAATTAAATTTAAAAACATAAAAACCAACTCTAAAAGGAGCATGATTTTAGATGAATTTAGGAATTTGAACGGACTGAATCGGAGTTCAAACGGAGGAGAGTGGACTCGGAAGATTTGCCTGGAAAGAAAAGAGAGAGAGAGAGAATATTCAGGGAATATTGCTTCGGCTAAAGAAGAAAAAGGAAAAGGATCTGACAGGTGGGGCCGGGCTATAAGAGAGAGAAAGTGAAAAAGAGAGAGAAAGAGAGAGGCTTACACGTGGGACCCACATCTGAGAGACACAGAGAGAGGCTAGTATAGAGGCAGGAAGAAACAGAGGAGGCTTGTGGTGGCACTGGCACATGGTGGTGGTGTTGAACGGCGGCAAGGGAGGTGTCAGCGATGGGCAAAATAGGTTGTCGGCGGCTCGGTGGTGTCAAGGGAGGTGGCGGCATGGCAAGGTCGGCGGCGAGATGGCGGCGACGGTGGAACGATCTGCTCGGTCATGCGGTGGTTTCGGAGAAACAAGGGTGCCCGAGGGAAAAGGAGAGACTCACGCGGTTGGCAACGACGCAAGGAACTCAAGGGACATCTTGGGGCTGCCGGAGGATGACGGAGGCAGCGGCGAGATGGAGGTCACCGGATGGGGAAAAAGGAGATGGCGGAGGCTCGGCATGGTGACAGATCTTCGCTAGAGAGGGAGGGAAATGAAGGAAAACACTTGGAAACACAAGATGACTCGGTGAAATAGGCAAGGGCACTCACCGGCCAGAAGTTCTATAGTAGAGGTGACGATCAGCTTTGTGGAGGACAAGGGCAGCGGCGAACTGGTAGTTCTCCAGGGACGATGAGGCAATCACGATGTAGAGCGCGAAGGTGTGAACCCAATGGTGCAGATAGCACGGCCGGAGGAGCTTTCATGGCGAGGAAAACCGGTGACGAGGAAGTTGCGGTGACGGAAGCACCTCGACAGATTGCAGTGTGGTGAAGGTGAAACCAGGGCTGGTGGCTTGGGGCTTTTGGAGAGGAGCTCAATGCGCAAAAACTAACATGGCTGGCTCGACTTATAAAGGCCCAGAGTGGGAGAGTTCGAGAGAAGTCCAGCGGTGCTACGTGATCGACTCGGACATAGGATGGAGCCCAGGCAGAGGAAGAATGAAAGGGGAGGGAGGAGGGTAACACAGCGGGCCCGCATGGCAGCGAGAGGAAGGAGGAGCGGGGTAGGCTGGCTTGGTGTGGGAGAAAGGAGGAAGGAAGCGGGTCGGGCAGGGAAAAAGAAAGAGAAAAGAGAAAAAGCAAAACATGACGACCTGAAAGAAAAGAAAAGTCCGAAAGAAAAGGAATTCAAATTAAAAGGATTTTCAAAATTCCAAAGGATTTTGAATTTCTAAAAGAGATTAAATAAACCGAGCTCAAAGAAATAGCAAATAAACTCCAAAAATTCCTACAAAATTCAAAAAAAAAAATATGGAACTCAAGGAACCCAAATAAAATAAGTTTTAAATTAATCAGATTAAATCATTTGATTTCTAAAAATTCAAATTTAGCTTTTACTGAACAAAGAAAATTCAAATGGTTATTTTTATGTTTAAAATCTTGAAATAAACTCCAAAATTTGGGATGTTAGATTCATACTCTGGCTTCTCTGCGTGGATGTCATCCTACCACAATACATGTCCTTGAAGTATGCCACGATCCACCTTTCGCGTAGGTTATAGAGGCTAGCAATGGCTTGGCTCTTATTGAGGTGGTACTCTCTCACCAGTTCCTGCCACGCATTCTCAAACTCTTTCAGAGTAAGCTGATGGTTTACGACAAAAACCAAATGCTCCTTCAGCTCGCTATGCTCTGCGTATAGCTTGTTCAGGTTCTGCTTGTCCTTCTTCAACACGTGCCACCTGCACAGCCGGTGCTGCGTGTGGGGGAAGATGCACAGGATGGCAGCCGCAAAGAGCAGGTTCTAATCTACAGTATAATAAAACACATTAGATAGTAAAACTCATAAAGATGCAGTATTTTTAACAACATTGACAATACATTCGGACCAGGTACAGAGAACACACTAAAACACACGTGCGATTGATAGTAAACTTGATTGACATATGCAATAATTTGGTTATAACAGTATGAGAATTCACCAGCTAGCATGTAGATGGGGTCCTTATCATCCAAGCAAGTCTGGAACGTCCTGAACAATCACTCGAAGGATGTTGCCTTCTCATCATGGAGTAGTGCGACGTTGAATATGGTGTTCTACAAATGGTGGTTAGAGCCAACAAACATAGCCAGAGGCATCTCATATCGGCTCGTTCTGTAGGTATTGTCGAACGTGACGACGTCTCCGAAGTCAATGTATTCTGCGCGGTAGCTCGCGTGACTCCAAAAGACATTTTTAACAACGCTATCATCATCCACCTGTATACCGTAGTAGAACTTGTAATTTTGTGACCTACACTCCTTGAAGAATGCTATCAGCTTGTTCACATCGTCGGTGTGATCAGCGCACGTAGTTGTAACTTCATGAGTTAATTTGTACAATGGATTGTAACTGACGGTAAGTCGACACGGTCGCAGTAGGAATGACGTCAATAAGGACATGACGATAATTCATCACGATTACAGAAGTAAAAACCTATTTTCTAGGTCATTCACGGTGATTGGTACGTTATGTTGCCCCCGTGTATCTTCGACAAAACGTTCATAATAGCGTTGTGAGGGACCTTGATGACCTGCATGGTGTCGACGAGCTCCATCAACGAGGGATCAAAGTTGTTGTGTGACTGCATGAACGCGACCAAGGATAGCGTCCTAGTGAGTCAATGGTTGTGCTCCAGCACAACCCTCTTGATGCATACGGAGCCATCTTTTGGGCTCTTATGCAGCCTCACGAGCACCCTACACCCAATCCTCTTGAAGGTCTTGCTACGTTCATGCTGCTTCTCCAACATGTAGAAGTTGTGTTTCCCCTCTAGAGTGCAACAAAACTCTTTGATTGCGTTCTTGTTCCTGTTCTTTCTAACGCCAAAATCAGCATGTCGCATGTACCGATAGTAGAACTGGTAAGCAAATGTAACATCCCAAATGTGGATTTATGTTTCAAATGTATAAAAATGAGGAGAAATTAAAACTTTTCTCACATCTGGATGTTTTTGATCAGTTCCATAATTCTTGTACAGGGATTGTGGAAAAATCAAACTCAAAATCCCCAATTCCCTCAGGCCCTAAACCTCTTTGGTAAAAATCTTGTGTCCACCCCTCGAAATAATTTTCCTGGATCTAGGACTGGTGTGTGACACCTCTGAATTATTTCATGATTTTTAGAAATTGTTTGATAATTTCTGGAGGCAAGTCAAACCAAGTCAAAGCTTGGTAAAACCCTAATTCAAACCTTCTGCAATTTCTGGAGAAGAATGCATTGCATGAAAATCTCTGGAAATTTATGTAAGGTTAATCCTTAGCTCAGCAACCTCCAGTTAAAATTTTATGATTTTTGGAGCTAGTTTGCTACCTCAAGAAAATCCTCCAAAAATTAGCTATTTAATTCAAACCCTAGCTGGTTTTCACTGCTCCTTGGGCGAGTCGACTCGTGCTCGAGCCAAGTGACTTGGTTCAATCAACTAATCGCACTCGCCATGCGCGCCGGCACGAGCATTGTGGATCGTTGGATCTTAGATCAACGGCCCTGCTAGAGTGAGCGTTCGACCGTCCAACATTTCGATCAACGAATCATTGGATCTTAGATCAACGGCCTGGATTGAGTGAACGTTCGGACCGGTCGATCGTCCCGTTCTCTTGAACCGTCCGATTTAGATCCAACGGTGGCCGCGTCGTCTCCTTCCTCGCGTTTGAGCGAACGTTGTGATTGAGTTAAAGCCGTGGCGGCGCAGGATCGAGCAGCCGCAGGTCACCTCGGTGACCACCTTTAAACGGCTCCTTCTGCTCGCATTAAATGCCTGTCGTGCACCGCCCTCAAACGTTCGTTACTCAACTGCTCCCATCACTCTCAGAGCTTCCATGGCAGGGCTGACCAGAGGAGAAATGTTGCCGTTGCTCTCTGCCATCTCAGCTATTTAAGCTCCCTTGTTTCCTCTCTTGGCTTCCTTTAGCATTTCCACAGCTCCAGCTAGCCACCTCGGTGCTTGTTGAGCTTGATTCACCCGAAGCACTTCTGCCGCCATTGCCGCACCTCGGTTACTTTGGTGAAGGCGGTACCACAGTGGCTCTCCCTTTCCGATTCTTGCTCCCTCTGCTCCCTCTTTACTCTCTTGAGCTTAACCCTCGCTCAATTTCACTTATCTTCCCCAGAGCTTGGCTGAATTGGAGATTCCCCGTTTTCGGCCGAAAGTACCACATTTCGTCGCCGGAGCAGCTCCAACCTCCTCTGTGTCTCTTCCGTGCTCAGGTAGCTCTACTTTAGTCCTTAGATGCTTGGCACTTGCTTTCTTGGAACGTAGCGGAGCTTCTTTGCATTTTTCATTTTTCGACCGTTTTGGTCACCACTCAAACTCGGCTTGCGGCGTTCTAGACCGCCAGCCGCAGTTTATGGTCCCATTGTGTGCGCAAAACTATTGCGGACCTGCTTTGGGCCTTAGCTCATGCCGCGACTGTGAGTCACCGGCGGTGAGCCTCCTTCGCCGTCGGTTTTGTCGGACAAACTGTGCGCGAGCGTTTAAACGTAGTTCTCTGGGGACCGTCGATCTTTAGATCAACGGCCCGGGATCGCGTGAACGTTCGACCATCCGAACGCGTCGATCCATGTGTACCGTAGTATTCTAGATCGATGGCTCAGGTTAGATTAAACGTTTGGACCGCCCGAACGTTTAGATCAACGTGGATCGTTGGATCCAAGATCAACGACTCATGTGCGTGCGAACGTTCGGACCATCCGAACGCCTCCATCTGACGTGAGACCGTTGGATCTAAATCCAACGGTGGGGTTTGTGAGCAGCGTGAGCCGTGCGCGCGCGCCTTGTCCCGTGGACTTGGGCCGTTGAATCCAAGATCAACCGTCCAAGTTCGTCCACGTCGTTTTAATTTTGGATTTTCCCGAGGAGGATTATTTGTTAACTAAAAAATGCATAACTATTTCATTTTAATTCCTTTTCAGTTGATTCAAATTTTGTTAGTTATGTTTTTAACTAAACTTTAATCTAAAAATGGTTCTAACCTCATTATAGCTCCAGAAATTTTTGCAAAGATTTTAGTTGCAATAAATAGTAGCATTTGTGATTTATAAGGCTGAGCAG
Organism: Hsuehochloa calcarea; assembly: GCA_036346395.1. Taxonomy (NCBI): domain Eukaryota; kingdom Viridiplantae; phylum Streptophyta; class Magnoliopsida; order Poales; family Poaceae; genus Hsuehochloa; species Hsuehochloa calcarea. Next base: position 21,717,174 of record CM070610.1, on the reverse strand, counting down.
AATTGTTTTGCTCATATATTTTGCATTAAGAATCCAAATCAATTAGTTCTTATTGCTAAATTCCTTATAAATCATGCTCTTGCTACTGTAAAATTTTCAAGGCATTCGGAGAAGGTTCGCTATTGAGTCTTTTGGTTTCCTTGATTCTTATCGATTCTTTTTCGCTTTCTCGTTAGGTTCTGAAGAGTACATTGATAACCTTAGTGATCCTCCGCAACATCTTGAACAACAGCAACAAGGCAAGCAGTTTGATCATAAATTTCCCATTACTTTCAAGTCTATTATCTTGTTTACAAATTATATGTATGCATGCTTTTGTGTCAAATTAATTTTCCTGATTAGAGGTAGTTACTGCTATTGCATTGTTGCCCTCAAATTGTTATCCCCTACCACAAACATAAGTTACTAATATCGCTGGTGAATTAGAGACCGGTGATTTAATTATGCTCTTTTATTGTCTTTTCGATGTCATGCTTAGGAATGCTTAGCTACCAGTAGAATTGGGCGGTTATCGACTTAGTCGATAACCTTGATCACACAAATCATTTTATTACTCTTTGTTCAACATCTTGTGCTAAGTTGTTTTGAAAACAAAAAGTGCAAACGAAATGATTTAGACTTGGGCAACTGGTTGGTTGGTGGGTTATTGGGTTTGTGGATGTCTTGCCCAGGTCAACAAGGACCAAACATCTTGTTACACTAAACCAAGCATTTTTGCGTGCTAACCACGCGAGAGGGATATGTGACCTCTCTTGACTGAGTACTTTAGCGTGTGTTAACCCTGAGTCACAGGAGGTGGGTTGTGTGTGTTGTGTGAAAAATGATCTGTGTTATTGTGTTGGGTGTGCGGTGGTGGAGTTCCGGGTAGGTTCTCCACCTCGAGGGGCATCGTAGTTGTCCAAGGCTTTACCGATGAGTGGTAGTTGATCGAGGCTTTACGATGACTCTGACACAACGTATGGGTTTCTATCCATACGGGCGACTCGCAGTTAATGCATAATATTGGAAATGTCTCGTAGGACTTAGCCGTGCCGGCATACCTAAGGAAGTGTGCTTAATAGCTTGGCAAAAAGGCGGTCTGGCGTGTGGGTACATTGGTACACCCCTGCAGGGATTCAAACAATTCGAATAGCCTCGTCCTAGGTTATGGACACGCTTGGGGAGGTCTTCCAAGAGTTAGACTACAACCTTTTAATTAAAATTTGACATGGTTGGTATGAATGGGTAATTCATGCTATTGTTGTGGTGGCTATGAGTTTAGTCACTTCCAGGATTGTTGTTGTCATATTTATATCGTTATTATTGTTGTCAACTGTTATTTGAACAATAAAAACAGATTGTAAACTTGCTTTTAAATGTACTACATTATTGCAAACAAAACTTGCTTTATGCTGAAAATGAAACATACAGCCTCCACTCAAATAAGCTTGCATGTAGCATATGTATAGGTCTGTTATTCTACACGTAAGTCTTGCGGAGTACATTTTTTGTACTCATTTGCTTTGCTTAACTATTTGTTGCAGAGGAGGAAGGTGAGCCCCAAGGGCCTCACTTTTGTGAAATGTGCTTTGGGTTCAACGACTAGCTTGGCGGTCCGGTCGGTTGCCTTGTGGGTAAAGGCACACGGATTGGCGCTTTTGTTTATCGTCATCTTGTGGCATTTCACTTCATTGCTTATTTTGTATTTTTTTGTACTTGGCCGGTCGGCCTCTCTTTTGTAATAACTGTCCTTATTTATGTTAACTTCTGGTTTTTTTTTTGCTGTGCTTTAGTTCTATGTGAATGAATGGAATTGATGCACGAATTTTGTAAAGGGGTGTGTATACTGCATTTCTGGGAACTATACATATCTCGAGTCTCGGTTTATTTGATTTGTGATGCTAGGACCGAGTGGATGGTTAAGCATTACAAGACTGATAAAACGGGGTCTCACAGCAACACCCTCATTAACGAACTTCATGTAGACTTGGAGCACCAGATGGTCGGGGATGTCCTTCTCTTGACATAAGTAAAACACAATTAACACAGTAATATGCAATAGAAAACTTGTAAACAACACTGGATAAAATTGTAAATTATTGAAGAGTGTAAACACAGTAAATGGACGTCATACTGGTAGTAAAAAATGCGCGTAAAGTCCCGTAAAACATACATACGTGGGTGTACATCCGATCGGTGTTGGGTGTCCTCATCTCGCTCGGAGAAACAACAGGGGGTGGCGGTTGTCGGAGGGGCGATAGCCACGTATACCGTTTATGGGGCATAGCCATCTGCGAAGAGAAACCTGGGTCATCCGCCATTTTGCTGGGCACTACAGTAAACAAGGGGGGAATATGCATACGTTGGAGGAAGATTTGGCCGATACTTGCAACGGAGAACAAGCACCGCTGAGCGGGGTTCCTCCGCCCCCATAGGGGGGACGTCCAGTAGTCTTTATCAGTGCAATTTGTCGGAAGGGAGTCATCGGACGGAGACAATGGTGGGGGTTTGTAACATCCCAATTTTCTTAATTTCAAAACCTTTTGAGTAGTTTAGTCCCTTAGAAAAATCCACCAAATTGTATTTGAATTTAATCAAGTTTAAATGAATTTTCAAATTTCAAAACAATTTAATGTGACTAATGTAAACATCAATTAATTTTGAAACTATTTTATTTGAGTTCTTTGTGCTTGAGAATATTTTTTAGATTTTTCTAGATTTTTTTCGAGTTTATTTGCTATTTTTAATTTGCCATTTGGATTTACTTGTATTTCTAAATTACAAATCTATTTAAAATAACAGAAATCCTTTGGGCTCAAATCCCATTCCCTGGCCCAACCCTATTCTTCAGCCCAGCCCTTTTTGTGGCACAACCCGCACACTCAGCCCATCCCCGCCCTCTCTCTTCTCTCTCTCTAACCACCAAGCCCTACTGGTCAGCTCTTTCTCCCTCCTCTCTTTCTTCCTATCGCCAAAGCACGCCTTCGCCATTGTTGAGCTTCTTCTGAAAACAGGCAAAACAACCTGGTGATCTTGCACTATTGCCGTCTATCTTATCCCCTTTTCTCAGCGCGACCGAATAAAGCTCTTACCCCTCTCTGTCGCCGTTGGACTTCGTTTTTGCTGCATGACCGAAATGGACTCTCAACGCCCTACGCTGATTCGATGCCCCTTCTCCCTATAAAAGGCACCCCAGGCATTGCCTCCTCATCCCCAACTTGTTTCCGCGAGCCACACCACACCTAAAGCCCTAGCACCGTCGGATTTCAATCTTGAAGCTCGCCGCCGCAAGCCTTCTCGTCGTTGATTCTGTTGCCGTCGACGACATCCCTCCATCATCGTCTGTACCATCAGCATCGCCGTGCCACATTCTACCTCAGGCGCACCTTGACGTTACGAGAAGAATACCGAAGCCTGATTGCCATCGAAGACCAAACCTCATCGTTGACTTTTTCTTTACCATCGGCAACTCCGTCACGCCCTCTTGCCGCGAAGGTGCGCATTAGGTTCCCCTTGATGCCCTCTTTAATTTGGTACCCTTGCCGCCGCCGATCGTCGCCGCTTGACAGACCATTGGTCCTGAGCGCCGCCGCCAGAGTCGACATGGCCACCACGCCAGCGCCACCTCTCCCTCTAGTGCAGATCAACGCCCATGTGGCAGCTCATGCCGGCGCGTGCGTAAAACCATGTGCACTGTTTCATAAACCCAGCTCGCGGTAGACTTTGACTTTTCGTGGACCAGGTCTATAGACCTTGGGCCCACATGTCAGCGAGATAAATGGTTTTTCTTGTAAAAAAATAAATAGGTTGAAAAATAAATTCAGAGCTGATGTCATGCTGGCGTCATAAAAGGAATTCGAATTTAGTTAATTTCTTTAGGGTTTAATTTTCCAAGGACTTGTTCTCCTTCATATGAATTCCGATTGAACCCATTCAAATTTCTAAATTCATTTCAATTCAATTCTAATTTTCCAGGGTGGGTTGACACTCCCGGAGCAACAAGGCATTGCAATGCGCTTATGATCGAGCGCATCGGCAACGACATTAGCCTTGCCCAGATGGTAGTGAATACCCATGTCATAATCCTTGATCAACTCCAACCATCTCTTTTGCCTGAGGTTCAGATCTGATTGGGTGAACAAATACTTTAGGCTTTTGTGATCCGAGTACACTTCGCAACGATTACCGATTAGGTAATGTCGCCAAATCTTAAGTGCATGAATCAAAGCAGCCAATTCCAAGTCATGGGTAGGATAGTTGAGTTCATGAGGTCTCAATTGCCTTGATGCATAGGCCACTACCTTGCCTTCTTGCATAAGGACACAACCGAGTCCCCGACGAGAAGCATCGCAAAAGATATCGAAGCTTTGATGAATATCGGGAAGGACGAGGATGGGAGCGGTGGTCAAACGCTTCTTAAGTACTTGGAAGCTTTCCTCACAAGCATCGGACCACAAGAACTTCTTGTCCTTCTTGAGCAACTCCGTCATCGGCTTCGCGATCTTGGAGAAGTTCTCGATAAAACGGCGATAATATCCCACTAAACCAAGAAAACTCCGCACTTCTTGCATCAAGTAGGTCGACACCAGAAAGAACATCGCTGATCTTGCTAGGATCAACGGCTACGCCTCCTGCTGAAAGAACATGACCCAAGAAGGCCACTTCCTTCAACCAGAATGCGCATTTGCTGAACTTCGCATACAGCTCGTGCTCACGAAGCTTGCCTAACACAAGCCTCAGATGCTCATCATGTTCCTCATCGTCCTTGGAATAGATGAGAATATCATCGATGAAGACCACGACAAACTTATCCAAATACTCCATGAATACCGAATTCATGAGGTTCATGAACAAGCGCAGAGCATTGGTTAAGCCAAATGACATGACGGTGTATTCATACAAGCCGTAGCGTAGAGAAAGCCGTCTTTGGAATATCCTCGTCGATCCGAACTTGATGATATCCCACTCTCAAATCAATCTTGGAGAATACTCGAGCTCCAGCTTAATTGATCAAAGAGATCATCAATGCGGGCAATGGCTACTTGTTCTTTATCGCTACCTCATTAAGCGGACGGTAATCAACGACATGCGCAAAGTATTGTCCTTCTTCTTCACGAAGATTGCAGACAACCCCACGGAGATGAGCTAGGACTCGATGAAACCTTTTCTTGTAGCTCACTAAGTTGCTTCTTCAATTCCACCAACTCGCTCGGTGGCATCCGATAATGCCTCTTTGAAATCGGGCTGCATGCGGAACTAACTCAATGACAAACTCGAGGTCTCGAATCGGTGGCATCCCCGGAAGATCTTCGTGGAAAACATCAACGAAGTCGCGCATCGTTGGGACTCCACTAATATCTAGAGAGGGCTTCGCTGGCCGAAAAGATGCGGACCTAGCAACTTCGGCGAAAAACGAACCTGCTCGCCGGAAAGACTAGATAGAGAGACACACTTGTTGGCGCAATCGATTTGTCCCTTATGCTGGGACAACCAATCCATACCAAGGATTACATCTAGACTTGCTGAATGGAGAAGGATAGGATTTGCTAAGAATCTCACTCCCTCAATCTCGATAGGAACGTCCCTACACTCTGATTCAGCTCTCAACTCCGAACCGGGAGAGCGAATGAGCAACGGGACCAACAATGGAGTAAAAAGGAGCTCACTAATAGCAGCAAAAGACTCAGAAATAAAAGAATGAGATGCTCCTGAATCAAACAAAACAGTAGCAGAATGAGAATTAACAGAAAGTGTACCCAGCACAACGTCGGGTGCCTCCTGTGCCTCCTCCACTGAGATGAGGTTGACACGACCACTACCCATGCCTTGGGTAGCAGGGACTATCTTCAGGTCCTGGGAAGAACCACCTCCTTGCCCACGTCCTCCATTAGGATGAGGGGCTGCTCCTGTCTTCTTGGGGCATTGGTTCGCATAATGCCCCTTCCGTTGCAGCGGCAAGTGACTCGGCAGCCAAGGTTGCGGGGCCACCTGGCGACTCGCAGTGCACGTGATTGGGGCACGGCTGCCGCGAAGGATGAGGGCAAAGCCGATGGCCTCTGGAGTGATGGGCTGCGGACGCGATCCCCGTGTTCGGATCAAGTGGGGTAGCTGGCCCTAGTGGACTTGTGGGCCTCCCACTTACGCTTGCGGGAATCCACAAGTGCTCTCCCTGAGTGCTCGGCGACGATGGCCTTGTCCACCAAAGCCCGAAAATCCGGAAGTCAACGATGTGATAGCTTGTCCCGCAACTCCTGACAAACCATCCTTGAACTTCTCTTGCTTGGCCTCATCAAGGCCACCTCCTCCGGAGCATAACGAGCCAAATGGTTAAACTCGTAGAGATACTCCGTAACTGAGAAACGCCCTTGCTTGAGCGACAAGAACTCCTTCTTCTTCAGCCTCATCAAGCCGGAAGGAATATGACTCCGACGGAAGGCAGTGCGGAACTCCTCCCAGGTGACAGTATGACCATCAGGCTGCATGGCGAGAAAGCTCTCCCACCAAGACAAAGCCGCACCTCTAGTCGGTGCGATGCGAACAGCCTTCTCGTGCTCCTAGCAACTGCGCTATCTGAAGCTTTCGCTCAACTGCACGGCGACCGTTCAAGGCCAAGCGGGTCCTCGGACACGAGAACGTGGGGGGCTCACCCTAGCTTGGTTAAATATTAGTTGGTATTATCATAGAACCAAAGTGGGTTGGTTAGATACGAGTAGCTTATTTAGCCATGCAATGAGTCAATCATTATCATTTGAGTTGCAATTATAAACTTTACTAAGTGATTATAGAACTTTGTGATAAAACTGTGTGCGTTGTGTGCTATTACTCGTTGATAGCATGTATTTCACTTAACCAACAGTGTGGGAAAAGATTTAGACTGAGGAAAGTTGTGGAAACTATGTGACATGGTGGAGCTTAGTGCGTGGGAGTTTTAAAAAATGATTTAGTTAGAAATTGGAAGTCTTGCCTTGGTCAATTAAGGATTTAAGTTTGTGCGCCATTAAACTGAGCCATAACTGTACAACCATATGCCTGATGGGACGGGCCTAACTTACTAAGTTGTGGAGTTTTGACATTGACTACTCAAATAGTAGATTAAAAATGGGTGAAGATATGTACCGCTATGGTAGGGTCACATCTATTGGTGGTTCGCCGTCTTCAGGTCCAACGGTCTACGTCGTGCCAAAGTGCTGTGGTAGGGTTGGTACGAGGGTAAAACACATCGGGAGAGTCAATTGTCAAGATAAAACATCTGAAATATTTTGTTAAGATTAGTGCTAGCTACATTGGTTATAACGTGTGGGTAAAGTGTACAACCTCTGTAGAGTGTTAAAAATTCTATTCGAATTGCCGCTTCCGCGGTAATGGACATGACTAGGGATTTCACACGAGGGGTAGATTTTCATAAAACAAATGGGATGCGAGCTGTGTGATCTAAGTCATATGGCTATATGAATAATTTGATTAGGCTTTGTATCCTTTGTGAAAACAAATGTTAAACTATTATTATTTTTTTGTTTTAAATTATGCTTTCAACCTATTATTTGTATTCAATTGCAAATATTGCTTTTATGCAAAATAACCACATAAGCTATTTCCTTTGGAATAAGCTATCATCTATAAATTGCATTTTGTGGTATGACTTGGTAGTACGGTTGTGTACTCATACTTGCTATAATCATTCAGAAAAAGTTGAGAAATCGTCAGTCAACAAGGTCTACTATAAGGTTCGTGGAGAACTAGGTCGCGCTACCCCAGTCAATTGCATGTGACTATACGGATGGGCTTTACTGAAGTTATTCTGTTTCGTTCCGCTACAGCTTAATTGAGCTATTCGCGTTCTGAGGCATTAATTGTAAGCTTTGATAGTAAGGTCGTTACTCTGATAATTATTGTTATTTGCCTATTTATTAGTCAAACTTTGTATATAGAAATGATATTTCATCGATGTTGCCACCGTCTGCACTAGCGTGATTCTGGACTAGTGCAGTATACACAGAGAGTGCATAATTGTATTTTTGGGTCTCGTAAGAAAATATAAAGGAAAGAGAATGAGGGTAAATGAGTCTTTTTACCCACTAACGGCTGTCAAAGCGACGACAATGTCATTTTCAAGAATTTTGGTTGTTTGGAGTGTTATTTAACAGTCGATCTCAATTAGGATGTTATTTATCTAAATACCAACGATTGCAGTGCTATTGAGCTAATTTCCCCTAGTAAGTGGTGTCTTGCTATTTTCATTGTTTCAAAAGTATTTTCGGCATTAACAAAATATTTACGGTATACAAATGGAAACCAAAATTAAGTTGAGATTATTTTGATTAAGCTCTACATACCATATTTAGCAACTTTGCAATTTTTATAGATTTTTTATAGGCATCTTGTTATTTTCCTTGTTTAAAAAGTGTCTGTAGTATTTACAAAATATTTACCATGTACAAATATAAACAAAATTTAAGTGGATAATATTTTAGTTCAGCTCTACATACCCTATGTAGCAACTCTGGATTTTTTTAATAGAATTTTTAGAGGTATCTTGCTATTTTTCTAGTTTTAAAAGTATTTTTGGCATTTACAAAATATTTACCGTGTACAAATGATAACCTACAAAGTTTTTATAGTATTTTTGCAGATTTATTCTAAATCATTCGAGTATTATACCATAAATAATATATATACAATAAAAAACTATACACAACTAAAATGATGTACTACATCAAACTGCAATACAGCTAAAATCATCTAATCCATTGAATTCTATGTCGCTATTTTTATTTGCTAACCCTGCTAGGTTTTTAATTTATGTGCAAAGTTGCAGGAACATTTACCTGCAAAATGGACGACAAAATATGTTTCTCCCCCCTCTCTCTCTCCCCTTCGCTTCGAACCGGCAAGGCTTCACTACGTTACTTCTCCCCTCTCCTCCTATCTCTTCTCTCTCTCCTCTTTTTCCAGAATTAAAATGGCTTTTCATCCGTTTTTTTGGTTTATATAGCCATCCTCTATCGCTAGATCAACCTGTCGCCATTTGAAATGACGATTTGCACACTCTTCAAAACAAATCGTCAGTTAAAATGGTGATAGATAGTTGAACCGGCGACTAGCAGTAAATGGTATTATGTCGACATGTGAAATGACGACATTGACCTATTTTGTAAAAAAAAATTAACTATGTTTTTGTAATTATCTTTTAAATTAATATTATGTAATAAAATTCCAAAATAGTGTATCTATATACACACAATTTTTACCATTTGAGGGTAATACTTGTGCATGCACTTGAATTGTGCTTTGGAGCCAAGCCATGAAAGGGAGGCACCCCCACTAGCTAGAGAAGCTAAAGCGAATCTATGAGCGCATGATGATGATGCGCAGCTTGGGTGAGTTGGATTCCAGGTTGGAGATGGAGACGCTAGCATGCCTTCAATTATTTTGTCCAATGCGGAAAGATGGATGTGGGAACTCGAGAATTGGGATTGGTTTTGGTTCTTCAGTGATCGTATGCCGACTCTAGGATTGCGTATCAGAGACTATTGGATATTCGGATAGTAAATTCGACGACTGGATTATAAACGGTGCGAAAATAGAGGCACGGTTTATAGTAATTGTAGACCAGCTGCATCCGTCGGTAAGACCATTTGATGGTAAATAGATGTTCAGATCATATCACACTCCAAATTTGTAATTTAAGAACTGTCTGTGCTCACGGCATCCGTCCTTGGATCAGTAGCCAGTACCCACAGTTACATCATTGGATATCAAATACATATCATAAAAATATAAAACTATTGCATAATAATAATCAAGTATAAATATAGCTAACAACTTTTGACTTGCAGAATGGCCGACACATGGGGTCAAGTTCACTGAATAATTGCTTTTATTACTTTATATTTATTAAGGAAGTTCCATAAACTTTAGCTAAAACTTCCAAGCGTTGGCTAGACATCAACCTTATAACTTGATCAGGGGTGTCCACGAGTTTGAGTTTATTTTTTAGGTAATCTTTGGTTAGCTTCATGTAACATCCTAATTTTTCTGAAGTTTTAGAATCTTTTTGAGTAGTTTAGTTCTGTAGATAAATTCACCAAAGTTTTATTTGAATTAAAATAAAGCTTGATATGGACTTTCAAAAGAAAAATAATTTAATATGATTAATTTCAATATCAACTATTGTCAAAACTATTTTATTTGGGCTTTATGTGCTTGGAAATATTTTCTAGATTTTTCTAGAATTTTTTTGAGTTTATTTGCTATTTGGATTTTTCTATATTTTCTAAAAAGAAAAACAAAACTAAAAATTTCAGAAAAAAGTTTGGGCCGAATCCCTTAATCCCAGCCCAGCCATATCCTTCGTGCGGCCCACTTCCTCTGCCCACTTTCCTTTTCATCGTAGCCTGTTCTTTCGGCCGAACTGTGCGCCAAGCCCAAGCTCAAGCTGCCAGCGCCTCTTCTCACTACTGGTGGGCCCGCCTTGTCAGCTTGGCCATCGCCTTCAAGCTAGACTCCTCCTGTTTGCCATCCATGTTCAACATGATAGAGCCGCCGGCTCCCTCTCAATCTCCTCCCATCCGGTGCATATATAAGGACCCTAACCGGTGTCATATCCCGTGCCTCGTTGTCCTCCATCGAAATCCTAAAGCGCTGGCATCTCTTCCATCCTCATTGCGCTGAATTTTGTCGAAGGAGCCACCACCGCCGCCAGTGCCTCTACACCCGTATCGTCTTTGCCTCTAGTGCCACCGGAGTTCTTCGCCTCCAGTGCCTCTACACCCGTATCATCTTCGCCTGTGGGTTTGCATCAACGTGAGCTTCGCCATGCTCTCACCATCTCCTTCCGAGGATCACTGGAATGTCGTTTTTGATTTCATCATCAAAACTTGGCTGTCATTGTCGTTCCGATCTACCTGTTCCGTTGAGCTCCTTTGCCCTGAGTGTGTCATCTCATGCACACTGCTATTCTCATCTAATCCCCTCCTCTCGTTGCTTCTCCTTCGCCGAGATGTCGCCGCCGCTTGTTTTCCAATTTTCTGGTCATCTTCTTGCCGACGTTCCTGTCAAGCACCTACAGCTTCAAGGTGGCCTTTGAGTTCCTGATGCCTCCGCCAACCCAATACTCCCTTCACTTCTCCTCGGGCGTCATTCAAGTGCCGAAGTGGCTGCAACCGTGAACTACCCACCGCCAAAGTCACCGCCGCCATCACCTCGTCACCGGAGTTGCTGAGCCATCGCCACGAGAAGCTTCACCTTGCTCTCAGGAACTTGTTTTTGCCCTTCACTGCCGCTCTCTCGTCACTGATTGCCTTCGCCGCCGTTCATCCAAGCTGTCGACCAGAGCTTCTGTCTCTCTCTTTGATTTTTCTCTCTGCTGACATGGCTAGCCACCTCATCTCCTTTGCTTGTGTGGTGTCCTTGTCAGCATGCCATGTGGTGAACTCAAGTGCACCTGAGACCAAGGCTCATGATGTAACACGCTGGCTATGCGGAAGCCAAGATATTACTTAAAGTCTAACACCAAGCAATACTATAAATTAATTTCAAGAATTTTTTATCTAATAACATAAAAACAATGGCTAACAGAATGAATATATATGGATTGAATCAGAATTCAACAAATATCAAAACTATAATTATCCTATCATAGTAAATCATCTTTGATAAATTTATCAATAGACTATACCAAGATCATTAAGCAATTACTAATTCAACTCAAATGAAAGGTAATGACCAGTTCATCTATTTAAAAGTGAATAATGTGAAGTGAATGAAGTGATCCGTGAATACTCCCTCTCAAGTATGCCGTCCTCATTATTTACCTAAAACAAAAAAAACACGGCAAGAATGAGTCCATGACTCAGCAAGTACAACAGAATAGTATGAACAACAATGAATAAGAACATGACAGTCACAATATAGAGTAAGAACATGGAATGGTAGAAATCATATAAATGAATGAAATGTATGACCTCTTTTGCTTATACCGGTATAGCCAGTGAACACCCCTCGATGTTCACTCATGCCCGTATTATCCAAAATGTGCGGATCCAAGGCCCGTATGAAGAACGTTTCATAACGGGGATCCAATTTTCCCACATTGAAATGGTGGGTCTTACATGCCCATATTGGAATGATGGGTCTTTACATCCCACTCCTATCGGTGAAATATAAATAGTGAATGATTGAATGGATGAATTCATGGATATAAAAGACATAATCTTAAGAAGCATGGATTAGCATCCATGAAAAGAAACAAGAATGATTGGAATTACTCGCAATCCATAGAACTTAAACATAGCATGAGCATCAAGCAGTTCAACCAAATATCAGTCAATACATTTTTCAATGTGCTTGCCCATGTTGGAAAAAGATAGAGCATGAAGGAATGGCTAGTTTTTTTCAATTTTTTGTTTTTGAACTTTAACAAAATGAGCCATAAAGATTATCCATAAAGACAGTACAAGTATTACACCAAGCCATATTAAGCGAAGAAGCTATGTTCAATCATGGCAAATTATGTACTACAAAGCTATGACCAAAATAACAACAATCTGAGATTAAATGAATTGATACCATGATAAGTTGCTCAATATCATAGTTTCACCAAGGTATCCAAAAATGAGTCAAGCCATGTTCATAAGTAAAATGGAGACCAGAAACCAGAAACTGGGGCATTTTGAGCATTAAGACTTCAAATATGAAGCAATTTTAATCGAGCAATTAGCATTTTGAGCATTTTGCTGAAAATGATATATATATATATATATTTATAGCATTGTGCGAGATCTCAAGCCTTGCCGCGACCATCTCAAGCATGAAGCTTAAAAGAATGGTCTAGGTCATCCAAAACTCCCCCTGAGTTCATGCCTAGTGCAATGGCAAGCAGTCTCATGAGAAAGAATAGGTGAGATCAATTTTTTCGCACATAAAAACTCATTCTTCATTTGCTTGGCTTAAGAATTAATAAAACTCATTTTACAGCTCAAACTCAGTTCAAAACTCAATTTAACCTATATGACATGGCATGAATCATGAGAGGGTCACTAAAGCAAAACTAGTCACAAGATCCAACTAAACATGATTTAATTCAATTTGCTTACAGCTAGCAGACTATCACAGGACATTGCAAGGTATAAAGTATGAAAACATGTCATACAAGGATAATAATCAAAGCTCCACAAGTTTATAATATAATGCAAGAAATTCAAATTTTAAAATGCATTATGATACAATGAATGCAAAAAGAGCAAACTCCCTCTCAAAACAGCCCAAGAGGACTAATAACCCCTAATTCTCCCCGCAAAGTAGCAAAACGAGAAGAATCAAGCGCTTTAGTGATAATATCTGCAAGCTGCTGCTCAGACTCTACAAAGTGAAGCACAACATCACCCTTCTCAACATGGTCTCTCAGAAAATGGTATCGAATATCAATGTACTTAGTCCTAGAATGTTGCACTGGGTTTTTGGCAATGTTTATGGCAGAAGTGTTGTCACAGAAAAGAGGAACACTCCCCAAAAATAACCCATAGTCCCGCAGCGTGGACAAGATCCAGAGAACCTGAGAGCAACCACTGGTTGCAGCTACATACTCGGCCTCGGCTGTGAACTGTGCAACATAAGACTGTTTTCTAGAAGACCAAGAGATAAGGGATGTCTTAAGAAATGATACCTGCCAGAAGCACTCTTCCTATCCACTCTACACCCCGCAAAATCAGCATCAGAAAATGCTCGAATAGACAGAGCAGAAGAAGAAGAATACCAGAGTCCAAAGTCAAGAGTATCTTGAAGGTACCTAAACATGTGACGTACTGCTTGACGATAAGAAGCACGAGGGGAAGCCTGAAAGCGAGCGCACAGACATACAACAAATTGTATGTCCGGCATCGACGCTGTGAGGTAGAGGAGGGAGCCAATCATGCTGTGGTACTCCTTCTGGTCCACGGGCTCTCCATCCTCATCAAGGTCCAGCACGGTGGTTGTGGCAATGGGAGTAGACATTGGCCTACTGCTTCCCGTATTGAAGCGCCGAAGAAGGTCCTTTGTATACTTACTCTGGTGGATGAAGGTGTCTTCTTTCAGTTGTTTAACTTGAAGACGAAGAAAGAATGTCAACTCTCCCATCATGCTCATCTCGAACTCACTGCTCATAGAATCTGAAAATCTGGACACCAAAGCACAAAAAGAACCACCGAATATGATATCATCCACATAAATCTGAACCAATAAGAAATCACTGCCATGCCTGAGAGTGAACAAGGTTTTATGAACCATTCCCATTTTGAAATCATTTTTAAGCAAGAAATTCTTAAGCCTATCATACTAAGCTCGAGGAGCTTGCTTCAATCCATACAAGGCTTTGGAGAGTTTAAAAACATGGTTTGGGAACTTATGATTTTCAAAACCAGGTGGTTACTTGACAAAGACCTCTTATTCTATGAAACCATTTAAGAAAGCACTTTTAACATCCATTTGAAAAAGCTTGAAACCCTTGGATGTTGCAAATGCTAGTAAAATACGAATGGCTTCCAATCTAGCTACAGGAGCAAAGGTCTCTTCAAAGTCTAAGCCTTCTACCTGGGAATAACCTTGAGCTACAAGTCTAGACTTATTGCGAACAACCAATCCATCCTCACTTTGCTTATTTTTAAAAACTCATTTTGTTCCAATAACATTAGAATCAGAAGGAGGCTCAACTAAGGTCCAGACTTTGTTTCTTTCAAAAATTTCAAGCTCTTCATGCATGGCATTGACCCAAGAGGCATCAGATAAAGCATGGGTGATATCTCGGGGTTCAAAAGAAGCGACAAAAGCAGAATGAGCATGAGAATCAGGAGATATAAACTTGGAGCGAGTGACTTGCTCTTGAATATCCCCAATCATCTGCTCAGGTGGATGCAATCGCTGAATATGAAGAGGAGCTCCTGGTGCAGAAGTGGCCTCTACCTCACGAGCTGTGGAGGTAGGAACAAAGCCACTCAGGTCGTCGGTGAAGATAGGAGGAGGCTGCTCAGCTGAAACTGGAGTAGTAGTAGCAGGATCTCCAACCCTATCAGAAGTGACTGGAGGATGTATCGGGTCCTCATCCTCAGAGTCATCATCGACGAAGATGCTTTCTTGAATTTCAAGAACCTGTGTACCTGTAGCATCGGGTCTAGTACCAGGACTAGCCTCATCAAAAGTGACTTCGTAAGTCTCAACAATTTTGTTAGTGTCAACATTAAATACACGATAGCCACGAGAATGAGCAGGATATCTAAGAAAAATACCATCAGAACATCTAGACTCAAATTTATCAAGGTTGTCGTGTTTAGGAATGAAGCGCTTGCAACCAAAAATATTGAAATGATAAACTTTGGTTGAATGACCAAATCTAAGCTCAAAGGAAGTCTTCTTAATCATAGATCTCAAGAAAACCCTATTAGAGATATAACAAGCAGTAGAGATCGCCTCAGCCCAAAATCTCCTAGGAGTAGAATGCTCATCTAACATGGTCCGAGCCATCTCTACAAAGGTCCTATTCTTCCTCTCTATAACACCATTCTGCTGGGGAACTCTAGGTGAAGAAAACTGCTGCTCAATTCCCCTATCAGTGCAGAAGGTAGAAAAGGAAGAATTCTTGAATTCTATCCCATTGTCACTCCTAATTGCTCTCAAAGCTCCAGGAATATCAACAGCAAGTCTAAGGATCAATTCTCTAAAGAAGCCAAAAGCCTCGTCCTTATAAGCCAGAAAATAAACCCATGAATACCTGGAGAAATCATCCACAACCACAAGCACATACCATTTCCCACCAGCTGCCTGAACTCTAGAAGGACCAACAGTGTCTAAGTGCAGAAGCTGTCCTGGTCCATTAGTCATCACTAAGGTAAAAGGTGGATGGGAAGCAGACACCATCTTACCATATCTACAGGGCGAGCGCACAAGATCTCTAACAGCCTTCAGCCTAGGCAAACCTCTAATCAAATCCTTGCAACTGACTCTAGACAGATGATCAAAGCCTATATGCCCAAGTCTGTGATGCCACAAAACAGGATCATGAGAATCAGAGGTTACAAGATATCTAGGACTAGAAGCTGAAGAAATACTGAAATTTACACAAAAGATCTTCTCAAATCTGGAGATCTCAAAGACAAGCTCACCAGAGAAATCTAGAACTCTACACTTACCACTTTTAAACCTCACTTCTAGACCCTCATCAAGCAGCTGAGAAACATATAGAAGATTATACCTCAGCTTACTTACCAAAGCGACGTCTTTAAGTATGAACTTGTTGTTGACGCAAGACAAGCCCTTGGCAACACGGTCCTGTGAGAAGCATCCCTAAATGTAATCAATTCATTGCCGGATGCACGTGTGAGGGAGGAGAACCATCTAGAATCTCCGGTCATATATCGAGAACACCCGGATTCAACAAGCCATATGTCCTCCTTCCTCGCACGACGGACCTAAAAAGCACAAGCAGAAAACATTTGTGCCTCAGTACTGGGGTTAGTGATAAAAGATCTAGAAATCCAGTACTGAGATGCACGATGCCTGGGAACAACAGTAGAAACAGCAGAAAAATGATCAGAAACAAAATCATAAGAATGCACAGGAGAACCACCTGGACCTCTCCGAAATGATCTACCAAAAGATCGTACTCCCCCTGTCTAGATGCTACCCGTGGTCTCTCCTCACGATATCCTAAACTAAATCGCTGCCTTGACCCACCAAAAGAGTCAACAAAGTTCTGTACAAACCTAGGCCTATATGTAGTACGATAAACAGGCTGCCCGGCTCTAGAGACTACAGCAGGTGAAGGGACTCCTCTAATGGTTCTCAAAGCGCTCATCCTCTCTTTTCTCTCAATTTTTGCTCTCTGGAAGCAGAACTGAACAGTGTGGCCATCTTTCTTGCAGAAAGTGCAATGTTACTTGACCTTTTGAGGGGTCTGTACAACCTTGGATGGCTTATGAGGTTCTACCTCAAACAGGCCACTTTTCACAACTCTTGCAATCTTAGGTGGGTGATTCTTGGAATGCTCTAGGGGGTTAAAACCTTGGCCACTATTTTTCACACTCACTTTGGATTGGTCAAGAATCATGTTGAGTTTCTTTTTCCCACTAGAAAACCTCTCAAGACTCATTTTGAGGTAATCATTCTCTTTGGCTAAATCCTCACATCCAGTGCACTTTCTTGACTTGATTGCCTCATCATGTTTACTCTTAAGAAGAGCCACTTCCACTTTCAAAGCCTCATAAGACACACAATAGGAATCCTTAATCCTATTCAACTGTTCCTTAAATTTAACTCTAAAAGCCTCTTGTATCTTACTAACAATTGTTTCAACTTCACCATTCAAGACATAAGAGATAGAGTCAATAACTTTCTTAGAAGCAGTAAAAGACATGAATTTTTTTAATTTTAGCTTTTTCTTCTAGAGTCTTGTTTAGAGCTTCAATCTCAATTGTGAGCTTTGGACAATTTTTACATGAAGCAGATCTAGAATACATAACCATTTCTGTCATCTGTTGCATTTTAATCCTATTATTTTTACAATGAGAGCAAGTGTGACTAGCATCAAATTTTTGCAATTCTTTCAAGGCGCTATCCAATTTTAATTCAAGCAAAGCACAGTTTGAGCGAGTTAAACGGATAACATCCAATGCAATCACATCAAGAGAAATAGCATCCATGCAAACAAAACTGGACTTGAGAGATTCTAGTTCATCAAGAGTATCTTTTAATTGATTCACTACAGATGAATGAGCATATTTTAAGCCTGTCAATTCTTTAAGCAAGCTAGAGCAGGAATCACAAATATCATCAGGATTAATGGATTTGAGCCTAACAACTTCTAGATGCAAATTATCAATCATAGTGTCCTGTTTCTTAATCATTTTAGCTTACTTTTGTAATTTCTATTCAGCAAACACCAAAGCCCTTTTCATATCAGCAAGTGAAGGGCATACCTCATCGGGATCGCTGAAAGGATCCTTGTCATTGGAGGAGTCAGTGTCGTGGCCGTTCTTGGCCATGAAACACATGTCGGTGAAGTCATGAGCCTTCTTCTTGCCATGGGAGTCACTCTCGTCGTCCTCTGTCTCCGAGTCCACATCGCTCATGTTCACATTCTCAAGAGTGGCAAGGACCCGGCTGACAAACTTGTGATAGTTTGTCTTCTTGGGTTTTGCATCCCTCACTTGAGGATGCCTTCGTGACTCCTTCTCCTCCTTGCCCTTCAGCTTGGGGCACCTGGAGCGAATGTGGTTTGGCTCACCACATTCAAAGCATGTGATTGGTCCACCTCTCCTCCTGTTTCTCACCTTGTTGTAAGCTCTAGTGAATTTGGTGGATATGAGGGCTAAATCATCTTCAGGTAGTTTCTCAAGTTGCTCATCTCTCAAAGAATGCAAAGCTGATAAAGAAAAACCCGATGAGTTAACATCCAAAGAATCAAAAGAACTACCCTTAGATTGATCGACCACTAAAGCTATCGACTCTGTCTTAGGGAGATGCGACATAAAATCAATCTCATGCGTCTTCAACCTCGAGTATAGCTTATCCATGGTAAGCTCACTCATGACAGTGTTGTCATTGATGGAAGTGATCTTCATTCCCCATACCTTCACATCAAGAGCACCCAAAAGCTGATGTGCATTTTTTGACTCAGTAAAAACAAGGTCAACAGCTCGGAGATCATGAAGAATCTTAGAAAATCTTCCCCACAGCTCATCTAAAGACTCACCAGGTCTTTGCTCGATCTTAGAGTATATTTTCTTGAGCTGGTTCTGTCTCACTTCCTTGATCGCAGTGGAGCCCTCGTGATAATCACAGAGAGTCCGCCAGATCTCATGAGCAGACCACAAATGAGCGACACGCTCAAACTCCGAGCGACTAAGACCATGGATCAAAAATTTCCGACCAATGCTGTTGGCCTCCACATCTGGAGTGATCACATCGTCATCGGCTGGCACGACATAACGATTTTTTACCTTAAGCCAAATTGCGTGCCCTTGAGCCTCGATGTAGGCCAGCATTCGGGCCTTCCAATAAGCAAAATCAACTCCATCAAAAATATGTGGTTTGGTCGCCATGGCTCCAAAGACCGGTTAAGATCTATGAGAAGAGCTAACTGGGCTCTGATACCACTTGTAGGACCGTAAAGGCGACTAGAGGGGGGTGAATAGGCGCTTTCTCGATTTTTCGCCTTAATCAAATTCAACACGCACTTTTCTCCTTTAGCTATGAAAGCTAAGAAGATCAGTAAATGCACAGAGGAAGCCTTGTATTGAATCAGATTACCCCCTTAACCACAAGACTCGATAATGGAGAGTTGATCTCACTGAACCGGTCTGACCGGTGTAGAGCTGGCGGTCAGACTGCCTGGCGGTCGGACCGGTGATCAATTGGCGGTGTGACTATCGGGCGGTCGGACCGGCAGTGAAAAATCGGTCGGACCGATTTAGTCCAGAGGCAACGCACAATGCCTAAATACAAAACGAAAATTGGTCCAACTTTTGATTCAATCAATGAAACTTGACCAAATTTGGAGCACACCTCCCTAAGGATATCTGAGACCTATTTCTAGCGACGATCGTCCAAATCCACTTCAAAGAATCGATCTCTTTAGGTTTTACCAAAGAAGTGTTCAAAACCTAGAAATATGATAATCTTGATCTAAAACTTGCTTGTGGGGGATTGATGATCTAGATGATTCTAGGAGGATTCCCACACATCATAGCAAGGTAAAATCGGACAAGAGACCAAGCATAAACACCCGGATCAAGGAAGCACCAAAATCATCAAAAGAGAGAAGAAAACAAATGAGACTTCACCCTTGAGCAAACATCCATAGATTGATTGATTCAAGATGTTGCTTACAAAGCCACTCCCTCAAGGAATACAAGCGCTCAATCCAAGAGCACACACACAAATTTCTCTCTAAACTCTAGACTCTCCTCTCCTCTCCAAACCCTAGAAAAGTTGGAGTTTATCTAAATAAGTGCTTGGGGGTTGTTTTTCCAACTCCCCCTTTCCATTTATAGGAGAGGCTAGGGTTTCTCTCATGGGCTCCCATTAAGGTCCGACACAAATGGGATACACAGACACACACATCTGTTGAAGCAATCGCCTGCTTCACCATGTGTAGGTTGTTCAGCGGTTCTCATCATGTCGGCAAGTCTCTCCCGTCCGAATCCCATCGGAACCTCCAAGGCACTTGTACCGACCCCCGCGCCACTTGATCCAACCAGCTGCAAGGAACTTCCCGTTTGATCCATCTTCTCTATTCTGCACCATGCTTGAGTCACACAACTCAATGTGGGGCAAATGATATTTATTCTTCACAGTCGCTTGATTAAGAGACCGATAGTCCACACACATTCGCCAACTACCATCTTTCTTCTTAGTAAAAAGAACAAGCGCGCCCCACGGTGAAACACTACGCTGAATCATACCTTTGGACAGAAGATCGTCCAACTGCTTCTTCAACTCCTCTTGAAAGGGTCGAGCCAAACGGTAAGGAGACATTGATATGGGTTGAGTTCCCGGAATAAGATCAATCCGGAACTCCACTTTCCACACTGGAGGCATTCCTAGAAGCTCCACAGGAAAAATATTGGAAAACTCATTCACAACTGGAATCTCCTCGATCCGCAGTGAAGAGTCAGTCTTCTTGTTGAGAGACCAAAGCAACCCAATGGTTGATGCTTGGCAACTAGGAAACAGACTAGCCAACACGAACAATGAATCAGACGGTGCACTACCTTGAAATACCAGTTCTTCACCGGATGGGGCTTGTAAAGTCACCACCTTCCAGAAGCAACAGATCTTGGCACGGTATCGGAATAACCAGTCCATACCCAGAATAACATCAAATAGTGACAACTGAATTACAATCAAGTTGGCGGTGAAAACCTCATCATCGATAATGATGGAACAGCCAGGACAAGCCGTAGAGCTAGAGAAAAGACCCCCCGGAGAGCTGACTACCACAGACTCAGAAATATTTTACAAACTCAACCCCGCTCTTCTAGCAAAACCCCCAGGGACACAAAAGAATAAGTAGCCCCTGAATCAAACAGAATGAAAGCATCATGCAAATCGACTAGAAGAGTACCTGTCACCATGTCAGGACGGCCCATAGTCTCAGGGGTGGGTATGGCGTAGACCATCGGTGGTGCAGGAGCAGAAGATGCACCAACACTCGGTGAAGGATAACCAGGAACTGCCGTGGGAGGAATAAACAACGGCGGTGCAGACGGTACGGGGTTCCAGTAGAACCCCGCAGGAGGTGTCGGAGTAAAAGCTGCAGGAGTAACCCACCCTGGAGGAAACTGTGGCGCAGAAACTGCCACTAGGGCCTGAACCAAACCCCGAGGAACACTGGCAGAAGATGCTGCTGGTACTGACTCCCATCTGATGATGCTCACTGGGTTCTGTTTGCACACTGACGACTTGTGGCCCTCCCGTCCACACTGACGGCATGTCCCTTTGAAGGAACATTCTGAAGCTCAATGTCCCTCACCACACCGAAACACTTCATACCCTGACCTGGAACAGGGCGCATCGGTGGGGTGGAAGACGAAGAACGTGGAGCCGAAGATTAGGATGCGTTCTCCACTCGATTGCCTGTGGGCATGTTGATTGGCCTTTCCAAGATTTTTCGTTCTACTGCAAAAGTTTATTTGTTTCTTTAGCCCTGCGTGGCAAGTTAAGTAAACATTGACTATAAGGTCCAGTTATTATTATTATTTGTTACTTTGAGATCTTTTTAGTTAAATCGAATAAATGGATGGTATTTTATTACTATTTGTTGTGTGGGCTAGCTACAGATCTGGGGCTAGTTCAGAATACACAAAGGGTTCCTAAGATGCATTTTCGGGTCCCGACACTTCATTACTTGCGTGGGTTGGCATACCTAAAGTAACCTATCACACTTGGTTGATCCTTAGCTCTGCCATCTGCTAACGACTACCTCTAGTTAGGTAGATAACGACCATACAAGGTCCTTGATTTGCGATCAACCCTATTGTCTTGATCACTATCACTAGCATGAAGCTAGGTCATAGCTATCTCTAACCTTCCTTAGGTTTATCACTACTACATTTTACTTGGCATGCTATTCTAAATGTCGAGGTCACCCTCGGTTGCCTAATCCACTACTAGCATGGTCCATATGTCAATTGATATACATGTCTATACATATATTTTTATTGCCTTACTTATTATATGTCCTAAGTATATGTGATCTTTTATTTTTATGATTACCAGTTACAGCCAAGGTCACACGACCACAAAACCTAGTCAACCCTCAATTAATGTAATTACTTTACCTAATCAAGGATTTGAAAGGGGTACTTGTATGTGCATGTCTCTACGATCAATTATCTTATTCCTACATCATTAGTGGGTCACACATGTTGCTGCCACTTTATCACTATTACTACTTATTGTTAATATTACTAATGGTTGGCATCTACACATTACTTGAACTAATTAGAATGATGACATGTTCATATTATCATGTCATGGGACAACACTACTATGGATTAGTCTTGAACTAGAAATCCCAAGTGATTACCAATTACTTCATTTAGCTATATTAATTCAGTTACTGATTACCCACTTAATATAACAAGCTACTGCTATTCGTGTGAGAACCCCCGAGTTATTGCTGTAAGACCGAGGCCTTACTGGTCTTATGGAAATAACTCTGGGCCTCAAGTGAATGAATTACATGTTAACTCCATCTAAGTGAGAAGGCTCGACCGAAACTAGAGCCCTGGTGATCATGTGTATTGCTCCTCTGTAAGCACTACATGATGATTGGTTCTCCAACAGTCCAAGTCCACACTTAAACAAGTTAAAGTGGAATTCAAAACAGCGGGTATGCGTCTCGTGTTGACTCCCAAGATCAGTGACCAACATGCACATAACCTCATCAACTTCAATCACAGTCATACAACATTCATATATTGACATAATGAAAAACATACAACATAATAGTTTAAATCTACAACGATTACAAAAGGGTCGATCGGCCAAATTCTATTAAACACTTAAAGTAGCAGCGGAAGAAAGTAATAAAATCAAAAGACCAGCAGTAGTATGCCCATAGCCCAAGGCAACTGACTAGGAGTTAAAGAATAGCATTATTCCTTAGCGTCGCCGTAATCGGCGCTAATGAACTTGTCGATCGGAGGCTCATCCACACCTGTAATTGCAGCAAGCGGGTTGAGTACAAAATGTACTCGCAAGTCTTACACAGAGGAAAAAATAGTTATGCATATTGGACAATCAAAGAATAGTATTAGTGGCTTTAGTTTTGTAAAAGACGCAATAATTTTCAACCTACATATACTAGTTTTATAATTGCCATTTTAAAATCAGATTTTAAGTAGAAATAAAACATGTGATAAAATTATACATTGATAAACAATTGAATCAAACAAATATCAAAGTGGTAGTTCACTTTGATAATCTAAAATGCATGAACACCCGTTCATGCTGAATACCAAGTTGTAACCATGCCAATTTCAATCGAAAAGTCTAACGATGACGTATCCCAAACCAAGTTTTGTTCATAACTGTGGACACGGCTATTCGAATAGATTTATCCCTGCAGGGGAGTACTACTTTGCCCACACGACTAAACTAGCCCGTAAGCCACCAGAATAAACACACTTCCTATGCTGTGTTGGCCGAGGACGTCGAGTTTTGGTACTTTTCGCCAAGAAAGTCCTATTGAAATAGGTCCCCCTTGCGAGATGAACCCCAAACTCAGTACAAACGATAGATAGTGTTTTCTAAGCGGGCTCGCAAGTTATGTTGGATATACCGATGCAATGTAAATAAAGAAAAATAGTGCTCCCATGCATATTATAGAAAATTGCATCGGCTCCTATGAACAAATGATTGAACACAAATGTCCTCATACCACCTGAGACCCAACCCAATGAAACCTTTCCCCTAATTGACCAAGTGGCTCCCAACCCGCATGTGGTATCACAATAGTTACTTGGAATGACAGCCCATGGCTCAGTCCTTAGCAGTTCGGACAAGTCAACCACATACCCGATCTCGTGCACGAAGGCACCATCACTGGCAACCTCTTGTCCAAACCAAGTAATTGAAATAGCAAAATTTATACTGAAAATAACTATATGCGATGATCTGGACTAAAATTTATAATTGATAAGTGTGAGGTGTTCCCCACGATCGACGGGTTAATCCTGTCAACCGTACTAATGTCTCTTCTAAACTTGCATTGCTAAGCACTCAATACGCAAAAAGAAATTGTCACAACCATATATTCCTAAGCATATATGTGCACTGGAATGTAACAAGGGTGACATCAAGATTTGTATATAACTATCTACACATCACAAAAATATTGGTATATTGAAAATAGCATGCAAGCAATTAATATTGCAGTTCAAAACACTACTTATCAAAACTCATATCAATATGATGCAAAAGAAAGTTCAAATGATTATTGCCTTGCTGGAAGTCTAGTCGCTCGCTCTCGGTGGCATACGAGTCTATATCAATTGCTTCGAGATCTATATAACTACAACACCGAATAAACATAAAAAAAAAGGCAAAAAAATACAAAGTGCTAAAAAATGCATGAAATTTCTACGAACTCTAGATGATTATTTTAGATTAATTTATATGAAATAATTATTCAATTTGGATTTGGGATGAGAGAGTTATAGCAGTTTGAAAATCAGTTTTCTGGAAATTCCACAAAATTCCCATTCGGTAGTGTTCACCGAAATTAAATTTTTCACAAAACTTTGCAGAGCAGTGTGGAGATAAGGATTATATATATGGATAGATAATATAATTAAGACCAAAATAACTGGTTTCATCTCACTTGGAGTTTTTATGAATTAGCTATGAATTTTCAAAATTATCAGCTTTTTTTCTATTTTAAAAATAATTAAGTTAAGGATCATTTTGTAAAACTATATTCTCTGCTATGCAGACATATTTGAAACCTATTTTAAATTAAATCTCACTTAAAATTAAAATTATCAAAATTGGTTTCACTGCATTTGGAGTTAAAATGAATTAATTATGCATTTATGAAGTTAATAGAATTTTCAGTGCAACAATAATTCATTTCTGGATTTATAAATGTATTTAATATTTTTCTTACCGAAGCTTACCTAGCCGCAGTCCTTGACTAGTGGGGCCTAATGAAAAGTATAGTTTTCATTTAAATTTATGTTTTAACCGCGTCCTGACATGTGGGACCCGTGGTTATATACATGGTCCATTGGACTTGGTCCACCGTGCATTGCAGCGTGCACTGCGCACTTAGGGACTGGGTCCACATGTCATACTCTAACGTGTTTTACTTAACTCTGCTAATTTCTATTCGCGGGCCATGTGTAAGTGAAACATTAAGCATTTTTAGACAACATTAATCACTAATCATTGTCATTGGCTCTAACCAACTCGCTACGAGTGAAATCTTTCTCTGCTAGAATTTTTTACCGAAGGGGACCGTGAGGCTGGTTACCGGTGAAAATTAGAAATTTTGGCTAATTTCGGCCAAATTTTTTTAAAAAAAATTTAAAATTTAAAATTTAAGAAAAACAAATTCGAACAAAATTCATGCAAATTCGAATTTTTTGGAAAAATCTTATCAAAACTGATTTTTCGCCGCTGATTTTAATTCCTACCGGCTACCATTGGTTACCGACGGTAACCGACGAAATTTCATCGAGATTTTTTTCCATGCTCACTACAGTGATTTGTTGGACACCCCGACAATAAGGAACTCTCGTCACGTGATTGCCGTGGCTGGCTCGCTCGCGCTTACGCCATGGCGGCACCGGCCAAGACTCAGAAAAGGTTCAGAATAGCCCTATGCACCTCCTTGTAGTGTCAACGGAGGCTGAGAAAGACCAGAACGGCGGCTAGCCGGAGTTGGGCGGCGGCACCATTACGACAAGCATGCATGCAACGATAAAGCTTTGCATTGTGCCACTACGCGGGTGCCCGAGCATCTAAGGAGTCAAGTGATGCTACCTGAGCAAACGAGAGGAGTGGAGGTGGCTGGAGCAACGTCGGCGTCGAAGAGGGTGACGGCGGCGGTACGGTTCAACGAGGAGGGGTCAACTAGAGCAAAATGAAACATAAATAATGGATGGGATTGCTTAAAGATCATCAGAGGATGCTCTAGTAGCAAGGAATTGAAGAATGCATTACCGAAATGATGTGGGGGACGAAGAGGTGTTCTTCGGCCAAAAATGGACAAAGCTTCAAATCCTCGAACTCCTATCGTGCATTGATGAAATTAGTTGAGGGGTTTTCAATGTCATACCAAATGACACGATATGATGTGCAAGATTGAGGATAATACTAATCGGAGGTGAAGATGACACAATGATGTCTTTCGGAGCACACTCTGAAGAGAGTGAGAGCACGAGTTCACCCCAGATCCTACAAGCAATGTCAAAGGCTCAGATGAGCTAAAATGGAAATGCCATTGAAGGTAGGAACTGTGGGACAGGGTGGTAAGCACTTTACCGAAGAAAAGAGCAAATGCGAGCCTCCTTCCCCTCGGTCGAAAGAGGAGAAGTGAGGAATTGCTAGGGTTTGGAGTGGTTTTACCCCGGGGAGATGACGAGGATAGAGGCGGCGTGAGAGGGCGAAGCTCCTGGATAGGTCGCTGAGGGCGGTGTAGTCATGGTGTGGACAGAGCGCGACAGAGCATGTGTGGTGCGTAGCACCCTCGCATTGCAGTGTGCCTACCCGAGGTTGAAGAAGGGACTGTCACGGTGGGCCTGAGCTGTCGGCGACACAAGCGAACGGGTACGGCGGAAGTTGGTTTGGTCAGACCGCGTGGTTTGGGTCCAGGTCGGAGCAACAGAGCGAGGGCTCGAGCCGGAGTCCTATGCGGGAGGTTCGGCGAGTTGGCTGCGCCGAGTCAAGACGGGGTCGGATTTGAATCGGTGCAACAGTGAAAGTTTGACTGATTTGAATTTCATTTGATTCTATTTTGACCGAGCCATAAAATATAGCAAATAAATTCCTAAAATGCTGACACTAATCAAAGGGGTTACTAGGATGACCTAGTTCCCATATAAAATTTGAAACCCCATTGATCATGATTTATTTGCTTAATTTAGATTCAAAATCGCATGACTATTTAGGAAGGGATTTGAATTTTTACAAGAGTTATTTAAGTTCTATAAATTTTGGAAAAATTATATTTATTTATGATAAATATTATAGTATTTGAATAATTATTTCCCAGAGAACTTTATAAGCATTTATCTTCTTTTTGTTTTGGAGCTTCATATTTGATCTTTGTGTTGAACATTGATTTGAAGTTTTTCAAATGCAATATTTTGTACAAATATTTCAAGAATTCCATGTATGCTCATGAGATGCATAATAATTCTATTTATTACAATTCGAATCAATCAGCTGTCAATCAACCTCCCTAACTAACTAACATAACTAGTCGGCCAACTGACTTGGTGGGGCCCTATGATCAGTTAAACACTTTTGAAAGCACTAATGATCACTTACGCTCTTACAAGTGGACCCCACCGTGCACTTGTGGTTAGCCTATGATGAGGACATAAACCCTAAGGATGCAACCACTACTTCGACCCGCTGCACTGCATCCTCTACTTCAATCATATCTTCTCCGATATGACTTTCGGCTACTGCACTGCCATATTCCCCAATTGGACCGAGCTACTTCTACTCATACGAGTCGAGTTTCGTCTACATGCCATGGTGTTGCGTCTACATGCCATGGCACTGCGTCACCAACTGTTGGCCCATGAGCTTTGTAATTAATGGGCTGATTTGGCCCATATGGTCAGTCACCTAGGGTTTTTGCACTGTTCATGCGGCACTGTTGGGTCTAGTAATGCTTGGGCCCAAGGGGAAGGCCCCACCCTAAGCGGCCATACTATTCATGTGGTACTGTTTATGTGAACAGTACTATGAATAGTATGATCCCTATCTCTTAGCTATGTGCGGCTTCCCCCTCCCCCTATTTAAGGTGGTCGCGCAACTGTAGTTTCTTTGGATTTTGTTTACTTAAAAGTTAGTTTCGTTACAACTACGTGTATTGGCTTGTGTCTATTAGACCAACAATAATACCGCTTCTGAATCCCAACTTTATCAAATATTCAAATCCTATTTGCAATTTGAGATTGATTATTATCTTGTTCTTGTGTGCTTCTTCGGTGTAAGCAAGGACTGATCTTTGAGATCAGGTCATCCGGGTATTCGTGTATGGTTGATAACAACTTGTCGAGCAGTTCTACGATTGCGTGATTTCGGACCTTGCGAGTTCGTTGCCAGGATCGTGAGAGTTGAGCGACTTCTACCGAATTTACCTTCTCATCGAAAGATCGGACCAGATCAGGACCTCCGTGGTCCATCATCCTATGGTTACCATTATCCTACATATAACTAATACTACCACAAGCATCCATCTGAGTCAGTTACTTAGCTAAATTCTAGATATTTCTAATTATCTATTAACTAACATAATTGTTAACTGCTAGCTAGAACTCTACTTGCCTAACTTATGAATTAACTTAATTAACCCTGTATTTGTTGATTGCAATTTCCACTAACTGACTAACACTTCTAACTATATATTGATAGTCAGTTAGCCTCTTTAAATCCTTATGCTAAAGATACACTAACTATGAATCATCTATGTACTTGATTTAGTCCTCACAATTACTCACTAATCGATTTACTAACCACTTACATGTGGGCCCTACTGTCATACATACATACACCAAGAGAGATAGAGGGAGGGCTCACCTGTCATTGACTCTCCCACAGAGACAGATAAAGAGAGTAGAAAGAGATGGTGCATAGGAACAGCAAAGAAGCATAAACAAATGGGCAAAGGAGGAGGCTCGTGCGGCGCTCAACACCGGCGAAGGAGGCGACGATGGCGGCCTTAGACGGCCAAAATGGAACTGTGGAGGGGAGGTGAACAAGCGGAGCCGAGGGAGGAATGGGGGCAGCGGTGCTGGGGTGGGAGAGGAAAATAGGGCGAGCATGAACGAGAAGGAGACTAGGGGAGCTCACTCATATGATTGGTCGAGGAGAGGAGGATCAAGGAGGGCTGGCAACGAGGGCCGACGGTGGCGTGGTCAGCTCACTGGTGAGTCAGCGCTATGGGGTAGGGTAGAGGGAGTGGGTAGTGGGGAAGGAAAGGGGAGGGAGAGGAGGTGCTCAAGTGGAGAGGAATCGAAGCAATACTCATCAGACGAAGAATAGCGGCCGTGGTGGCGACTTTCGGTCAGAAATGAGGAAGACGGTGGTGGCGCAGCACTCTGGTAGGGGAATCTTGGAATTAATAGAGGGAAAAGTATCCTTGAGTGCCAGAACACATCGTGACACGGGTAGTTTGCGGAGGAGCGCACTAGGGTGGCAAACACGAACTGAGGTGAGCTTGAGGAAAAAGAAAGAAGAAGGGGAGGAAGGGGCTGGAGGAGAGAACCAGAAGGAAGGGAAGGAGGCCGGGAGCGGCTTAAGTAGTAGAGGCAAGCGTTGTGTGCGGCAACGGCCGCACAACGGCAAGGAAGCGATAGGGATAAACGGCAGCATGGGAGCAGCGGTGCGTATGGATAGGGCAAGCTGCGAGGTGATGGAGCCGGGACGGGAGTGGCACGGGCAATAGAAGAGGGAGGACGTCCTTGTAGCATGTGGGTGAGGACGGGAGCAGGTGCGTAGTGACGCAGCGACATGGGCGTGGCACGAGCGTTGATGGGCAGAGGAGAGGAAGGGAGGAGGAAGAAAGGGCGCTGGCGGGTGAGGCGACGTCATGGCGCCAGTGGAGCTATGACAACCATGACACGGCAACGGAGGGATGCTAGTGGTGGCGATGGGATGTGAGCGACGGGTGGCTGGGCTTGGCATGGCGCAAGCGGGAGGAGTAGAGAAAGAGAAAGAAAAGAAGAAGACACTCGTGCGTGGGCTTGGGAAGGAAAAGGGAAAAAGGAAAGGAAAAGATAGAAAATGATAAAAAGGAAAGAAAAGTAAAGTGGGATGGGCCGTCTATTTTCAACCCATGCCGACTTTATTTTATTTTCTATTTTCCCAATTTACCAGCTTTCTAATTTCCTTCCTTTTGACTGCAAATACTCAGATCAGTTTCCTCATTTTGGGGTTGGAGTTTAAAATAACAACTTAGAAAATCGAACATCAACGATGCGTAACAAAACAATTTTAAAAAATCTATATTTTTAAACAATTTTAAATGTGTGGAATTTTTGGAACGTTACAGATCAATCGCTGGGCAAATACAGAGGCATGATCTGGTACTGGATTTTGTTTTAGAGTTTAGATGCTGCTTTGGGGAGGCCCACGACAAATCTGTCCTTGTCAATGCTGCGTCGCGTAAAGGGCTGATTAACGAACTAATCATATCAATTATCACAAATCCTTGTTCATCACGAACTCACTGTTAATTGGTGGGAAAGCTACTCGGAAAGCAGCGCACATAGGTCGAATCCATCCATCTCAATACATCCATCTCCTCACCGAATTATTCTATTCATCTAATCGCCTAAAAGGATTGTACTCTAGGACGCTAGGAGTGCTTATCAAGATAAGACTTTCTACCCAAACAGTTACCATGATAAACATGCCATGATCACGAATAGTTAGCCTAAGGTGGCTTCTATTAAGAAACCAGGCCTAAGCCAAGCAGATCTGACTCATGATGGGCTCCTTATCCTTCCAGTAGACTATATAAAAGGAGACCATCGGCCATTGTACTACAGTTTTAAGAAGAGTGATAAAGAGAACCCAGAAGTCCCCTCATATCTATATGTTTAATCTATTATTATGTTCTTGAGTTTTTGCATTGTTCTTACGATTCTAAGTTTGTCTACAAGGTAATGGCTCGGACTGGAGTCGCTAGCGACGGTTTCTTAACACGTTATCATCATGATCGACTCTCCTCGGATCGAAAGGTAACCGTCGAAGAACGACACTCGCAGAATGAATCATTTTTTTCTAGATCGCTTTCAATTCAGCAATTGTTGCTTTCTAGATTGTTTTATCCTACGGTGCAAATCCGCTCTAATCTACCGCGAGCCGACTTGAAGTCGCTAGCACAGTGTTGATCGGTAGATTGCATGGAAGAGTGGATGACGATTATGTTATGGATTGCAAATGCGTTCTAATCTACCACGATCCGACTTGAAGTCGCTGGCAAAGCCGATCGGTGGATTGCGTATGAACAGTAATTATGCAGTAATCGCAATGAACAGTGCTGGAAAAAAAATAGTCAATTTTGGCCGACGGCCTCGCACGGACCGGAGCCGACGCCACCCCGCACGGCTCCCCAACCGACATGCGGTAGTGCCACGCCCACGCGCGTCCCGCGACGGACCCTCCCGACCAGCAGCCCATCGCCAGTGCCGACTAGCCACACGGGCAAACATCACAGCAAATCAAGAAAAAAAAGGAGAGAGGGAAGGGGGTGCTACCGGCACCGCCCGGCCATGCACTGCTAGCAGCGCTAAAGCCACCCGCTCGGCCACCTCCCGTAGAGGCGTCACCACTCCGCATGGTTGCCAGCCCCACCCGCCTACGGCGACGGCCCCGTATTGATGTAACGGTGGCCCGATCTTCCAAAAGGTACTGATAAGTCGATTGTGGAGAACTCGACGTTGATGATCCGAAGGCTCCGACCAGAACAGATCAAATCTCCTGCAATCACTACACCACTGCTCCGATGGTTATCAACCGTGCCGAACACGGTTGACCTCGCCAAGAAGGCTATCTCCTGCATACGAATCGAGAACACAAGCAAGAAAGTATAAGATGCAATCTGATATTGTATTGCGAATATAAATGAAGTACACAATGTGGGGTTCCTCAACCGAACGTGCGGCGAGACTGCTAAGCAGAATAATCTCAAAGAAAAAACCCGCGTTAAACTATGACAGCTACTGTATATATATAGGGGGACGTGAGGAGGTCGACCTAGGGTGGTGCGGCCGCGAGAAGAGGCGTACACAACCTGGACTCCGACCTCGACACGCTTACTAGACCATATTAGGCCAAAACGGTGATGCAGCACCTTATTCACTATTCAGGTCGCGTATCTCTGGTCGAAGACTTGGTCGTCAGACTGGTTCTGGGGTGATCTTGAGGAGTCCATGTTATCTCTGGTCGTAAGCCTTCTTGAAGTGGTCGTAGACCCTACGGAACTGGTGCTAAAATCCCGAACAAAACGCCGATAGAAACCAGTGAGCC
Organism: Hsuehochloa calcarea; assembly: GCA_036346395.1. Lineage (NCBI taxonomy): Eukaryota > Viridiplantae > Streptophyta > Magnoliopsida > Poales > Poaceae > Hsuehochloa > Hsuehochloa calcarea. Next base: position 21,684,948 of record CM070610.1, on the reverse strand, counting down.
CTAGAAAACTCCGCACTTGTGTGAGCGTGTGAGGACCCCGGATTATTGGGCTTGTAATGCTTAGTTACTAATTGACCCTAGCATCACAAACAAAATAACCCGTGTCTTCGAGACATGTATACTTTCCAGAAATGCAGTATACACACCCCTTTACAAAATTCATGCATCAATTCCATTCATTCACATAGAACCGAAGCACAGCAACAACCAGAAGTTAAAATAAATAAAGGATAGTTATTACAAAAGAGAGGCCAACCGGCCAAATACATATAAATACAAAAATGAACAGCGGAAGCAAAAGTGCCATAAGATGGTCATAAACAAAAGAGCCAATCAGTGTGCCTTTAACCCACAAGGCAACCGACTGGACCGCCAAGCTAGTCGTCGAACCCGCAGCACATTTCACAAAAGTGAGGCCCTTGGAGCTCACCTTCCTCCTCTACAACAAATAGTTAAGCAAAGCAAATGAGTACAAAAATTGTACTCCGCAAGACATACGTGTAGAATAACAGGCCTATACATATGCTACATGCAAGCTTCTTTAAGTGGAGGCTGGATGTTTCAATTTCAGCATAAAGCAAGTTTTCATTTGCAATAATGTAATACATTTAAAGGCAAGTTGGTAAATCTGTTTTTAATGTTCAAATAACAGACGACAACAGTGATAACAATAGATAGATGACAACAACAAGCCTGGAAGTGACTAAACCCATAGTCACTACAACAATAGCATGAATTACCCATTCATCCCAATCATGTCAAATTTTAATTAAAAGGTTGTAGTCTAACTCTTGGAAGACTTCCCCAAGCGTGTCCATAACCTAGGACGAGGCTATTCGAATAGTTTTATCCCTGCAAGGGTGTACCAATGTACCCACACGCCAGACCGCCTTTTTACCAAGCTATTAAGCACACTTCCTTAGGTATGCCAGCACGGCTAAGTCCTACGAGACATTTCCAATATTATGCATTAACAACGATCCGCCCGTATGGATAGAAACTCATACGTTGTGTCGGAGTCATCGTAAAGCCTCGGTCAACTACCCATCGCAGGTAAAGCCTTGGACAATTACGTTGCTCCTCGAGGTGGAGAGCCTATCTGGAATCTCCACCACCGCACACCCAATACAAGAACACAGATCTTTTTCACACAACACACACAACCCCCTCCTGCGACTCGGAGATAACACACGCCAAATTACTCAGTCAAGAGAGGTCACATATTCCTCTCACGTAGTTAGCACGCAAAAATGCTTGGTTTAGTGTAACAAGATGTTCGGTCTTTGTTGACCCAGGCAAGACATCCCCAAACCCAATAACCCACCATCCAACCACTTGCCCAAGTCTAAATCCTTTCATTTGCACTTTTTGTTTTCGAAAAAAATTAGCACAAGGTGCTGAACAAAGAGTAATAACATGATTTGTGTGATCAAGGTCATCGACTAAGTCGATAACCGCCCAATTCTACCGGTAGCTAAGCATTGCTAAGCATGATATCGAAAGGACAATAAAAGAGCATAATTAAATCACCGGGTTCTAATTCACCAGCGATATTAGTAACTTATGTTTGTGCAGGGGATAACAATTTGAGGGCAACAATGCAATAGGAGTAACTACCTCTAATCGGGAAAATTAATTTGACACAAAAGCATGCATACATATGATTTGTAAACAAGATATTAGACTTGCAAATAATGGGAAATTTATTATCAAACTGCTTGCCTGGTTTCTGTGGTTCAATATGTTGCGGAGGATCACTTAGGTGATCAATGTTCTCTTCGGAACCTAACGAGAAAGCGAAAAAGAACCGATAAGAACGAAGAAAACACAAAGACTTAACATAAAAGTTTCTCTGAATGCTTTGAAAATTTTACAACAGCAAGGGCATGATTTATAAGGAATTTAGCAACAAGAACCAATTGATTTGGATTCTTAATGCAAAAGATATGAGCAAAACAATTCTGCTCAGCCTTATAAATCACAAATGCTACTGTTCATCTTAGCAAAACTTTCTGGAGCTATAATGTGGTTAGAAACATTTTTAGATTAAAGTTTAGTTAAAAACATAACTAACAAAATTTGAATCGACTCAAAAGGAATTTAAATGAAATAGTTATGTATTTTACAAGTTAATTTTATTTTTCAGTTGACAAATAATCCTTTCGAGAAAAACCGAAATTAAAACGATGTGGACGAACTTGGATCGTTGATCTAGGATCCAACGGTCCAAGTCCACGGGGCAACGACACACACGCGGCTCACGCAGCTCACACGTTCACCGTTGGATTTGGATCCAACGGTTTACATGGACCAGAGCGTTCGGGCGGTCCGAACGTTCACACGCACATGAGCCGTTGATCTTGGATCCAACGATCCACGCGGATCGAACCGTTCGGACGGTTCGAACATTTTCTCGAGTCGGGACCATTGATTCTTGGATCCAACGGTCCACTGATCAAGGCATGCGATCGATCGAACGTTCGCGCGATCCTGGGTCGTAGATCAAAAGATTGACGGTCCACAGTGAACCATGTTCAAAAGCTCGCGCCCGATTTCGTCCGACAAAACGACGGTGAATGGAGGCTCACCGCCGGTGACTCTGGTCACGGCGGTGCGAGCAAAGGCCCAAAATGGGTCCGCAATAGTTTTGCGCACACCCTGGGACCAAAACAGAGTTGACAGAGATGACCAAAACGGCCGAAAAACAAAAAATACAAAGGAGCTCTGCTGCGGTCCAAGTAAGCGTGTGCCAAGCAACTAGGAACTAATGTGGAGTTACCTGAGCATGGGAAGGACACAGAGAAGGTTGGGTCTGCTCCGGTGATGAAAAATAGGGCTTTCGGCCGAAAAGGGGAAATCTCCAATTCAGTCAAGCCCTGAGCAAGATGAACAAAATTGAGCGAGGGTTAAGCTCAAGGGAGTAAAGAGGGAGCAGAGGGAGCAAGAATTAGAAAAAGAGAGCCACTGTGGTACCGCCTTCACCGACAGCTTGAAGCTCGGCAATGGCGGCAGAAATGGCTTTGGTTGAATGTAGCTCAAACAAACACTAAGGTACTAGCTAGAGTTGCGGAAATGCTAAAGGAGGCCAAAGGGGAAGAAATGGAGCTTAAATAGAGGAAATGGTAGAGAGCAACGGCGATATTTCTCCTCGGGTCAACACTGCCATGAGAGCAATCGAGAGCGACGGGAGCAGTTGAACTATGGACTTCTGAGGGCGGTGCACGACGGGCATTTAATGCGAGCAGAGAGAGCCGTTTAAAGGTGACCACTAAGGTGACTCAACGCTACACTCTTCTCCTCTGCTCACGCCATTGCTTGACTCAAACGCGCGCTCCGACCCGAGGAAGGAGACGACTTGTCAACCGTTGGATCTAAATCGAACGGTTCAAAAGAAACGGGGCGATTATAACGGTTCGAACGTTCACTTTAACCTGGGCCGCTGATCTGGATCCTACGGCTCACACTGCGCGAGGCGTTCGGACAGTCCGAACATTCACGCGAATCTGAGCCCTTGATCTAGAATCCTACGGTTCACATGGATCGGCGTGCTCGGATGGTCCGAACGTTCACGCGATCGTGGGCCGTTCGATGCCGATCCAACGACCCACAACGCTCGCGCTCGATCAACCGAGGCGGCGCAGTTAATTGATCGAACCAAGTCAAGTGGCTCGAGCCCGAGTCTGACTCGAACCCAAAGAACAGTGAAAACCAGCTAGGGTTTGAATTAACAGCTGATTTTTGGGGATTTTTCTTAAGGTAGCAAACCAACTCCAAAAATTATGAAATTTTAACTGGATGCTGCTGACTGTAGGATAAACCTCACATAAAATTTCCAGAGACTTTTATGCATTGTATTTTTCTCAAGAAATTACAGAAGGTGTGAATTAGGGTTTGACCAAGCTTTGACTCGGTTTGACTTGCCTCCAAAATTATCAAATAATTTCTAAAAAATCATGATATAATTCATAGGTGGTACCGAGCCTCCCTATAACTCATAAAAATGTTTACATGGGTTTGACACAAGATCTTTGCCAAGAAAGTTTTTGATTGGAGTCAATTAAGGATTTTGATTTTGGATTTCCATAATTCCTTTACAAGAATTACAGAAATGGTCAAAGACCTCAAGGTGCAAGAAAAATTTTAATCTCAAGGTGCAAGAAAAATTTTAATTTTTTCTCATTTTCTTACATTTGAAACACAAATCCATATTTGGGATGTTACAGACCGTTTTTAGAGGCGGTCAACTCTGGATAGCGACAATCTTGGCTTGATCAACTTCGATGCCCTGTGGAGTAACAACATAGCCAAGAAAAGAGACTTGATCCGTGCAAAAGGTGCACTTCTCAAGGTTACCAAACAAACGTGCATCTCTCAAAACATTAAAAACAGCACGTAGATGATCCATGTGTTCCTCATATGACTTGCTATAAATCAGAATATCATCAAAATAAACCACCACAAATTTTTCAATGAAAGCACGCAAAACTTCGTTCATCAAACGCATGAAAGTGCTGGGTGCATTAGTTAAACCAAAAGGTATCACTAACCACTCATATAGTCTGAACTTAGTTTTAAAAGCAGTTTTCCATTCATCTCCCAATTTCATTCTAATCTGGTGGTAACCACTCCGCAAGTCAATCTTTGTGAAAATAATAGAACCACTCAACTCATCAAGCATGTCATCTAGCCTAGGGATAGGATGACGATATCTTATGGTAATATTATTAATGGCTCTGCAATCAACACACATACGCCAACTACCGCCTTTCTTAGGAACCAAAAGAACAGGAACAGCACAAGGACTAAGACTTTCTCTTACGTACCCACGGTCCAAAAGATATTGGACTTATCGCTGAATTTCCTTAGTCTCCTCCGGATTGGTCCTATATGCAGCACGGTTTGGCAAAGTCGCTCTTGGGATCAAATCAATTTGATGCTCAATCCCTCGAATAGGTGGTACCTCAGCTAGAAATACATCCACATACTCCTGCAAAAGGTTAGCAATAGCAGAAGGCAAAGAGCTAGATATATCCGCAAGTGAATATAAAGTATTTTTGCATATCAAAGTGTTGGACCGTAAAGGCGACTAGAGGGGGGGTGAATAGGAGCACGCTCACTTTTTCACAAATTATGAACTCAATACAATTTCACTCCAGTAGCTATTAGAAAGCTATGAAGATCAATATACCAAGACAAATGGAAGACTAGTATTGAATCCAATTAAACCCCTAAGCAATGCTACCAAAATCAACTAAGATTGCAAAGACTCACAGCACGGGCGGTCTGACCGCTGGACCCAATCGGTCGGACCGATTGCCGGGCGGTCTGACCGGCGTTATGCTGGCGGTCGGACCGCTCCAAAATCGGTCTGACCGGTGATGACGGGCGGTCTGACCGGCCGACTCGAACCGATCCGCAACAAAGAAATCACCGATGACGGTTGCAATTAGGTGAAACTTTTGATTCTCAACTCTAATCTTTATGAAACTTTGCACACACCTTCTATATGCTATTGAGGACCTATTCCAATCGAATATTATGATAATTCTTGGAACGATCTTGAGCAATTGCCAATTGATTAACGTAAGGTCTAAAACCGCAAGAACGAAAACTTGATCCTAAAGCTTGTTCGTGAGGATTGATGATCAAGATGATGCTAGATAGATTCACACATATCACAGCAAGCTAATTCACGGAAAGAATCAATCACAAACTCATGGATCAAAGAAAGCCCTAAAAACACGAAATTGAAAGCAAGAACGAAAAGAGACTTATCTCAAGCAAACCTTGCATAGATTGATTTCGTGATTGTTGCTTTGGATTACATCCACACCATCATGGATCGTGGACAATCAAAGATCACGAAATTCACCACAAACCATCAAGAGCCCTTGCCTCCACCTCAACTCCCTAAAGACAATTAGGGTTTTGAAACATAAAAGGCGAGAGAGAGAGGTGCAGCCACCATCTCCTCCTATTTATAGTGGAGGCCTAAAACTCTTAGGGTTTGACTCTCTTGGGCTCCCGTTAAGGCCCACTAACAAACGGGTCACACACGCACGCTTCCCAAAGCGCTATTTTTAACCTTTTGACCTAAACCGCTTCACCATGCGTCATGGATTTGCCAATAGGTCACCATTGTCCATCTTGTGTCACGCTTGAGTCGTTGACCTCACCCGCATCGCCAATCGCTCGACCTCAACTCTCCAAGTCTAGTCCCGATCCTCCTCGCCGCTGACCGTCGTTGACCACCAAGCAACCCGCACAACCACGCACAAGCAAACACGAATTCGGGAACAAGTTCTTCACAACTTGACCCATGTTAGTCAAAACATGCATCATGCAAAACATATGCCATGAAACCAATGACTTTGACCTAACAAATCAACATCGCCACGGTTGGCGGATGTTCAAGTTATTACGGCCCGACCGCTCCAGTGAGCCGGTCGGACCGCTTCCATGGCGGTCGGACCGCTCCACGTGAGCGGTCGGACCGCCTTTGGGACTTAGCCAAATTCAAGCTTCCAAATTCAAACCTTCGGAAATTAAAACGAATAGAACTTCTTCTTGAGACTCCAAAATTATGAGACCAAGTGCATTGGGATCCTCACTTGCCTACAACACCTATTTTTGGTCCACTCGTTTTGAACACTTTTAGGTCACCACCGGTCCGATCGCCCCACATGGCCGGTCCGACCGATTTGGGACCGGCGGACCGCCGAGGCAAGGATCGGTCGGACCGCCCGACTGAATACACAGTAGCTTTGTCGAAAACACATGAAACTACAAACCGTAAACGCCATTGCCAATTGTCACATCATCCTAAGATCTGTAACATATTCCCATGAAATCCACAATCTCCCCCTTGATGAACACATTGGCAATTATCCGTAAAATGTAAGTAAGAGGTTTGAAAACGAGTTTACTCGCAGCTTTTAGCACAAAGGCACAACTTGGTCCATAAGAAAGAAAAAGCAATGAACATGACCAAGCTGGCATCAGAATAGTATAGGCATGTGAGACAAGGCAAAAGTAAGCATAAAAACTTTGATTTCCAGAAAAGGGTCAAAAATTCTCACATAAGGTCCATATGAAAGAACAATTGTTCAATTGACCTATGATCATTGTGAGGATGAAAGAATGCAATTCAAGTTCATAATATACAATAAGACAATAAGAATGCAACTTAAGAACTCCCCCTCACTATGATCCTCAATTTTTCAAATTCAGTTTCTCCCCTTTGTACAAACTTCTCCCCCAACAGAGAAATATATTCTCATTAACACATCTTCTCTTCTCATTTAACACATCTTCTCCCCCTTTGACAATGGATTCATCAAGGAATCACGTCTTTCTCTCATCCAGAGATAACAAATAGAAAATAAAGGAAGAAGCAGAAACAAGAGAAGCAAAAAGAGGAATATGCATGAAGTGCAATGGAGTGGCTTCAATTTTTGTATTTTTCAATTTTTGATTACAAGAAGCTTTGGAGATTACCCAAAAGAACAAGCTAGTATCTCTAATATTGCACAAACAGCATATCAAGCCTGACTGCGCTAGCAAGATCATGGTAAGACATATATATCAAAGCTAAGCACAAAGGAAAAGTAAAGTAGTAGATTTGATCAATTTAAGCAACGCTTCAAATTCAGCAAGTTCATCAACAGGGATCCTAAAGTGAAATTGGCCATGTCAAAATGTCAAAGTGAGATCAAAAATCTAACAAAGACCACATTAAGAGTCAATCAAGTCCCGTATTGAATCATTTTGCTCAATATTTTGTAAACGCCCATTTGTCAATATTTTTCTCATTTGCATTGAATATTGAAGTTGACTAATGATCTAACTTAGTGACAAGATCCTGGACTAGGAGCCATCCACAAACTCATCCTAAGCTTCGACCAAAAGTTTGATTAAAGGTATATCTTAGTAAAGAAGATCCTAGACTAGGAGCCATCCACAAACTCTTTCTAAGCTTCTACCGGGGCGACAAATCTTGAGGTTCATGTCATTTCTGACAAGCAGTCCCCATGAGATCGTCTGGTTCATCAAACTATCTCCAAGTTCATGTCATTTGACAAGCGGTCTCGTAAGAATAGTTTGGCACAATTTAAGCATAAGACAATCTTGATTTTCATTTTTCACATGAGCGGTTTAGAATCTCAAGAACACAAAAGCTCAAGTAATGGTCAATTTTAGATCAAAGAGCTAACAAAGCAATTACACAGGCCAATGTCACAAGAGGAGCACTAATTGCGCAACTCGCTAAAACATCCACAAATTGCAATTTCTTAGTTTGAGTTGTTTAAAAGGTTCTAGCTCATATAGCAAAGACTTAGCTACACATGTAAAAGCATGATAATTCTAGCAAGTCAAAGAACTAGACATGACATTGAGCAAGAATTGAAATACAAAAGCTCTAAAGGGTAATAGGCAAAGCTTCATCAATTTTTAAAAATAAGCGTAAAATCTTATATTACAATGCATCTTTTGGATTTTTCATACCATTTGTTGTAACCACTTGTTGGAGTTTTCATATGAATGCAATATGACACAATGAGATGCAATTAAAAGCCTAAAACCTAAAAAGTTCAAAAGATCACTAAGTTCGTAAAAGAACAATAAAAGATCAAAAGAACAAGGAAAGATAAGAAAAGATCAAACTCCCCTCAAACCAACCCATAAGGATAAATTACCCTAACTCGCTTCTTAAGGAGGAAAATGCGGTTTGATCTAAAGGCTTGGTAAGAATATCGCCAATTGAGCTTGGACTCTGAAGTGCATCACAATATCACCTTTTCAACATGATCTTTAAGGAAGTGAAAGCGAATGTCTATGTGTTTAGTCCTAGAATGTTGCAATTGGGTTTTAGCAATATTAATAGCGTAAGTGTTATCACGAAAAGAGGAACACTAGCAAAGTTTAACCCATAATCTTTCAAAGTGGGCGTCATCCACAAAATCAAGCAAAGAAACTAGCGCTGACTACATACTCCGCTTCAAAGTGGGATTGTGCAATGTAAGACCGCTTCCTAGAAGACCAAGATACAAGAGAAGTGCCTAGAAAGTGACAGTGCACGAGGTACTCTTCCTATCTAACAAACGACACCGCAAAATCGAATCAAAAACCCTAATGGACAAAGTCAAGAGCAGAATACCAAATGCCATATAAGAGGGTAGAGTGTAAATACGAATATGCGCTTAACGGCTTGGCGATGGGAAGTTCTCGGAGACGCTCAAATCTTGCACAAAGGCATACCGTGAAGTGAATGTCCGGTCTCGAGGCCACAAATCTGAAGGGAGCCGATCATGTCATGCGGTACTCGCGTTGATCCACGACTTCTCCTTCCTCATCTGGATCCAAGACAGTCGAGGTTACCATGGGAGTGGAAATTGTCTTGCAGTCACCCATGTTGAGGCGTTTGAGTAGATCTTTAGTGTACTTCGTCTGATGGATGAAAGTTCCTTCCTTGCATTGCTTGATTTGAAGTCCCAAAAGTAATTAAGCTCTCCCATCATACTCATCTCAAATTCCCTAGACATAGTGTCGGAAAAGTCGAAACAAGAGCATTAGAGGAACCACCAAAATAATATCATCCACGTAAATTTGAGCAAGCAAGAAGTCATTTCACGCCTAAGAATAAATAGAGTTTTATCCACTTTACCCATCTCAAAATTATTTTTAAGCAAGAAGGTCTTAAGTCTATCATACCAGGCTCTAGGGGCTTGTTTAAGACCATACAATACTTTAGATAGCTTGAAAACACGATTTGGATATTTAGGATCCTCAAAACCAGGGGGTTGCTTAACATACACTTCCTCATCTATGAAACCATTTAAAAGGCACTTTTAACATCCATCGATATAATTTAAAACCTTTTGATGCAAAAATGCAAGCGAATGCGAATGGCTTCTAGTCTAGCAACAGAGCAAATGTCTCATCAAAATCTAACCCCTCAACTTGGTCAAACCACGAGCTACCAATCTGCCTTGTTTCTAACCACGAACCATCCTCACCTTGTTTATTCTTAAACACCCAACGGGTTCCTATAACATTATGACCACTAGGGGGTTCTACTAGGTTCCAAACTTTGTTTCTTTCAAAATTTTCTAACTCCTCATGCATGGCATTTACCCAGCTAGAATCAGATAAAGCATGTGATATATCGCGGGTTCAAAAGAAGCAACAAAAGCCGAATGAGAGTAGAGATTTGGATCATTAAACTGGGCGAGTGACTCGCTCATGTAGATTACCTATTATCTGCTCCGAGGAGGATCTTTGTCTCTGAATGCGAAGTGGAGCGCCGGGTGAGATCTCGTTTCTTCGACCTCCGCAGTTACTGCTAATGATGAAGATGCAGCAGGAGCCTCAACTGAAGTTGAAGTAGACGTAGCAGGTTCTTGTATCAATATGGGCGCTTCAGTAGCAGCAGATGAAGGAATGATATTAGCTTCGTCCTCATCTTCCTCCACAAAAATGCTCTCATCACTGTAAATCATCTCAGAGCAATAGATCTAGCTCGAGGCTAGTCTCATCAAAAGTGACATTACAAGTCTCTGAATAATGTTAGTCTCAGTATTAAAAACCCAAAAACCCCTCGAATGAGCAGGATAACCCAGAAATAACCCATCAAAAGTTCTTGATTCAAATTTATCTAAGTTGCTGTCTTAAGGATAAAACATTTTGATCCAAAAACTCGAAAATGCGAAATGAGGGTTTTCTACCAAAACGAAGCTCATAAGGAGTCTTGCCTAAAGAAGGTCTCAAAAGACACGATTTGCAATATGACAAGCAGTAGCAATAGCTTCTGCCCAAAATCTCCTCGGTGTGTTATACTCATCTAGCATCGTCCTAGCCATTTCGACCAAGGTCCTATTCTTCCTTTCCACCACGCCATTTTGTTGAGGGACGTGTGGAGAGGAGAACTGATGCTCAATACCACGCTCGGCAAAAAGAAGCAAAAGAAGCATTTTTGAACTCCGTGCCATTATCATCTGCGAATCGCTCTCAAGGCATCGTGAAGCTCGAAGCCAAGCGAAGAACAAGGTCATGAAAATAACCAAAAGCTTCATCTTTTGAAGTAAGAAAGAACACCCAAGTATATCTAGAAAGATCATCGACTATGACAAGAATATACCATTTTCCACCGACTGATCGGACTCTAGCAGGACCAACAGTATCCATATGAAGCAACCGTCCCAGTCCGGTCCATAACCATAGTCACGAAGGGTGTGAGGCGGCAACTTGTTTGCCATGCCTACTGGCGCACATACAAAGATCCTGACATCCTTGAGTTTGAGTTTGGGCAAACCTCTCATGAGATCAAGGTTGCTAACTCGTGTCGATGATCAAAACCAATGTGCCCCAAACGTCGATGCCAAAGCCGTAAATCAAGAAGATGTAAGCAAACATTTAAGAGATCCAAAGAAGAGATTACGAAAAATCACTCCAAAAATTCTACCAACTCTAGAGATTCCAAACACAAGCTCACCAAGAGAATCAAGCACACGACAAGCATTTTTCTTAAAAGCAGTCTCATACCCATCATCAAGAAGTCGAGAAATGTAAAGGAGATTATACCTAAGCTTGTCCACAAGAGCGACATCCTTTAGAATGAATTTATTGTTCACCCTAATTGATCCTGTTCCTTCAATTCGCCCTTGTGTATCATCTCCAAAAGTGATGAAGTCATCACCGTTGCCGCGTGAAAGAGGTGAACCATTTTGAGTTTCCGGTCATGTGGCGTGAACATCCGAGTCGACGAACCACGTGTTCTTCCCTTTCCACGGTAGTCCCGAAAATCAAGGAACAAAAGAACGATGTGTCTCAATCTCAAGTTAGATAAACAAGATTTAGGAATCGATCTTCGAGACACACGTCTAAAGGAGTATACAAACCAAAGTACTATCCTTGATTTCATCTAACATTCGGTTATGAGCAATGTTTAAATTAACATGAGACTTAAATCGTCCATGGGCGGTCGACCGCCGTTGTCTTTGTGATCGGCGACCAAAACGGTCGATCGGAACCGACCACCACCGGTGATCGGACCGCCACCGATAAACATTAGAATTAGGATATCTAGAAACATAATGATTTGCATAAGAGAAAAATCCTAATCCAGGTTTATTCTTTTCAGTGTTACCATGTCTCACAGAAGCTCTAGGTTGCATGAATGAAATTTTATCAAAATTTTTCTTATCATTTTTCAACCTACGCCAACAGAATTCAATCAAATGTCCACCTTTTTTGCAATAAGTGCAATGGTACCATTTGAATTAATACAAGGTTGAGCAAAACCTGCAGATTTAAAAGATGTTTTTGCAGGTTGGGTTTTGAATTCAATTAAACCTTTTTCCAAGACTTGAATGACTTTTGGGTTTGAATTGTCTTGAAAAGAATTGAATCCTAAACCTTGCTTCTTATAAGGAGTTTTAGACTTGTCAAGAATCATGTTTAATTGTTTCTTACCTTTAGAAAATTTCTCTAATGTATCATGAAGGTAAGCATTTTCTTTTCTCAAGTTAACACAAGCACCACAAGTTTTATTCATAGATTTTTCCTTATACAAAGCAATTTCAAGCTTAAGAGTGGAACAAGAAGCACAAGTAGTATTTTCAATATTGTCCTTAAGCTTAGCATATTTGACTCTAGCAGCTTCTAAGATATCTTTGATTTCACGTTCTTTTTCTAAACATGAAGTGCAAGGGCTAGAATCAAATACATCAAAAGCAATCAATTTACTAGATTCTAAACATTTTTCACAAGGAGCACTTTTAATTTCATTTAGTTCAGATCTAGCATTCTCAAGTTGTTGTACGAAAATATTATGAGCGGTTTGTAACTTAGTAATTTACGAGTGCATAGCATGACAAGATAAACATTCATCAGTTCAAGAGTCTTAGCATTTTTAAGCTCTACTTTTAGTTTGTTAATCTTTGACTCTAATTTCTTATTTTTGTCATAACAAATTCTAGCGCTTCATCTTGACTAAGCAATTGCTCAACTATAGAATCATATTTAGCGAAAGCTCATCATAAGAAAAAGATACCTCATCATCATCAATGTTGTCGGTGTCACCATGAAGCACATGCCGTGAAGTCTTTGGCCTTCCCTTTCTTTTGCCTTGAGGATCTCCTCCTCCTTGTCCTCCTCACTCCCGGTATCCACATCGCTCAAGGATTGATCCTCAAAGCGGCAAGGACCCGGTGGCGACCTTCACAAGCTCATTAGCCTCATACCTTGATTTGTTGAAAGGAGACTTCTTCCAAGTCGGCTTTCCTCCCTTATGATTGCTCTTACCTTTCACTTGGGGCAATTTGCGGATATGATTTAGCTCACCACATTCATAGCATGTCACCGACCACCTCTCTTTTGTTTCTCACATTATTGTAGGCCCGTGTGAATTTTTAGCTAGAAGAGCTAACTCGCTTTGAGAATACTTTCAAGCTCCTCTTCATGAATAGCAGATAAACAAGCAAATGAAAATCCAAAAGAAGATTCAAAAGAGTCATCAAAAGCCTTTTGAGAGGATCTGCTACCAAAGCTAAATTATCTTTCTTGGGATGATCAACTCTTTTAATTTCATGAGTCTTGAGTTTACTATAAAGCAATTCTAAAGTAAGACTTGAAAGATCAACATTTTCCTCTATAGCGTAGCTTTCATCTCCCACTCCTTGGTGTTGATTGCGGCCAAGAGATGGGTGGCATTTTCGATTGAGAATATTCAATATCAACGACTTTCATTTGATTAATTACTTTATTAAAGCGATGAAAATGTCATCGATGCTCTCTCAGGGCGCATCTCGAATTTATTGTATTCACGCTTGTAAACTGTTTGGCGCACTTTTTGATTTGGGACGAACCCTCATGATATGTTTCGAGAGTGTTCCAAATTTCATGCTGTGATTGAAAGGTTGCAAATTCTATCATATTCTTGTCTACCAAGTGCACCATATAAAAGATTCTTAGCCTTATTGTTGTTAGCCAAAAGAATTGCGAAGCGTGTAGCAATTTCAGAATAACCAATGAGCTCTAACAACATCCCAAATAGCTTGTCACTCGCTCTCAAGAAAGACGCGCATACGATTCTTCCAATAGGCATAGTCGTGCCCATCGAAGATATGCGGTTTAGTAGAAAACTTATCCATCGCCAAAGTTCAGTGACCGGTTAAGATCAAGATTGAACTAACCGGGCTCTGATACCACTTGTTGGACCGTAAAGGCGACTAGAGGGGGGTGAATAGGAGCACGCTCACTTTTTCACAAATTATGAACTCAATACAATTTCACTCTAGTAGCTATTAGAAAGCTATGAAGATCAATATACCAAGATCAAATGGAAGACTAGTATTGAATCCAATTAAACCCCTAAGCAATGCTACCAAAATCAACTAAGATTGCAAAGACTCACAGCACGGGCGGTCTGACCGCTGGACCCAATCGGTCGGACCGATTGCCGGGCGGTCTGACCGGCGTTATCTTGGCGGTCGGACCGCTCAAAATCGGTCGGACCGGTGATGACGGCGGTCGACCGGCCGACTCGAACCGATCTCAACAAGAAAATCACCGATGACGAAGTTGCAATTAGGTGAAACTTTTGATTCTCAACTCTAATCTTTATGAAACTTTGCACACACCTTCTATATGCTATTGAGGACCTATTCCAATCGAATATTATGATAATTCTTGGAACGATCTTGAGCAATTGCCAATTGATTAACAGAAGGTCTAAAACCGCAAGAACGAAAACTTGATCCAAAGCTTGTTCGTGAGGATTGATGATCAAGATGATGCTAGATAGATTCACACATATCACAGCAAGCTAATTCACGTGAGAGAATCAATCACAAACTCGCGGATCAAAGAAAGCCCTAAAAACACGAAATTGAAAGCAAGAACGAAAAGAGACTTATCTCGAGCAAACCTTGCATAGATTGATTTCGTGATTGTTGCTGGATTACATCCACACCATCATGGATCAGTGGACAATCAAAGATCACGAAATTCACCACAAACCATCAAGAGCCCTTGCCTCCACCTCAACTCCCCTAAAGACAATTAGGGTTTTGAAACATAAAAGGCGAGAGAGAGAGGTGCAGCCACCATCTCCTCCTATTTATAGTGGAGGCCTAAAACTCTTAGGGTTTGACTCTCTTGGGCTCCCGTTAAGGCCCACTAACAAACGGGTCACACACGCACGCTTCGCAAAGCGCCGTTTTTAACCTTTTGACCTAAACCGCTTCACCATGCGTCATGGATTTGCCAATAGGTCACCATTGTCCATCTTGTGTCACACTTGAGTCGTTGACCTCACCCGGCATCGTCAATCGTTCTGGACCTCAACTCTCCGAGTCTAGTCCCGATCCTCCTCGCCGTTGACCGTCGTTGACCACCAAGCAACCTACACAACCACAGACAAGCAAACACGAATTCGGGAACAAGTTCTTCACAACTTGACACATGTTAGTCAAAACATGCATCATGCAAAACATATGACATGAAACCAATGACTTTGACCTAACAAATCAACATCGCCACGAAGTTGGCGGATGTTCAAGTTATTACCGGTCTGACCGCTCCAGGTGAGCCGGTCGGACCGCCCCATGGCCGGTCGGACCGCTCCCTGTGAGCCGGTCGGACCGCCCCTTGGGACTTAGCCGAAATTCAAGCTTCCAAATTCCGAAACCTTCTGGAAATTAAAAACGAATAGAACTTCTTACTGGAGACTCCAAAAATTATGAGACCAAGTGCATTGGGATCCCCTCACTTGCCTACAACACCTATTTTTGGTCCAGCTCGTTTTGAACACTTTTAGGTCACCGCCGGTCCGATCAGCCCCATGGCCGGTCCGACCGATTTGGGACCGGTCGGACCGCCGTGCAAGGATCGGTCGGACCGCCCCTGACCAGAATACATGTAGCTTTGTCGAAAACACATGAAACTACAAACCGTAAACGCCATTGCCAATTGTCACATCATCCTAAGATCTGTAACATATTCCCATGAAATCCACACAAAGCATAGCATGGCAGCTCATTATAAAAAATTTCAGCAAGATCATATTTGGTTGTAAGCATGACACAACTCTTTAATTTAATTCCCTTTGTCTTAGAACTAGGTGCTAACCGCTCTTTCTTAGGTGGAAAAACATTCTTCACTACTTGCTGATTTTCAGATTCATGTTCAAGTTCTTTCTTCTCATTTTCAGCTAGCTCTTTATCGCAATTCACAATTTCAGTAGGCGTCAAATGTAGCAAAGTTATTTTCTTTCCTTTGTGCATAAAAGAGTATTTATTACTTCTACCATGATGAGTTGCATCGGTATCAAATTCCCATGGATGACCTAATAAAAGAGAACAGGCTTGCATAGGTACTACGTCGAAATCAGCAACATCATGATAGGAACCAATGAAAATTACACTCTCGCAGATTGTGTTACCTTCACCTTACCGCTGTTGTTGAACCACTGAATGTGGTATGGGTGAGGATGCGCGCGTGTGGTCAAGCCAAGCTTCTTGACCAATCCTGAATTCACCAAGTTATTGCAACTTCCACCATCAATTATGACACGAACACGGCAATCCTTAACGATGAGTAACATCTGAAATAAATTATGACGTTGTAGCGTCTCCTCTTGCTCTCTTTGAGAGCTCAATACTTGTCGCATAATTATGGTCCTATAATTTGCCGTAGCAGCGGCACCTAAAATTTCCTCACCATCGTTATCCGTCTCATGCTCATTATCATTGCCTGCAAGGTTAGCTGCAAGAGCATATTCATCCTCAACATCACTGGCACTTACATAAACACCATCTTCTGTCGCAATGTACGCTCGTTGACTTGGGCAATCTCTCATGAAGTGGTCCATTCCTTTACAACGGTGGCATACAATTCCTGTTGTACGACCTGTGGAAGCAACCGATGAAGAGTTCTGCGCTGGTGCCTGCACACTAGTAGATTTGCTCGTCTCGGGTGCGCGTGACGGTGGAGATGGGGCTGCTGAACGCGCCCTACTCAAAGAGGGGGCAGCAGACCGAAAAGCATGTGGGACTATCTTGGCTTGTCCCGGCGTTGATCTCGATGTAGACGTACTACCAAAGTTGCACCTGGTCCTTTGTTGTCTACCCTGTAATTCTTTTTCTGCCAAACAAACAAGCTGGAACAACCTATTAATATCATTATATTCTTTATAATCAACTATGTCTTTAATTTCACGCTTTAAACAACCATAAAAACGAGCCATCTATCCTCCTCATCCTCAACAACATTACAGCGCAACATGCATATCTGTAGTTCTTGATAATATTTCTCGACATATTTATTACCTTGTTCTAAGCACTGTAATTTCTTACGCATATCATGTTAAAAGCAGGAGGAACAAATCTAGCACGCATAGCTACTTTCAATCTATCCCATGTATCAGGTGTTAAACCAGAATTAACCACTTGATTCCACCAAATGATAGAAAAATCTTTAAATTCACTAGTAGCTTGTCTGACTCTATGCACTTCAGGAACTAGATGGGCATTAAATTTTTGTTCAACTGTCATCTCCCAATCTAGATAAATTTCAGCATCATAAACACCCACAAAAGATGGTATGGTAAATTTAACTTTAGCAAAAGGGTCATCATTAGCACAAGCATTGTGGTACTGAAAATGATTACCTCCCATACCATGACGGTTGTGATGTAGGTGCTGTCGTTGACGTGCATCTTGGTCAGCAAACCCAACGCCGGTATCATGGTTTCTCCTCTCATTGTCATCTCCCTCCTCAAGATCTTGGACTGCATCGTGGTCATTCTCACGTCCAGTGTTTGGTGGTCGGTTCACCATTCTTTCAAGGCGTGTAGTGAGCGCGGCAATACTATCGTTGATTGAGCGCTGCAATGTGATTGTGGTAGCTTGAAACTTCATGTCGATGTCCTCATTAATGGTAGTGCGTTGTTCATCTAAGAGCATCATGAGCTCTCCCTTTATAACACACTCTTTCTCATCAGACGTTTCACCTGTCATGGTTAGCAGAAAATAAAAGACAACACAAAGGTATTATCTCTATCAACTACTAGGTGATGGAAGGTGGAAACACACACTCTTACAAGTGTTCCTACCAACGCAGCAGGTGGTACGACCGGTGGCTGGTTCGTGATACCTTGTCGAGAGTGGGTATGATTGCAAGAGGGGACCTGTTCTGATCAAGAGTAGGTGGAACTCGGAAGGCACAATATGTAGCAAGGATTAGCAAAAACCGTAACCTGATTAGCAAAGTTGAATAAGGGTCCAAAGTACCGGTCACGGTTGCTGGTAGTATCCCTAGCACTAGCACACACTGATCGATAACAAGGACTGGATACAAGGATTCAAAGGATGCAAGGCGGGGAGTGGTCGTAGACCAACTAGGGGTGGTCGATTCTCTTCTTCTTCACTGGGGGTGGTCGGTTTGCTTCTTTTTCTACTCTCTCTTCTTTTTTTTGATAGCCAAACCCAACCTAGGGTTCCTTTCTTCTTCTTTTTTTTCTCTTTCTTTTTTTCTCTTTCTTTTTTTTCTGCTGGCCGAAACCCAACCTAGGGTTCCCTTTTTTCGCGAATGTGACCTTGACTGAAAACTCTTCAAAACCCTCTTCCAGGTCTATGGATATATATGGGTCATAAACTTTTTGTAGAAGGCAGGGGTATATAGGTAATTAAAAGATTCTCTCTCTCTCTCTGAACTTTGGCTATGAAAATTCTTCTCGGACTTTGTGTGGCAGGCACGATATGATGAGTGCGTGGGGTGTCCAAGAGCAACAAGAAACAATAGGGTGGTCGGGGCGGGAACGAGTAGGTGGTCGAACCCGAGTAGGTGGTCGATTGCGACTAGGTAGTCGAACGCGAGGAGGTGGTCGAAAAAGGGGGTGGCGCGGCCAGGATGTATGGTGGCACGACGGGCGATGGTGCTGACTAGCGACCGAAAACACGACTCTAAACCAGCAACACGACTTAGACAAAAGACACTAATTCAACAACGCAAAACAAAGAACGAAAATTGCAAAGGCACAATGGGTGATGGGACAGCGGAAGAACACGACGAACAAAAATATTTTGTTGGGCAATTTTTGGAGTTTTAGGACGATGGCAAACAACTAATGTAACAGGGGAAAAAATTGTGATTACCTAACGGGCAACTTTTGCTCTGATACCAACTGATGTAACGGTGGCCCGATCTTCCGAAAGGTACTGATAAGTCGATTGTGGAGAACTCGACGTTGATGACCGAAGGCTCCGACCAAAACAGATCAAACCTCCTACAATCACTGCACCACTGCTCCGATGGTTATCAACCGTGCCTAACACGGTTGACCTCGCCAAGAAGGCTATCTCCTGCATGCGAATCGAGAACACAAGCAAGAAAGTAGAAGATGCAATCTGATATTGTTTTGCGAATATAAATGAAGTACACAATGTGGGGTTCCTCAACCGAACGTGCGGCGAGACTGCTTAGCAGAATAATCTCAAAGAAAAAACCCACGTTAAACTATGACGCCACCGTATATATAAAGGGGGACGTGAGGAGGTCGACCTAGGGTTGTGCGGCCGCGGAAAGAGGCGTACACAACCTGAACTCCGACCTCGACACGCTTACAAGGCCATATTAGGCCAAAACGGTGATGCATCACCATATTCACTATTCAGGTCGCGTATCTCTGGTCGAGGACTTGGTCGTAGGACTGGTCCTGGGGTGGTCTTGAGGAGTCCATGTTATCTCTGGTCGTAAGCCTTCTTGAAGTGGTCGTAGACCCTGCGGAACTGGCCGTAGACCTTCTTGCACTGATTGTAGTCCTAGATTCCAAAGTACAAGTAAATCATCTCCGTTAGGCGGCATCGTAGAGTTCTCAAATAATACACTCAACCCTATAAATGAATTTACCTGATAAATAAGCTGACGAGCACGTGCTCGAGTAATTGGACCTTGCACATGAGGAGTGTTCGTATCAGTAGAAGTGGTGTCCTCATCACGCATGGTCACCGGCCTCCACGCCACGGCACTGTGCCTCCAGGCCCCTCACGGCTCACACGCCGCCAAGCCATTGGCTACACCATCCGTGCTTGACGCACGCCACGCTGTCGGCTTGAAGCCACGCCGCCACATAGCTCCGCGAGCACCCAAGGGCGCCGCTGTTGTGCTCCCGCCGCCGCACGGGGTCGTTCGCACGCCGCCGCTATTGAGACACAGGGTGAGGGGAAACCCTGTCCCCTCCCCGATTTAACCAACCGGCTGTTGGCCATAAATGGGCTTTGGAAATCAGCCCAGCCATCCCGCCCGAAATCCAATAAAAAATAAAACAATAATAATCGGAATATAAAAGAAAATCTCAATTTTTGCATATAGGCCCTCCAAAATTCTAAAAATTGCGCGAAAATTTTTCTCAGAATAGAATATTAGCATTTTAGCCCCTATAAATTGCAAAATTCACTAAAAGTTTTTTTCCAGCAGAAAAGGGCCTCAGGAATTCAAATTTTGAATATTTTTTGAACTTTTGAAGCATGTTTAACTTTGCTATTGTTATTTCTATGCAATTTATGTATTTGTGTTTACTATTTTTTATTGTTTATATTACTTTTAATCATTGAAAATAGCAGTAAATCATGAAAGTGTATAGAAAAATATGGGAACATTATGAGAATTTTACAACCATTTTATGCAAATTACCAACGGTAATTTTTTGAACTCTTTCCATGAATATGTAGATGACTTGCATTACGAACCGGGAGTTCGAAGAGCTGGCCTAGCATGGCCACAATTACTTGACTTGGGCATCAGATGTCAAGATCATACTTGGAGCCAAGAAGCTTCGTACTACTATTGGACTTGGCACCTTGAAGCATGCCACTCCAACTGCTGAGGAAAATGATCAAACACTTCATGTCCTGAGACACTATCTCTGCCTAGTGCTCAAGAATGAGTATATGGCGGAGAAGAACGCACTAACTTTATGGATCGCGCTGAAAAAGCCGTTCGATAAGCTGAAGTACATCATTCTTCCTTGGGTGGATCAAGAATGGAATCGACTACGCTTTGCTGACTACAAGACCGTGGGGGGTACAATTCTGTATTGCACATAATTTATACAAATCTTCAACTCTGTGGTAAGGTAACCACAGATGAGCAGAAGATCAAGAAAACTCTCTCTACCTCTCACCCAAACGCGATGCAATCCGCACGTAACTATCGTCAGGACGGCTACAAGGAGTATCCCGAACTGATTGATATCATGCAAGTTATGGAAGCTCAAGATGATGTTCTCAGAAAGAACTATATCTCATAGCCGCCTAGTAAAAATATTGGCCATGAAGTCAATGCTAGCAGCTACAAGGTGAGAAAGTGTTGGACCGTAAAGGCGACTAGAGGGGGGGTGAATAGGAGCACGCTCACTTTTTCACAAACTATGAACTCAATACAATTTAACTCCAGTAGCTATTAGAAAGCTATGAAGATCAATATACCAGTACAGCGGAAGACTAGTATTGAATCCAATTAAACCCCTAAGCAATATAACAAAATCAACTAAGATTACCAAGACTCACAAAGACGCGGCGGTCGACCGTTATACTCAACCGGTCGGACCGATTGCCGGGCGGTCTGACCGGCGTTGTGCTGGCGGTCGGACCACTCCCAAATCGGTCTGACCGGTGATGACGGGCGGTCTGACCGGCCGACTCCAGAACCGATCTGCAACAGTAAAATCAGCCCGATGACGAAGTTGCAATTAGGTGAAACTTTTGATTCTCAACTCCAATCTTTATGAAACTTTGCACACACCTTCTATATGCTATTGAGGACCTATTCCAATCGAATATTATGATAATTCTTGGAGCGATCTTGAGCAATTGTCAATTGATTAACGTAAGGTCTAAAACCGGGCAAGAACGAAAACTTGATCCTAAAGCTTGTTCGTGAGAGATTGATGATCAAGATGATGCTAGATAGATTCACACATATCACAGCAAGCTAATTCACGTGAAAGAATCAATCACAAACTCGCGGATCAAAGAAAACCCTAAAATCACCAAATTGAAAGCAAGAACGAAAAGAGACTTATCTCAAGCAAACCTTGCATAGATTGATTTCGTGATTGAAGCTGGATTACATCCACACCATCATGGATCAGTAGACAATCAAGGATCACGAAATTCACCACAAACCATCAAGAGCCCTAGCCTCCACCTCAACTCCCCTAAAGACAATTAGGGTTTGAAACACAAAGAGGCGAGAGAGAAAGAGGTGCAGCCACCATCTCCTCCTATTTATAGTGGAGGCCTAGACTCCTAGGGTTTGACTCAATTGGGCTCCCGTTAAGGCCCACTAACAAACGGGTCACACACGCACGCTTCGCGAAGCGCCGTTTTTAACCTTTTGACCTAAACCGCTTCACCATGCGTCATGGATTTGCCAATAGATCACCCTTGTCCATCTTGTGTCACGCTTGAGTCGTTGACCTCACCCGGTATCGTCGATCGTTCTGGACCTCAACTCTTCAAGTCTAGTCCCGATTCTCCTCGCCGTTGACCGTCGTTGACCACCAAGCTACCTGCACAACCACAGACAAGAAAACACGAATTCGGGAACAAGTTCTTCACAACTTGACCCATGTTAGTCAAAACATACATCATGCAAATCATATGCCATGAAACCAAAGACTTTGACCTAACAAATCAACATCGCCACGAAGTTGGCCGACGTTCAAGTAGAAACCGGTCCGACCGCTCGGTGAGCGGTCGGACGCTTGGGCGGTCGGACCGCTCCCAATGAGCCGGCCGGACCGCCATGGGACTTAGCCGAATTTCAACCCCAAAATCCAAACCTTCGAAACTTTAAACCAATAGAACTTTTCTCGAGACTCCAAAATCATGAGACCAAGTGCATTGGGATCTCCTCACTTGCCTACAACACCTATTTTTGGCTCAGCTCATTTTGACCACTTTGGTCATCACCGGTCCGACCGCCCCACATGGCCGGTCCGACCGATTTGAGACCGGTCGGACCGCCGTGCAAGAACCGGTCGACCGCCCTGCTCGTAATACACGTAGCTTTGTCGAAAACACGTGAAACTACAAACCGTAAACGCCATTGCCAATTGTCACATCATCCTAAGATCCGGAGCATATCCCCATGAAATCCACAATCTCCCCTTGATGAACACATTGGCAATTATCCGAAAAATGTAAGTAAGAGGTTTGAAAACGAGTTTACTCATAGCTTTAGCACAAAGGCACAACTTGGTCCATAAGCAAGAAAAAACAATGTAAATGACCAAGCTGGCATCAGAATAGTATAGGCATGTGAGACAAGGCAAAAGTAAGCATAAAAACTTGATTTCCAGAAAAGGGTCAAAATTCTCACATGAGGTCCATATGAAAGAACAATTGTTCAATTGACCTATGATCATTGTGAGTATAAAAGAATGCAATTCAAGTTCAGAATATTCAATAAAACAATAAGAATGCAACTCAAGAACTCCCCCTCACTATGATCCTCGATTTTCAAAAACTTTTAACTTTTCAGTTACTCCCCCTTTGTTTAATCTTCTCCTCCAACAAAGAAATATCTTCACATTAACACATCTTCTCCAAATAAAAATAGCACATCTTCTCCCCCTTTGACAATGGATTCATCAAGGAATCACGCCTTCCTCTCATCCAGAGATAACCAATAGATGATAAAGAAAGAAGCAGAAATAAAAGAAGCATAAACAGGAGTATGCATGAAGTGCAATGGAGTGGCTTTATTTTTGTATTTTTCAATTTTTGATTACAAGAAGCTTTGGAGATTACCCAAAAGAACAATCTAGTATCTCTAATATTGCACAAACAGCATATCAAGCTCGCCAAATAGCTAGCAAGATCATGGTAAGACATATATATCAAAGCTAAGCACAAAGGCTCAAAAATAAAGCGATGATTTGATCAATTTAAGCAACGCTTCAAATTCAAAGAAGTTCATCAACAGGGATCCTAAAGTGAAATTGGCCATGTCAAAATGTCAAAGTGAGATCAAAAATCTAACAAAGACCACATTAAGAGTCAATCAAGTCCCGTATTGAATCATTTTGCTCAATATTTTGTAAACGCCCATTTGTCAACATTTTTCTCATTTGCATTGAATATTGAAGTTGACTAATGATCTAACTTAGTGACAAGATCCTGGACTAGGAGCCATCCACAAACTCATCCTAAGCTTCGACCAAAAGTTTGATTAAAGGTATATCTTAGTAAAGAAGATCCTGGACTAGGAGCCATCCACAAACTCTTTCTAAGTTTCTACCGGGTCGACAAATCTTGAGGTTCATGTCATTTCTGACAAGCAGTCCCCATGAGATCGTCTGGTTCATCAAACTATCTCCAAGTTCATGTCATTTGACAAGCAGTCTCGTAAGAATAGTTTGGCACAATTTAAGCATAAGACAATCTTGATTTTCATTTTTCACAAGAGCAGTTTTAGAATCTCAAGAACACAAAAGCTCAAGTAATGGTCAATTTTAGATCAAAGAGCTAACAAAACAATCCTGACAGGGCCAATGTCACAAGAGGAGCACTAATTGCGCAACTCGCTAAAACATCCACACATTGCAATTTCTTAGTTTGAGTTGTTTAAAAGATTCTAGCTCATATAGCAAAGACTTAGCTACACATGTAAAAGCATGATAATTCTAGCAAGTCAAAGAACTAGACATGACATTGAGCAAGAATTGAAATACAAAAGCTCTAAAGGGTAATAGGCAAAGCTTCATCAATTTTTAAAGATAAGCAGAAAATCTTATATTACAATGCATCTTTTTGGATTTTTCATACCACTTGTTGTAACCATTTGTTGTAATTTTCATATGAATGCAATATGACACAATGAGATGCAATTAAAAAGCCTAAAAACCTAAAAAGTTCGAAAAGATCACTAAGTTCAGAAAAAGACCAATAAAAGACTAAAAGAACAAGAAAAGATTAGAAAAGGACAAACTCCCCCTCAAACCAACCCATAGGGATAAATTACCCCCAACTCACTACTCAAGGTTGCAAACCTGGTTTGATCTAATGGCTTGGTAAGAATATCCGCTAATTGAGCATCGGACTCTACGAAGTGCATCACAATATCACCTTTTTCAACATGATCTTTAAGGAAGTGAAAGCGAATGTCTATGTGCTTAGTCCTAGAATGTTGCACTGGGTTTTTAGCAATATTAATAGCAGAAGTGTTATCACATAAAAGAGGAACACTAGCAAAGTTTAACCCATAATCTTTCAAAGTAGACGTCATCCACAAAATCTGGCTACAGCAACTAGCAGCAGCTACATACTCCGCCTCAGCAGTGGATTGTGCAACAGAAGACTGCTTCCTAGAAGACCAAGATACAAGAGAAGTGCCTAGGAAGTGACAGGTGCCTGAGGTACTCTTCCTATCTAACCGACAGCCCGCAAAATCAGAATCTGAAAAACCTCTAATGGACAAAGCTGAAGAGCAGGAATACCAAATGCCATATAAGAGGGTAGAGTGTAAATACCTGAATATGCGCTTAACGGCTTGGCGATGGGAAGTTCTCGAGAGGCTCAAATCTTGCACAAAGGCATACCGTGAAGTGAATGTCCTGGTCTCGAGGCCGTCAAATCGAAGGGAGCCGATCATGTGCGGTACTCGCGTTGATCCACGACTTCTCCTTCTTCATCCGGATCCAAAACGATCGAAGTTGCCATGGGAGTGGAAATTGGCTTGCAATCACCCATGTTGAAGCGTTTGAGTAGATCTTTAGTGTACTTCGTCGATGGATGAAAGTTCCTTCCTTGCATTGCTTGATTTGAAGTCCCAAAAAGTAATTAAGCTCTCCCATCATACTCATCTCAAATTCCTGGACATAGTGTCGGAAAAGTCGAAACAAGAGCATTAGAGGAACCACCAAAATAATATCATCCACGTAAATTTGAGCAAGCAAGAAGTCATTTCCACGCCTAAGAATAAATAGAGTTTTATCCACTTTACCCATCTCAAAATTATTTTTAAGCAAGAAGGTCTTAAGTCTATCATACCGTGCTCTAGGGGCTTGTTTAAGACCATACAATGCTTTAGATAGCTTGAAAACACGATTTGGATATTTAGGATCCTCAAAACCGGGGTTGCTTAACATACACTTCCTCATCTATGAAACCATTTAAAAGGCACTTTTAACATCCATCGATATAATTTAAAACCTTTTGATGCAAATGCAATGCAAGAATCTGCGAATAGCTTCTAGTCTAGCAACAGGAGCAAATGTCTCATCAAAATCTAACCCTCAACTTGGTCAAACCACGAGCTACCAATCGGCTTTATTTCTAACCACAGAACCATCCTCACCTTGTTTATTCTTAAACACCCAACGGGTTCCTATAACATTATGACCACTAGGAGGTTCTACTAGGTTCCAAACTTTGTTTCTTTCAAAATTCTCTAACTCCTCATGCATGGCATTTACCCAATAGAATCGGATAAAGCATGTGATATATCGCGGGGTTCAAAAGAAGCAACAAAAGCCGAATTAGAGTAGAGATTTGGATCATTATACCTGGAGCGAGTGACTCGCTCATGTAGATTACCTATTATCAGTTCCGGAGGATGCTGTCTCTGAATGCGAAGTGGAGCGCCCGGGTGAGATGTCGTTTCTTCGACCTTCGCAGGTACTGCTGATGATGATGATGCGTGAGAGCCTCAATCAAGGTGAAGTAGACGTAGCGTGTTCTTGTATCAATATGGGCGCCTCGGCGAAGCAGATGAGGGAATGACATTAGCTTCGTCCTCATCTTCCTCCACAAAAATACTCTCTATCACCTGTAAATCATCTCAGAGCAATTGATCTAGCTCGTGGCTAGTCTCATCAAAAGTGACATTACAAGTCTCTGAATAATGTTAGTCTCGATATTAAAACCCGAAAACCCCTCGAATGAGCGGGATAACCTGAAATAACCCATCAAACGTTCTTGATTCAAATTTATCTAAGTTGCCTGTCTTAAGAATAAAACATTTTGATCCAAAAACTCGAAAATGCGAAATAGAGGGTTTTCTACCAAAACGAAGCTCATAAGGAGTCTTGCCTAAAGAAGGTCTCAAAAAGACACGATTTGCAATATGGCAAGCAGTAGCAATAGCTTCGGCCCAAAATCTCCTTGGTGTGTTATACTCGTCTAGCATCGTCCTAGCCATTTCGACCAAGGTCCTATTCTTCCTTTCCACCACGCCATTTTGTTGAGGGACGTGTGGAGAGGAGAACGATGCTCAATACCACGCCAAGGCAAAAAGAAGCAAAAGAAGCATTTTTGAACTCCGTGCCATTATCACGCGAATCGCTCTCAAAGCACCGTGAAGCTCAGAAGCCAAACGAAGAACAAGGTCATGAAAATAACCAAAAGCTTCATCTTTTGAAGTAAGAAAGAACACCCAAGTATATCTAGAAAGATCATCGACTATGACAAGAATATACCATTTTCCACCGATCGATGGGACTCTAGCAGACCAACGGTATCCATATGAAGCAACCGTCCCGTCCAGTCGGTCATAACCATAGTCACAGAAGGGTGTGAGGCGGCAACTTGTTTGCCATGCCTACAGGCGCATACAAAGATCCTTGATGACTTTGAGTTTGGGCAAACCTCTCATGAGATCAAGGTTGCTAACTCGTGTCAGATGATCAAAACCAATGTGCCCCAAACGTCGATGCCAAAGCCAGAAATCAGAAGAAGATGTAAGCAAACATTTAAGAGAGATCCAAAAAGAGATTCCAAAATCGGCTCCAAAATTCTACCAACTCTAGAGATTCCAAACACAAGCTCACCAAGAGAATCAAGCACACGACAAGCATTTTTCTTAAAAATAGTCTCATAACCATCATCAAGAAGTCGAGAAGCAGAAAGAAGATTATACCTAAGCTTGTCCACAAGAGCGACATCTTTTAGAATGAATTTGTTGTTTACCCTAATTGATCCTGTTCCTTCAATTCGCCCTTGTGTATCATCTCCAAAGGTGATGAAGTCATCACCTGTTGCTCGCGTGAAAGAGGTGAACCATTTTGAGTTCCGGTCATGTGGCGTGAACATTCGAGTCAACGAACCACGTGTTCTTCCCCTTCGCGGTAATCCTAAAAATCAAGGAGCAAAGAACGATGTGTCTCAATCTCGGGATTAGATAAACAAGATTTAGGAATCCAAGATCTTGAGACACACGCCTAAAAGGAGTATACAAACCGTAAGTACTATCCTTGATTTCATTTAACATTCGGTTATGAGCAATGTTTAAATTAAAATGAGACTTGAACTGTCCATGGGCGGTCTGATCGCTTTGTCAAGGGCGGTCGACCGGTGACCAAAACGGTCAGACCGGTGACCACCAGCTGTAATACCCTGAAAATAATATTAAATATTAATAATCGCGTCTTAAGGGTCGGAGAGTAATTAATTAAATAGTAGTAATAATTAATTAATTATTAACCTCTTAAGGGCCCAGGTGTAATTGAATAAAAAGAATTGGTGGAAAATAGTATTTTCGGAATTTTATTTGAGCTATATAAATAGATCTTTGTTTTTTTTAGAAACCCTAGCCAATTCTTTTCTTCCTTTTTTCCAAGCCGCCGCCATCAGCTAGTTTTCTCCTGCGCGTGGCTCATGCGCGTGGTCGCTGACTTCTTCTTTGCTCTGCGGTCGTCTGCTACTGGATCTTCTTGCCGATCTCTCATACTGAAATTGCTACCGCCGAGTCTTGCTTCAGCGCTCGATCGCGACCTTCTGCGTGGCGTCTGCGCCGGCCGGTTGTCCGCTACTGTGCCGAGTCCAATCCAACGCCAAGGGTCCGTTGCTCGCCAAGACGCGGAGATCAAAAGATAATCAATCTGCTTTGCAGATCAAGTCCGAATTGCCGCGCCACCCCTTCTGCGAAGCCGCTGCGTTGGTTGCACCTTCTTTGTCTTTATTTTCTCTGTCTTGCGCGCGCTGATCCACCGAGAGCGCTCTGCGCAATGGCCTTCATTGTCTTTTCTTCGTCATTTCTTTGCGATGAGTTAGATCGTGAACCTTTATTACATGCATCCTGTAGGCTTACTTGGTTATGATGAGAGATCTTTTAGATAATATTATTTAGTGGTTAACTAGTTTGGCGGCTAGCTTGATTAGAGTATACTGCTTGCATGTGGGCATTAGTAGTTAATTAGTTTTGTTCGCATGGTTAGCTTTGGTGATTTACTGATCATGCAAGGGTAGCTTATTAGTTCTGTTAATTAATGGAGAGAGAAGAGCTAGCATGTTTGTAAGGAAAAAAAAATTAATTAGCATATTTTTAGTCGGGAAGAAATCGAACAGTAGATTGGTTTAGCCTGCTGTTTTGTTGTACGATTTATTCGGGTATCGTAATGGCGAATCTTGGAAATATCGTCTACTGGTTAATTGTAGATAATGTCGATAGCTTTCTTTAGCATGTTTTATCACGTCAATCGGACGAGTATAATTAGAGTTATGATTTCCGGAAGACCGCTGTTTTTAGGGTTGTCGTCTTTAGGCGCTGTTTTGGTAGACTGTAAACTAAAAATAGTAAATAACCTAATTAGAGTTTTTGATCTACATGAAAGTTGTATATAATTGTCCAATGGTTCTGTAGAATCTGAGAACGCGTATTTTGGTTGACTAAAACAGAAGTTATGAAATTTGGAAGACCGCTGTTCCGAAGCGGACAGATCGGCTTTCCGGGTTAAATACGGAGGGTTAGATGAATTAATTAGAAGTCTTCGTAATCTAAGAAAAGGTGGATAATTTTATAAAGGATCCAGAATGGGGTGGTTTGTGGTGATCGGACTTTCGAGTCAAAAGTTACGCTCTTTTTAGTAACCGGACAGCAATGGGTAGCTTTTCGATACCGACGTAACGTGGTATATTTGGGGACGTGTAGGAGCGATGTATATTGATTGTTATTCCTATGATGTTGTAGCTTGTATTGAGATGTGTGTATTTATTGTAGGAGAAGCGTCGTACTTGTTGCCATCTGCTAGTCAAATTGTGCGTCGCAACTAGTAAAGGCAAGTGCATGGTAAACAGCGGTCAATGATTGATCACTGTGATTCTTTATCTTTCAGTACCATTATTGTTGTGCTTTTATTCTGTTTAATTGCAAACAAATAATTGGTATGTTTATATCTTTGTTGATGAGCATGATGGAAAGTTGGATATGATGTTTATGATGGAGTTTGCATGTTTGCATTCATAAGCATCTTTGCATAAGAGAAGGTGATCATGATGGATCACAACTCCACGGGAGTGGAGGAGCTCCCCGATCCTTTTGGAGGAACGGGCTTGAGAGTGAATGTTGTCGCGAGCATTCACTCACGCTATACCGGTATACGCGAAAAGAAGTGCATGTGGACATATAGATTAGAGTTGCATTGATATTTGAGATTAATGCATGAGAATATGAATGGAAGTGCCTGTGATGATATTGAAGTTATTGAATGCTGTTGATTATTATTGTTCGTTGTTTATGGATGTATTTGCTGAGTCGTGGACTCACCCTTGCTCTATTGTTGTTTTTAGGTGACCTTCGAGGATGCCGTAATTGAGAGCGAGTAGAGCACATGGACATCACATGATCATTCGCCATGATAATCTTTTCATTCAATTTTGGTTTACACTTGGATATGTTAGTTATTGAATAATGTTTAGGATATCATTTGGACTAGACTATTTGCTTTATTAATTTGGATTCATTGGTTGATGCTGCTTTGGATTATTTGCCTGGTTATAATTTCCCATTGCTTATTTATTGTCGCTTGATCCATAATTATACATGTTCGTTTGTGATCCATTGATATGATAATCATTGCTTCTTTGCTATAGTTTCTATAGTGTGTCGATAATTATTAGTTTAAAGTGTAGAGTGGTGGCATTCTAGGCTCAGTGTTGGGCTGGGGTGTTACAGTTGGTATCAGAGCGGGCTTTAGATCCGTGGTGAATAGATTAACAACTTAGGCAAACTAAAATTGTTAAAATTTGTTTTAGTGTGGTAAATCAACTAAAATTTGCTAATGGTTAACTAACCTAAAATTTGACACACTAGTGCACAGTAGATTAGAGAGAGGTACGATTATCGTTTTACGCTTCCGTTATGTTGTTTATTGATGAATGAGTTTATTTTGAGCTTTGAACTCATTGTGTATTGTTGATTGTGGTTGATAGCTATGCCGAGGGGTAGAGGACGTGGTCGTGGTGGCCGCGGTCGTGGAGGTCGTGGTCGCGGGCAAGGTTCCGTGGAGCCACCTCCTGTGAGCGTATGAGTCGATGGTCGAGGGGTTCTTGTTGACCCGCCTCCGGTTGTGGTCCAAGATGAGACCCCTGCTTTGCTGAGAGAGTTGGTAGGAGAGATCCGTGCTCTTCGTCAACAGGCGCCGGCAGCCCCTGTTGCTGCGGCATCTGTTGTTGCTCCTGTCGCACATCCATCGGTTCCTGAGGCGCGGATGTCACTTCGAGAGTGGATGGGGTTGAGGTTTGATTCGTTTGACGGGATGGGCACACCGGTCCAGCGTGGACTGGTTGCGCTACATGGAGAGGCAGTTTGGAGCTTTGGAGATGTCTTCACCTCAGAGGGTCCGTTTTGTAGCCTTTCAGCTGAAAGGGCAAGCGGATATTTGGTGGGAGGGCGTGTTGTCTTCGAGGACCGCCACTCAAGGGCCAGTCACTTGGGAGGACTTTGTTGATCAGTTCAAGGGGAAGTTCTACCCCTACTCTTTTGTTGAGAAGATGGAGGTTGCCTTGACGACCTTTGCTCAGGGGAAGAGGTCTATTCTTGAGTATGAGGTGAGTTCAACAACTTGGTTCGCCGTTCCTTGATGTGAACGATGATCTTCGAAGGCCAAGAGGTTCCGTCGGGTCTCACCTTAAAGTACCGACATGTGTTGGGAGCTACTCCACTCTGTGACTACTGACTCTGTGGTGGAGCAAGCTAGGGGCATGGAGTTGGAGATCACAGACTCACAAAGGGCGCAAGCCTCTGGTGGATCGTAGCTTCGGTGGTGACGGAAGAGGAGCTC
Organism: Hsuehochloa calcarea; assembly: GCA_036346395.1. Taxonomy (NCBI): domain Eukaryota; kingdom Viridiplantae; phylum Streptophyta; class Magnoliopsida; order Poales; family Poaceae; genus Hsuehochloa; species Hsuehochloa calcarea. Next base: position 21,652,886 of record CM070610.1, on the reverse strand, counting down.
TAGTGAGGGAAGTGGAGTGCTGCTCGTGACACTTTCAAGAAATTCAAGGAGGACCGCAGATCTTTCGAGTCTAAGCGATCGGCCGTTCTCTTCTTGGCGCCTCGTCCTTTGCGTGTACTCCAGCTCTTCGTCTGTCCCGAGGCGGGGCATGCTTTGCTTCAAGTGCGGTGATGGACACCGCACGCTGAGTGCACTTGGACGGGTGATTGCCGTCGGTGGGCCGATCGGGTCACAAGGAGCGGGTGTGTCGCGTAACCCCGCTAGCGTGATCAAGTGGGAGCCTGTGCCATCTTCTTCTTCAGTGGGTCCTGCTCGAGGATCTTTCCAGATGATGATCGCTCCTCCAATGATGCCATTTCCTTGACTTTGGCGCCTCGGTAGGTACTCATCGGCCGCCACCTCCAAAGACCGCTTGGTGCACGACCGCTTTACCGCACCGCCACAGCAGATTGTTGGGGCTCTCGCCGCCGCAGATCGTCTTCTTCGCCATGGCGCCACAGAGTGTCGCCATGCCTACTGCAGAGTCTGCGGGTCGTCCTGACGTGGTGACAGGTACTTTGCTTGTGGATTCGTTTGATGCTTTAGTCCTTTTTGATTCGGGGGCTACCTTTTCGTTTGTTTCGTCGGTGTTTGCTAGAAGAGCGAACTTGAGTATCTGATGGATTTCTCGATCGGTGTTGGTTAGTTCTCCGGGGTATTATTGCTAGCTCTCTTGCTTGTCCCGGTGTTCTATTGTCATTGATGGAGAGAAGTTCACGGCGAATTTGATAGTTATTCAAATGGAGCCGTTCGACGTTATCTTGGGTATGGATTGGTTGCACTCTTATCGAGCCGTGATATCTTGTTTCTGTAGAACAGTCTCTGTGCAGACCTCGTCTGGGGAGACTTTGACTTTTCAGGGGAGTGCGCCTCCGCGCTCTCTTTCGATGTTGGTCGGATTGTTCCCGGGTCAGCGTGCAGTGAAAACTGGACTTCTTTTAGCTCTTGCTGAGAAACCGAGCGTGGCTTCGCAGATTGAGGAGATTCCAGTGGTTAGTGATTACCCAGATGTGTTCCCGGCTGAGCTTCCGGGTTTGCCACCTGCGCGAGACGTGGAGTTTCGCATTGATCTTGTTCCGGGTACTCGTCCCATCTCGATGTCTCCATATCGATTAGCACGTCCGTTTCAGGACGAGTTGAAGAAGCAATTGGATGATCTGTTGGCTAAAGGTGCATTCGGCGTAGTGTATCGCCGTGGGGAGCTCTGATACATTCCGAGAGAAGAAGGATGGGAGTTGGCGCATGTGTATTGATTATCGTGCGCTTAATGCAGTCACGATCAAGAACAAGTATCCATTGCCCCGCATTGAGGACTTGTTTGATCGGTTGAATGGAGCTCAAGTGTTCTCCAAGATTGATCTCGATCGGTATAATCAAATCCGTGTGCGTGGCGAGATGTAGAGAAGACTGCTTTCTCCACCAGGTATGGGCATTATGAGTATAAAGTTATGTCTTTTGGATTGACTAATGCACCTGCCATTTTTATGGAGACCATGAACAACATGTTGCACGAGTATCTAGATGACTTCGTGGTGGTGTTCATTGATGATATTCTTATCTATTCCAAGACCAATGAGGATCATGAGCGTCATTTGAGGCTGGTCTTAGATACTTTGAGAGAGCACAAGTTCTATGCTAAGTTGAAGAAGTGTGAGTTCTGGATTTCAGAGGTGGGTTTCCTGGGTCATGTAATTAACCCTCAGGGCATTGCTGTTGATCCTAGTAAGGTCTCTACAGTGGTGGATTGGAAGAGGCCGACTAATGTGAAGGAGGTGAGGAGTTTCTTGGGTTTAGCTGGATATTATCGGCGTTTTGTGCAGGATTTCTCTATCATTGCCAAGCCGATGTCTCAGCTTACTCAGAAAGGTGTGAGATTCAGTGGGTGATGAGTGTGGCGCAGCCGTGCATTTTGAAGGACAGGTTGGTGACCTCTCCTATTCTCACTCTTCCCGAGCCGGGAAAGCGGTTCACAGTCTTTTCAGATGCGTCACGAGTGGGTCTTGGCTGTGTTCTCATGCAAGACGGTAAGGTAATTGCTTATGCGTCGAGGCAGTTAAAGAAGCACGAGCAGAATTATCCCACTCATGATTTGGAGTTGGCTGCGGTTGTTTTTGCTCTCAAGATTTGGAGGCATTATCTATACGGCGAGCCTTGTGATATTTTCACAGATCACAAGAGTCTCAAGTATATCTTCACTCAGAAGGATTTGAATTTGAGGCAAAGGAGGTGGTTGGAGTTGATCAAGGATTATGATCTTACTATTCAGTATCATCCAGGCAAGGCCAATGTTGTTGCGGATGCTCTTAGTCGCAAGGCGACTCCTGCTACACTAGATTGCCTCATTGCTGATTTTGATCGCATGGGTATATCCTATTGTTATGCGGGCACGACACATGTTGAGACACAGTTGATTCTTGAGTCAGCTATTCCAGACCGTGTGCGGGAGGCACAACAGAGTGACCGGTTATTACAGGAGGTTAGGAAGCGCCTGGATGAGGGTAAAGAGAGTGGTTTTAGTACGGATGATTCTGGTACTTTGAGGTTTAAAGGCCGTCTTTGCGTGCCGCAAAAGGCGGAGGTCAAAGATGATATTTTGAGGGAGGCACATCGCACTGCATAATCGCTCATCCTGGTGAGACTAAGATGTATCGAGATCTGAAACAGAATTTTTGGTGGAAAAGAATGAAGGTGGACATTGCTAATTATGTGGCTTCTTGTGGTGTTTGTCGGCAAGTGAAAGCTGAGCACAAGCGTCCCGCAGGTTGTTGCGACCTTTGGAGGTACCCCAGTGGCCTTGGGATGATATCTCTATGGACTTTGTGGTGGCGTTACCTCGTTCGCCGCGAGGGAAGGATGCAGTTTGGGTAGTGGTGGATCGATTCAGCAAGTCTGCGCACTTCATTCCTATTCGCACAACAAATTCAGCGAGTGATCTAGCTCCTATTTATGTGCGTGAAATAGTGAGACGCATGGTGTGCCAAAGACCATCATTTACGACAGGACGCCAAGTTTGTCTCCAAGTTCGGGAGAGTCTGCGAGTGCATTGGGCACACAGCTCACTTTAGTCTGACGTTTCACCCACAGACATGATGGGCGATCAGGCGTACTATTCAGACTTTGGAGGACATGTTGCGAACTTGTGTTCTATCTTGGAAGGGTAGTTGGGAGGACCAGTTGCCACTTGCAGAGTTTGCTTATAATAATAGTTACCATTCCAGTATTAGAGCCGCGCCATTTGAGGTTCTCTATGGGCGGAAGTGCAGATCGCCGCTTTGTTGGGATGCAGTTGGAGAGAAGGCGCTTTGGGTCCGGACCGATTGAAAGACCGTTGAGCGTGTGGCCATGGTGAGGCAGAATCTGTTAGCAGCTCAGAGTAGACAGAAAAGTTATGCTGATTTGAGGAGACGTGACTTGGAGTTTGCGGTGGGTGACCAGGTGCTCTTGAGAGTGTCTCCCACTAAAGGTATTGTTCGGTTTGGTACCAGAGGGAAGCTTAGCCCGAGGTACGTTGGACCGTTCTCGATTATTGCAAGAATTGGGAAGTTAGCTTACCGCCTGGACCTTCCTGAGTCCATGCGTGGAGTTCACAATGTGTTTCACGTCTCGATGCTGAGAAAGTTTTTGAGAGATCCAGAGCATAAGATTTCATTAGAGCCGTTGACTATTGAGCAAGACCTCACAGTTGAGTCGCGTCCGGCGCGCATTCTGGAGAGGTCAGAGCGAGTGCTGAGGCACAAGACGTTGGTATACGTCAAGGTGCTGTGGACGCATCAGTCTGAGAGGGAGGCGACTTGGGAGTTGGAGTCTCGCATGCGCGAGCTATACCCGGAGTTGTTCACGTCGGGTACGTGTTGTTTTGTTGTTTAATTTCAGCTGTGCAGTTTTTATTTGAGTAGAACGGCGAGTAGAATTCGGGGTCGAATTCCGTTAAGGGGGGTAGAATGTAATACCCTGAAAATAATATTAAATATTAATAATCGCGTCTTAAGGGTCGGAGAGTAATTAATTAAATAGTAGTAATAATTAATTAATTATTAACCTCTTAAGGGCCCAGGTGTAATTGAATAAAAAGAATTGGTGGAAAATAGTATTTTCGGAATTTTATTTGAGCTATATAAATAGATCTTTGTTTTTTTAGAAACCCTAGCCAATTCTTTTCTTCCTTTTTTCCAAGCCGCCGCCGTCAGCTAGTTTTCTCCTGCGCGTGGCTCATGCGCGCGTCATTTTCGCCGCTGCTCTCGCGCCGTATCTGCTACTGGATTCTTCTGTCGATCTCTGCATTGAAATTGCTGCCGCCGAGTCTTTGCTTCCAGCGCCTGATCGCCTTCTTTGCGTGGCGTCTGCTGCCATTGTCATTGCGCGCTGTCGAGTCCAATCCAACGCCAAGGGTCCGGTTGCTCCTCGCCAGTACGCGGGAGATCAAAAGATAATCAATCTGCTGCGCTGCACTGCGTCGAATTGCTGCGCCACCCCTTCTGCGAGCTGCTGCGTTGGTCGCCTTCTTGTCTTGTTTTCTCTGTCTTGCGCGCGTGATCCACCGAGCCGCTCCTGCGGTAGCCTGCTCTTGCCTTTTCTTCGTCATTCTTTGCAGATGAGTTAGATCGTGAACCTTTATTACATGCATCCTGTAGGCTTACTTGGTTATGATGAGAGATCTTTTAGATAATATTATTTAGTGGTTAACTAGTTTGGCGGCTAGCTTGATTAGAGTATACTGCTTGCATGTGGGCATTAGTAGTTAATTAGTTTTGTTCGCATGGTTAGCTTTGGTGATTTACTGATCATGCAAGGGTAGCTTATTAGTTCTGTTAATTAATGAAGAGAGAAGAGCTAGCATGTTTGTAAGGAAAAAAAATTAATTAGCATATTTTTAGTCGGGAAGAAATCGAACAGTAGATTGGTTTAGCCTGCTGTTTTGTTGTACGATTTATTCGGGTATCGTAATGGCGAATCTTGGAAATATCGTCTACTAGTTAATTGTAGATAATGTCGATAGCTTTCTTTAGCATGTTTTATCACGTCAATCGGACGAGTATAATTAGAGTTATGATTTCCGGAAGACCGCTGTTTTTAGGGTTGTCGTCTTTAGGCGCTGTTTTGGTAGACTGTAAACTAAAAATAGTAAATAACCTAATTAGAGTTTTTGATCTACATGAAAGTTGTAGATAATTGTCCAATGGTTCTGTAGAATCTGAGAACGCGTATTTTGGTTGAGTAAAACAGAAGTTATGAAATTTGGAAGACCGCTGTTCCGAAGCGGACAGATCGGCTTTCCGGGTTAAATACGGAGGGTTAGATGAATTAATTAGAAGTCTTCGTAATCTAAGAAAAGGTGGATAATTTTATAAAGGATCCAGAATGGGATGGTTTGTGGTGATCGGACTTTCGAGTCAAAAGTTACGCTCTTTTTAGTAACCGGACAGCAATGGGTAGCTTTTCGATACCGGCGTAACGTGGTATATTTGGGGACGTGTAGGAGCGATGTATATTGATTGTTATTCCTATGATGTTGTAGCTTGTATTGAGATGTGTGTATTTATTGTAGGAGAAGCGTCGTACTTGTTGCCATCTGCTAGTCAAATTGTGCGTCGCAACTAGTAAAGGCAAGTGCATGGTAAACAGCGGTCAATGATTGATCACTGTGATTCTTTATCTTTCAGTACCATTATTGTTGTGCTTTTATTCTGTTTAATTGCAAACAAATAATTGGTATGTTTATATCTTTGTTGATGAGCATGATGGAAAGTTGGATATGATGTTTATGATGGAGTTTGCATGTTTGCATTCATAAGCATCTTTGCATAAGAGAAGGTGATCATGATGGATCACAACTCCACGGGAGTGGAGGAGGTCCCCGATCCTTTTGGAGGAACGGGCTTGAGAGTGAATGTTGTCGCAAGCATTCACTCACGCTATACCGGTATACGCGAAAAGAAGTGCATGTGGACATATAGATTAGAGTTGCATTGATATTTGAGATTAATGCATGAGAATATGAATGGAAGTGCCTGTGATGATATTGAAGTTATTGAATGCTGTTGATTATTATTGTTCGTTGTTTATGGATGTATTTGCTGAGTCGTGGACTCACCCTTGCTCTATTGTTGTTTTTAGGTGACCTTCGAGGATGCCGTAATTGAGAGCGAGTAGAGCACATGGACATCACATGATCATTCGCCATGATAATCTTTTCATTCAATTTTGGTTTACACTTGGACATGTTAGTTATTGAATAATGTTTAGGATATCATTTGGACTAGACTATTTGCTTTATTAATTTGGATTCATTGGTTGATGCTGCTTTGGATTATTTGCCTGGTTATAATTTCCCATTGCTTATTTATTGTCGCTTGATCCATAATTATACATGTTCGTTTGTGATCCATTGATATGATAATCATTGCTTCTTTGCTGTAGTTTCTATAGTGTGTCGATAATTATTAGTTTAAAGTGTAGAGTGGTGGCATTCTAGGCTCAGTGTTGGGCTGGGGTGTTACACCAGCGGTCAGACCGCCAGTCTGATACACATTAGAGTTAGGATGTCTAGAAACATAATGATTTGCATGAGATAAAAATCCTAATCCAGGTTTATTGTTTTCAGTGTTACCATGTCTCATAGAAGCGCCGTTTTTAACCTTTTGACCTAAACCGCTTCACCATGCGTCATGGATTTGCCAATAGATCACCCTTGTCCATCTTGTGTCACGCTTGAGTCGTTGACCTCACCCGGCATCGTCGATCGTTCTGGACCTCAACTCTTCAAGTCTAGTCCCGATTCTCCTCGCCGTTGACCGTCGTTGACCACCAAGCTACCTGCACAACCACAGACAAGAAAACACGAATTCGGGAACAAGTTCTTCACAACTTGACCCATGTTAGTCAAAACATGCATCATGCAAATCATATGCCATGAAACCAAAGACTTTGACCTAACAAATCAACATCGCCACGAAGTTGGCCGACGTTCAAGTAGAAACCGGTCCGACCGCTCCAGTGAGTCGGGTCGGACCTTTGCCGGTCGGACCGCTCCTCGTGAGCCGGTCGGACCGCCCGTGGGACTTAGCCGAATTTCAACCCCTGAAAATCCGAAACCTTCTGGAAACTTTAAACCAATAGAACTTTTTACTGGAGACTCCAAAAATCAAACGACCAAGTGCATTGGGATCTCCTCACTTGCCTACAACACCTATTTTTGGCTCAGCTCCTTTTGACCACTTTGGTCATCACCGGTCCGACCGCCCCACATGGCCGGTCCGACCGATTTGAGACCGGTCGGACCGCCGTGCAAGAACCGGTCGACCACCTGCTCGAATACACGTAGCTTTGTCGAAAACACGTGAAACTACAAACCGTAAACGCCATTGCCAATTGTCACATCATCCTAAGATCTGGAGCATATCCCCATGAAATCCACAGAAAGCCTCACTCAAAGGAAGAGACAAGAAGGGTACGGTCATGGGTTGTAAGACCAAGCAGAATGCTCAAGCCAAGAAGGGCGAACAAAAGAAACGCGATGAGAAGCCCTATGGTCAGCAGGACCAAACTTACTACAAATGTAGAACTTGGGGACATTGGTCACGTGTTTGCCATGAGCCACAGCACGTGATTGACGCTTTCAAATCTAAGAAGAAGGGCAAAACACAGCATGAGGCACACCTCGCCATTGCAGGCACAGAGGATCCACAGTCATGGGTTGCACCCATAGATGCGGACAGCTCATTAGTAGCCCCCCATCACACCTTCTTTGAACATCGCAGAGGCAGCGGTCGTAGTTGCCAAAGAAGAGAAGATGAACATGGAGCAGATTCACGCAGAAGTTTCTTCATACTTCGCTGATTCGATCTAGTGCACGTATTGCACTTAGATTTTTATATAGCCATTTGCAGTTTATCGTTGTATTAGAACATTGCACTTTTCAATAATGGTTGTAAACTCTAGGAGAGCAAAGCATTAAATTCTTATAATGAGTCCTGCAAGACTTTTTCTCGTATTAATAAAAGCAAGTTATGTTCTGTTTTGGAGTATTTTATTTATGTGTGTGGATTGTTTCCTACCCTATATTAGTAAGTACTTTATATATTAGAACACGTGTGGCGCCCTATGGAGGAAGTGTGCTTAGCAGATAGCAGCACAACAAATACCATCTTGAGAGAGACAAAAAAATTCAATCGATAAGCAAGAATGCTGGTAGTCTCACGACAATCGCAGGCAGTTGTAATACCCCAAAAGTAAATCGACGTATTAGAAGAAGTTTCAAAAGGAGCTAATGGGAAAATCTGAATCGGCGGGGGGTTTTCAGCGATCTTCCGACAACCTGGGCCTGGGCGCAGCCCAGAGGGGCCCATGAGAGGGGCCAACCAAGGGGAGGTTTTTTCCTCATCCCCAAACCCTAGCCTCTCCCCTCTCTCTCCCCACTCCCCTCCCCAAGCCGCCACCTCCTCCGTCCCTTCTCCAACCGGCCGCCACCCTCCTCCCTGTCATATGCCAGATTTGCTCGTCGGATTTGGGTAAGTTCCGTACGTTTTCTGATTTTCCCACCTCTTAGAAAGTTGTAGCCCTTGATCTTAGATTTCTTTAGGCATCGAGATCATCTGATTTGAAGTTATGGTTTAGGATATATGGTAGTTTTACCACGACTGTTCAGGACAGCTGACGTGTTTTGGCAGATTTTCTTGTCGGGCCATTATGAATTACTTAGAGGCCGAATCTCGGGATTTCGTCTCCTAGAGTTTTGTTCCTAGTTTCTTTAGCTTTCTTTTAGCACAGCGATCACAAGATTCCACCCTATGGTTTAGGAGTTATGAAGTTTTTAACCGCACACTACTCTGTCTGTCAGAGATTTTGGAGACTGTCGGTTGCTCCTCGGTTTTGATCTAGTTACATTCAGATTCAGAACCCCCACCCAAATAGGTTATTGTAGCCCTTTAAATTATATTTCCAAATTGATAAAGATCACCTCCATTGGATCAGTAGAATAAAAGTTAAGTCATTTTCTTTACCACTGTTCTGAAATCTGGGCAGATATCTGTTAGTGTTTTCAACTGTTGTTTAGGCCACTGTTTTGGCCGAATCAAAGGATTCCACCAACTAGAGTTTCATTGCCTGTTACGTTAAGAGTATTTGAGCACTAGTTTCAAGTCATTCGGAGTTACAGATATTTAATTACGATTTTTCTCGTACTGCTGATCAGAAGGGCCGATATTGGCTGATTAGTTAATTCGTCATTTTGAGTTTTTGGTTATGTTGATTATATAGAGGGTTATGGTAAAACGCTTGTAGCCACGTCATATCTTGTTATTCTCAATTCGAATAAATATTTGTGTAGGCGGTGGGGCAGGGAGTGGAGAAATTCCGTCGTTGCCTCCTAACTCGTCACAGCGCGGAAGGAAAGTACATGGTAGAGTGGTGAACAATGGGTTGTTCACTATGATCATTGTTATTACTTATCATGCTATTTATTATGCTTTTGTTCAGCTTATTCTTATACATGATATTGATGACCTTGAGTGAATGAGATTATGATATTGAGATAATGAGGAGGAGATATTGAGTTAATGAGACGGACTATGTTGATGAATAAATAAAGATGTCGCATCATTTACATTCATCATGACAGGGGTTGCATGAGCCAGGTCGGTGAGAAAGTCATGTAACTATTCCAGTGAGGTCGGTGAGAAAGATACATGACTAGTCCGGAGAGCTCTAGATAAAATCCTACTTTGGTGGGGACTTCACGGGAGTGAAGGATTGAGTGTGTCATCGACGGGTGAACACTCCGCTATACCGGTATCAGCTGATGAGATGCATATGAGCATGAGCATGTTGGTGCATTCGCATATCTAAGTAAATTGTTAAATTGTGCAACTTTACCTATATGGAATATGGCTTGTTTGTTTGAGAATGACAATGGCATTAACTAAATGGATGATGATGACAACTTTGATTATGGTTAATAAACTATTGCTTATGGCTTTATTATGTATTTGCTGAGTCTTGGACTCATTCTTGCTCTATTGTTGTTTTTAGGTGACCAGTGATGACGTTTTACTCGGGAAGGGCTAGCGCACTTGGAATCATGCACTTCACTCAATTATTTGATTTATTGGACATGAGAAACTTTTAGAATAACATGAATATTTATATCTAGGACATGATGGTATTGAATAACCATAGATACCTGGTTTATGTTAATCTTGGTTTATTATTTTGCTATGCTACTAGGTCTAATTTATTTATGATTGTCATAGTGTTATGCTTGTGTTAATGCGACCCATGGATGGGTTTTAGTGTTGTTTTGCTTGCTGAAATTTCACAGTGTGTTGATGTATAATAGATGATAAGAGTAGTTTGGTGGCATTCCAGGCTCAGTGTTGGGCTGGGGTGTTACAGCAGTGATACTTGTATAATAGTCTGAGGAAGAAACACAATTATACTCTCGATGGGCACAATATTGGTCATTGAAGAAGCCTTGTTGTACCCATAATCAACTATACTCGCGCTAACGGTCTTCACGTAGATACTAAAGAAGAGTATAGTAAGGAATAACTGCTCATTACAAAGCATGGAGAAAATAGAAAAAGGGAATTAGAACGACTTCCTTCCTATAAATATGGGCTATACTACACAAATATTAAGGCATTTGCACCCTATACTATCCTGAAAACCACTTTTAGAAGCTCTGAACTTTTCTGTCTCTGGCATGATAGATTAGGCCACTTGTCTTAAGATGATGAGAAATATAATTAACAATTCTCAGGGACATAATGTCAATGTAAAGAATTTCCTGAATCAGGAAGATTTTGTGTGCCCCGCTTGTGCCACTGAGAAACTAATTACTAGACCTTCTACTCTGAAAGTAAAGGATGTGTAGGACCGGAAAGGCGACTAGGGGGGGTGAATAGGCGCTTTCAAAACTTTCTCGCCTAAATCAAAAACCAACACGAAATTTAATCCTTTAGCTATGAAAGCTAAGAAGATCAGTAAGCACACAACGGAAACCTTGTGTTGGATTTGATAAACCCCTCAACCACACGACACAAACGGAGAAAAGAACACACTTGTTCCTTCATCGGATGCTTGGCGGTCCGACCGCTACCACGCGCGGCCGGACCGACGGTCAACCAAATGATCCGACCGCAACTAATCGGCGGTCGGACCGGTGGACAGCGGTTCGACCCGGCAAACCAGCGGTCTGAATACACGGGCGGTCAGACCGCCGTTGAACAACCGGTCGGACCGGTAGAGTCCAGTACTGAAAAACTCCACCCAAATCCAAAACGAAATTTGATCCAACTTTTGATTCAACCAATAAAACTTGACCAAATTTCGAGCACACCTCCCTAATGATATTAGAGACCTATATCTAGCGACGATCCGTCAGATCCACTCCGCAGAATCAATCTCTCGAGATTTTACCAAAGAAGTGCACAAACCCTAGAAATGTGAAAATCTTGATTCAAGACTTGCTTGTGGGGGGTTGATGATCTAGATGACTCTAGGAGTAATCCCACACATCAAAGCAAGATAAAGTAGGCCAAGAGACCAAGCATGAACCTTTGAATCAAGGAAGCACCAAAAACATCCAAAAGGGAGAAGAACACAAAAGGGAGCAAACGATCTTTCAATTGAGCATCACAAGATTGTTCGGTCACACAAGATGCTTACAAAGCCTCTCCAACAAGGAGGGCAAGAGCTCAACAAGGAGCACACTCCAAACCCTAGTTCTCCTCTCCTCTCCTCCAAACCCTAGAAAAGGAAGAAGGAATGCCAAATGAGTGCTTGGGGGGTTTTCCATCTCCCCCCCTTCTATTTATACTAGAGAGCTAGGGTTTCCCTTTGGGGTCACTTACACATGGGACCCACACACATAACTATTGAAGCAATCGCTTTTCACCACGTGTAGGTTGATCAGCGGTTCTCATCGCGTCGCCAAGCCTCTCTTGTCCGAATCCCATCGGAACCTCCCAGAGACTCGCACCGATATCCGCACCGCCTGATCCAACCAGCTGTATCGAACCACTCGTTCGATCCGTCTTGCCCATTCTGCACCATGCTTGTGTCACACGACCTCACCCAGATCCTTGATCGCTTACGGACCTCGGCTCTCCAAGCGTAGTCCCGATCCACTCACCGTTGACGTCGTTGACCTGCAAGCCGCCTGCACAGCAATAGACAAACAAATCATTTCTGGGAACAAGTTCTTCACAACTTGACCCACGTTAGTTCCGCAATGCAATATACAACAATAAAGCATTGAAGTTCATATAATAACACAATCAAAACCAACTCAATGCAACGCTTGGCTAACCTTCAAGCCATTGCGGTCCGATCATTTCCACAGGCCGGTCCGACCGATTCATGCCTGATCGGACCGCTCCCATTAACAGCGGTCGGACCGCTCCCAACAACGGCCGGACGGTCCAAAGGACTTAGCCAAATTTTCAACTCAAAATTCAAACCTTCTGGAATTTTCAAACGAATATAAATTTTGACTGGGAGCTCCAAAAATGATGGGACCACATCTAGGAGACTCCCCTCACTTGCCTACACAACCTATTTTTGGCCCAAATTAAAAACCCAATTTCATTTTATGGTCGGACCGCCACCATGGCCGGTCGGACTCCTTCACGCGCGATCGACCGCCGACACCACCGATCGACTACTTTGTGGTCCGACGACTGGAGCAAACCCAAAACGCGAGATTTTGCAAACCAACAACGCCATTGCCAATTGACTCATCATCACGAGATCGTGCACATATCCTCACGATATCCACAATCTCCCCTTGATGAACACATTGGCAATTTTCAAGAAAATGTGGTTTTTCGAAATGAAAAGTAAAAATTCGCCGTTTTCGCATAAAGGCACAACTTGGTCCATAAGCAACAAAAAGCCTAGGAACCGACCAAGCTGGCTTCAGAATAGTGTAAGCAAGTGAGATAAGGCAATGAAAGCACCAAAGGATTCAATTTCCAGAAAGTAGCCAAAAATCTCACTTAGGTCCAAATGAAAGGCAATTTTTCTATTTGACCTTTGATCATTGTGAGTATTTTTCAATTGCAAATGAAATCAGGAAAAGGCAATAGAACCACAAGACTTAACTCACTATGATCACAAATTTTCAAAAGGTTCAAAAATTTTATTTTATGAAGTTCTTTTATATTAAACCTTAAGTATGAAACCAAAAGCTCCAACATTATTTTCTTCACAATCTTTCTCCCCCTTTGACAATGAATTCATCAAGATGCATGAAAAAGAAAGAGCATGAAAGAATGACTTTATTTTTGAACTTTAGTAAAAAGGAGCCATGACCATTATACATGGAGACAGTACAAGTATTATACCAAGCCATATAAAGAGTAGACGTTATATTCAATCATGGCAAAACATGTACTGCAAAGCTAAAACCAAGATAGCAGCAATCTGATATTAACAGAATTAAATTTATTGCCCGACCGCTCTTGCAGAATTGTAATTTGCCAACTACATATTGGGGACACACAGTCCTACATGCATCAACTCTCATCAATTTTAGACCGTTGGCATATAACATCCATTCACCTATGCAACTAGCCTAAGGGGCAGTACCAAGAATCTCTCATCTACAAAGGTTTGGTTTCAAGGTTTATGTACCTATACCACCACCACAGCGAACCGCAATGAGCCCTCTCTGAAAGTCTAGGATATACGTTGGTTATGAGATAGCATCCATAATCAGGTATCTGGACCCCATGACTGGAAATTTGCATACAACCCGTTTCGTTAACATCATATTTGATGAGGATAGTTTCCTGTCATTAGGGGGAATTAACCCCTTGATGAAAAATATTTGGAAATAACGTGGCAAGTCACGGGAATCCATGCACATGACCCGTGCACTAGTGAAGCAAATAGAGAAGTCCAAAAGATGATTGATTTGCAAGCATTAGCAAATCAACTGGCTGACCACTTTAGTGATTTGAAGAGCACGACCAAGTCGCATGTGCCTGCACGTAATGCACCAGAGATAATTGAAATACCAAAGAAAATTGAAGGTATCTCTAATCTCGTCCAGATGCCTCAGAATAAAAGGATGAGAACTCCGGCCCCTCGAATCCCAAGTAACCAGGGACGCCAGGCGAAAAAGGATAAGAAGGACTTGACACAGCCGATCACTGAAGTTCTTCAGAACTAGAAGGGGAGCCAGTTGAGACCTGGTACCAGCATGGAACCTTCAGTAAAAAGCATATCGGATTTGAATATTCCCACGGAGGGATACATCAGCATGGATGTGTGCTCACACATCAGAGCTGAAAAACTAAAGGGACTTGCCTCGCAATTGGAAGCAGTGGTAAGAAAGTAGAAGCATTAGAAGTATCACACCATGAAGAAATAGCTATAAATTATGTGACCACGGAAGAATCTATGAATAGAACAACAGTCAATGTTGATATTTATTTTACAAAAAAAATTATCACAATCATCGATCTTGATCCAAAGCCTGCATCGCTTGCTGAATGTATGAAAATATCAGATTTGTAAGATTTGAAGAAGACAATAGAAGCAGAATTATTATCTCTGAATAAAAGAGAGGTTTTTAGGCATGTAAGCCGCAAGCCTCCCCAGGTGCACCCCACAGGGCATAAGTGTGTATTTGTTCAAAAGTGAAATGAAAACAATGAAGTTGTAAGACATAAAGCAAGGCTTGTTGCACAAGGTTTCACTCAACGACCAGGAGTCGATTATGAAGAAACTTATTCCCCGGTCATGGGCATAACTACCTTAGATATTTAATCTTAATAGCAGTAAACTTGAATTTAGAAATAAAATGAAGGTACCTGAAGGTATCCTTGTCCCGAACCAAGACAGAGAAAACAGATATCTATATAGTGTGCAACTCAGAAAGTCACTGTATGGACTGAAGTAATCAGACAGAATGTGGTATAATCGCTCAAGTGACTTTCTATGCAAGAAAGGCTACACGAACAATGAGGATTGTCCCTGTGTTTTTGTGCGGCGATCCCAAGATAGTTTCTTTATAATCTCAATATATGCAGATAATCTAAATATCATTGGGACCCTATAAGATATTAAGAAAGCAAGCTCTTACCTGGAGTCAAAGTTCGAAATGAAAGACTTGGGTAAAACAAAACATTGCCTAGGCTTGTAGCTTGAGCATACCCCTGAAGGGATTTTAGTACATCAGTCAACCTACACTCAAAAAGTATTAAAACGGTTCGACTTTGAAAAGGCATATCCTTCGAAAGTGCAGATCCTTGCAGCAAGACAAGGACCCATACAGATATAAAGAAGAGGGGGAGGAAGTCCTAGGACCAGAATTCCCGTACTTGAGTGCAGTAGGAACACTCATATATTTAGCAAACTGTACTAGACTGGATATCGCATTTGCCATGAACCTACTAGCAATGTATAGTGCAGAACCTACCAAAAGGCATTGGTAGGGAATAAAGGACATCTTCCAATACCTTCAAGGAAGCAAAGAATTTGGTCTATTCTACAGAAAGAACCAACACCTAACTATGACTGGCTATGCAGATGTCGGGTACCTGTCAGACCCGCATACAGCCAAATCGCAAACAGTCTATGTATTCCTATGTGGTGGAACTGCAATTTTATGAAAATCATCTAAGCAAAGTCTTGTATCTACTTCGACGAACCACTCGAAAATCATAGCACTGTACGAGACCTCACGAGAATGTTTTTGGCTTCAGCGGATGACTCACCACATCCATCAGTCATATGGATTGAATATCTCACAAACCTCCACTATTATCTATGAAGATAATGCATCTTGTGTTACACAAGTGCAGATGTGTTATATGAAGAGTCCTCTCACTAAGCATATCAAATCCAAGTTCTTCTATGCTCATGAATTACAAAAGATGGATGAAATTAAAGTACTACATACTAAGTCATGTGAAAATCTTGCATATTTATTCACTAAGTCACTTTCAGCATCTAGCTTTGAAAGATGCATACGTGGAATTGGAATGATAAGACTTAGAGAAGTGTAAAATCGAGGGGGGAATCTTCACGAACTCTTTATTAAAGCTTGATCACGAAGATCAAGTATCCAAAGAATAAATTCTGGAGACTAAATGAAATTTGGTGGGTTGTACTCTTTTTCCCTTAACGAGTTTTTCTGAAGTTTCTCGACTAGGGTTTTTAATGAGTCAATTCGTGTAGCACAGCAGAACGTATTTCATGTACTCTTTCTCTAAATGTTTGCCACTGGGTTTTTATAGAGCTTTAATGAGACATGAACATGATGGATGAGTGCCCAAGGGGAGTGTTAAGAAATCAGGGCCAGGCCAGACAGGTTTGGCCCATATAAGCCCCTCATCCTCCCAGTAGACTATATAAAGGAGGGGCCCCCAGTCATTGTACTACAGTTTTGAGAAGAGACATAAAAAGAAGCTAGAAATTCCCTCATATCTCTGTGTTCAATATATTATTATGTTCTTATATTTTTGCATTGTTCTTACGATTCAGAGTTTGTCTACGAGGTAATCGCTCGGACTGAACTCGCCAACGACGGTTCCTTAGCAGTTTCCATGAAGCAAATCATAGAGCTATAATGCTCTGCTGATTTTAATGTGCTATTTTGCTTAGCTCACTTGTTACCGCTTAGGCCTTGTCCGAGAAACCTAAATTTCTTCCTTGGAAATCCTTAGTGAGGAGTGCAAAGGAAGACGCCTCAGACGATTATCATTTTGGTCATTTGGTGTCATGGAGGGTCTGCAAAGAAAGAAATGCCAGGGTATTCCAAATTAAAGTGGCCGCATAAACCTCCCTGCTGGCGACGATCAAAGAGGAAGCTCGAGCTTGATCGCTCGTTGGAGCCGTTAGTTTAGGGCAAATTATCCTGGGCGCGTATTTGGCCTTTTTATTTGCTGTTCTTGTCTTGTGCTTGTGTTTCTGGTTTTCCTTTGACCTTTTTGTTTGTCTTGCTTCTGTTTCTCCCTCTTCATTAATTAAATGGCAGTGGTCCTGTCTTTTTTATTAAAAAAACGTGTTAATGCGTGCGGCCGGGAGCATTACCGCATATGCATTCTTCCGTAAATGTATAATGCTAGTTACAGTGCTCTATCGTTCTTTACCGGGATCCGAAAATGTATCTCAATAACTCTTTGTGTATTCTGTATTAGTTCAAGATCAATAGCTAGCTCACACAGAAAATAGTAATAAAATATCATCCATTTATTCGATTTAACTAAAAAGATCTTAAAATAATTAATAATAATAATAACTCTATTTTATGGTCAACGTTTACTTAACTTGTTACGCGGTGCTAAATAAACACTTGCAGTGGAACGAAAAATTTTGGAAAGATCCTTCAACATACCCACAAGCAATCGAGTGGAGAGCGCATTCTAATCCGCAAAATCTTCATAGTCCTCCTTCTGAAAGAACTCTTAAGCAGCACGATATTCTTCAACTGATCAACAAATCCATAAAGCCGTTAATACATAAAGCACTCAGCAAGCTATAGGAAAATGTATGCAAATAGTATCCATACACGGCTTGACAAAGGCTAGCTGTAGGGTTTTTTTGCAGAAATTAGTATTGACAATAAATAGATTGAAATGTATATTTAAAATGAATAGTAAATAAGTAAATAATTGCTTTTAAACAACCAGTGAATTCCCCATTTACTTCCCAAGACAAACCACAAAGTGAATTAGCCGTTCACCAAACGAACATTATATTCATCAAGTTAACTTCTCATTCACACTCCCGCATATTTTATGAAGAAACTCTATCTCACATGTGAAATCCCCGAGCACGTCCATAACCACGGACACGGCTATTTGAATAGTTTTACGCTCTGTAGAGGTTGTACAACTTTTCCCATAAGAGATTAATCAACTCAAAGAGTCTGACTATACTTCCTTAGGTGTGCGACTTATTAAGTGATAATCACAAGGTTTTTTACAAAACTTCTTCTTAACCTAATTCTGCCTGCTAAGGTTTCAACACTGAATATCTTTCCGACCAGACACCCCCCCCCTTCTGGTGCCATCGTGAGTACACATCTATCCCATAGCTCACGCTTCCAAGACAGAACCGGAATTAAGATATTGCTAATTAGTTAGCCAGGTCCCGCCCATACAGGACATGTGATTGTAGAGTTAAGGCTTAGTTCCATGGCGCACAATACTATGTCCTTGACAAGTTACTAAGGAAATCTTACCACAACCCACAACGTGTTAAATCCCTACCCTCAATCCACCAACCACTCGCCCGAGCGAAAACCATTTTGTTTAACCAAGACCAATGACATACCCTGTCATGGTACACAAATTTTAACAACAGTGGCTAACCACCACAATTCCATATATCATTAAATCAAGATTAATCATTATGACACATGTGATAATGAACCTCTCGTAACTAAGCTTGACTAACCATTTGTACGCTACCCATGTTGGTGATACAATATGTCCAACTAAAATTATCCAAGCTAGGGTGGCAAATGATTCATGGCATTCAAATATTCATTGGAGGCATAATAACAACAGGTAATAGTTAATCCCAAAATAATTTAGATAAAGATAGCATGAACTTGTATAATACAATATACTTTTGAAATCATAGGTTTAATATAATCAACGGACTACGTCTTGCCTTGGAATAAATCCCGGTACTGGTCTTGATCTTGATGCACTCCTTGCTTAAAACTCCCTAAAGAATCAACGTCTACTCGCAAACAAAGTAAATAAAAAAATAAATACAAAACAGAGAGAAAACAAACTCTAAAAATTAAATAAAAATATCAGATAAATAGAGCTCGAATTTATATGAATTTAGAAATTTAGATGGGCTCAAATAGAGTTCGGATGAAGAAGATATGGCTTATGGAAGATTGAAACCCTAAGAAAAAGAAAAAGGAACTTTTTCTAATTTTCCCGGATTATCTTTCTAATGAAAATCCCAATTAATGCGCCAGCATGATGTCAGCACATAAATTCAGAAATAAAAAGAAATCCAAAAAAAATCCTTACAGTGGCTGGCATGCGGGCCCGAGGTCCATTGACCATGTCCAGGCAACTGTGCACGGGTCTACGGCTCACAGGTTCAAGGAATAGTCAACCTGATAAGTGAGGACCACACGTAATTGAGATGGTTCACGGTGGACTAGGTTCACCAAAGATTGGATCTGGTTAGGGTTGAACAGGACACGCACGCGCTGAGGACCACACGCAAGCGACACGCGATGCAAGAGCTCCGAGGTGGCGGGTAAGCTGGCACTGACACGACGACAACGAGGTGGGCGGCGCTCAGGTTTCGAGGGATCCAGTGAACAGCGGCTCCTCACCGGCGGCGGAGGGGTGCTAAGGAAAGTGGTGCTCCAGCGAACACGATGGTGTGCTCACTGGTGCAAGGGAGTCACTAAGCTATCCGGCGGCGAGGTTTAGGCGGCGGCTAAGGCTCGGGCTCGTCAGATCTAGGGCTCCGGTGGTCCTCCGGTGAAATCAAGGCCACAAGGTGCAGCCCTCGACTATGCGACCTCAACGGCGGTAGAGGCTTGGCTTCAGCGGCTTTGTTCCTTCGACAAAAATGGCAACTAGGGCTTCGATCTCGGGTGCTCGCGGCTGGGTTTGGAATGCAGAGGCCAAGGGGTACCTCTCCTGTAACACCCTGGCTATTCGGAAGCCAAGATGTCACCTAAAAGAACTAACAAATACTAAGAATGTACAACAATATCGGGTTAAACAGGATTAGATAACCAAATTCCAAAGGAACAACGATAAACGATTAACAGTTTCACGAGAAGGAATAGAAACATCCATAATAAAACATACGATGGGCGATACCAAAATTGGATTATTACAATTTAGAAATTTAACAAATAGTTGACATGAATGAAAGATAACAATATTATTTCTGATTTGATAAAGGTGATGTGCAGCGTGCTGGACTACCCCTCAAAAGGCCTTGCTCTCCTCCTCATTTACCTAAATAAAACACACAAAGCAAGGATGAGCTAAAGACTCAGTAAGTACTTTAACAGACAACAGAATCCTTAAGCGAACAAAGCAAATCACAATCTGCTTATGAAAAACATCTCTGAACGTTTATGGATATGAATGAAATGGAATAATGCAATGAAGAAATGGACTGCTCACAACTTATACCGGTATAATGAGTGACACACCCGTCGGTGTTCACTTAAGCCCGTACTTAACAAAGTACGGGAACCTCAAATACCGTATGAAGAATATTTCATATGGGTGTCCAACATTGCCCACATTGGAGTGGTGGGTCTTACGTGCCCATTCTGGAATTGATGGGGCTTACAAATTCTCACTCCCGTGGTTCAAATGAATCGATGCATGAACATAATGCATTTTCATAAAATGAACGTCTATCACACATCAATAGATAGTAACACATGGCATACAAACAAACTCATGAAAATAAGTCTAGTGGTACAATCACAAGCAATAACGTCATTGAATAATAACGTACAAGTTACTTGCCTTCCGCGCTGTGACGTGTTAGGAGGCAACGACGGTGTTTCTCCACTCACTGCCCCACCGCCTACACAAATAATTAATTGAAATAATACTAACAAGACATGACGTGCTACGAGCGTTTTAATATAACCCTATAACTAACCAAACGTAAACAATGGCTCAAAATGACGTCCTAACTAATCAGCCCAATTTCAGTCCTTCTGATCAGCAGTACGAGAGAAATCATAATTAAATATCTGTGACTCATAATGACTTTAAACCAGTGCTCAAATACTCTTAACACACCAGGCTACGAAACTCTAGTTTGTGGGGTTCTTTGATTCGGCCAAACCAGTGGCCTAAACAACAGTTGAAAGCAATCGATGACATCTGTCCGTTGCAAAACAAAGAGCAAATAAAATGATATAACTTTCAATCTACTGATCCAATTGAGGTGATATTTATCAACTTGGAAAGATCATTTAAAGGGCTATAATAACCTATTTGGGTGGAGGTTCTGAATCTGAATCTAACTAGATCAAAACCTAGGAACAAACCGACAGACCCCAGATCCAAGACAGACAGAGTAGCGCGTGGTTAAAAATTCATATCTCCCTAACCGTAAGGCGGAATCTCGTGAACTTGGTGCCAAAAGAAAGCTAACGACCTGAGGAAAAAAACTCTAGGAGACGCAAACCCGAGATTCGGCCTCTAAAGGGTCGAAACTGGCCGCGCAAGGTGACGGATGTGTTCTGGAATTTCCAGAACAGGAACCGATTTAGATCTAATCAACCATTAAGCAATCAAATCGAATCAAACTATGACTTGGATCATTCGTTACCCTTGAAAACCTGCAGGGAGATGTGGATCCACTTCCCAAAGCTCTTCCCCCTTTTCTCCTCCCTTCCTTCTCCAATGGCCGACCACCACGGGGACGACGGAGGACCGAGACGCCGGCGAAAGGAGGTGACTTCGGGGATCACCGGGGGCAGCAACCGGGAGAGGAGGAGATGGCAGGGAAGGGAGGAGGCACCAGATCTGGGGGAGGAGGGGATGGGGGTGGAGGCCACAAGGGGGAAAGAGGAGGGAATGGGGGGAGGTGGCTAGGGTTGGGCCGGCATCCCCCTCTTGGGCTGCCTGGGCCGCGGTCCGCGGCCCAGGTTGTCATATTTTTATGAAAAACTCCCTTCTCCCACAAAAATTCTAATTCTTTGAATTCTTTTTCGTACCCGACTTCTTTTAAAATCTCCCAATTCGAATCCGAGTATTACATCTCCTTTTATAGACGGCGGATAGGAGGAGTCCAACGCGCAACCGCCAAGAAAAGTGGCATGGCGAAGGAGTCCCGATTATATCTAACTCAAAGAAGATCTACGATACCCAATGGGACCCGCTTGATAGCAACACAGGCTTAGAGGAGCTGGCGTAGCAAACGACACGACTGCGATTGACTGGGACCAACGCGGGCGAGCGCAGGAGGAGAGAGGAAGAAGCGGGCCACGCGGAAATTGGGTCAGAACCACGAAACTGGGTTGAGAACAGTTGTGGGCTGGGCTGGGCTGGAATTGGAATGAGTTTCGGCTCCCAAAGGTTTTTCTGATATTTATAATAGTTTTTCTTTTATACAAATTACATAAAATGCAAATAGCAAATGAACTCAAAAAATTCTAGAAAAATCTAGAAAATATATCCAAGCACATAGAATCTAAATAAAATAATTTTGATAATTACTTGATGTTGGAATTAATCATATTAAATTATTTTTCTTTTGAAAGTCCATATTAAGCTTTATTTTAATTCAAATAAAACTTTGGTGAATTTTTCTACAGAACAAAATTACTCAAAAATATTTTTAAACTTCAGAAAAATTGGGATGTTACAAATCTACCCCCCCCCCCTAAAAGGAATCTCGTCCCTGATATTCGGGCTGACTAAAGAATATGTTCAAACTCAAACCTTGCTCACTCTTCCAATTATTCTCTTACGAGTGAAACAAAGCTGAAACTCACGTGGGTCTAACTTAAAGACTTACCGGAAGCAACGTTCAGAACTGGTTGAACTTCCTCTGTAGTGACGTGATTCAGCCTTCCTCTTGCTGCAGTTGATGGAGCCCTAGTAGCTTGATTTGGAGTTTGAGGCATTCCTCTTCCTGCTCCTAGCAAAGAAGTCCTGGCTGGCGTAGCTCCCAAATCGAAAGGAATTGGCATCGGCCCTTGCTTCTGCGGACACTTGTTGGCATAATGACCTATATCCTGGTAGTTGAAACAAGTAACTCCTACAGCTGGATTGTTTGTCCTCTGAGGCTGATGATTATTGTTGTTATTGACATTGAGAATTCCTGCATTTCCTGCATGAGATACTAGTGCAAGGGTTCTGAATCCAGATGATGGATTATTGTAACGAACAGGCTACTGAGCATTGGTCCTGGCCCTCTCTAGATTATTCTGATGAACTCCATGTCGTATGATCTTCCTTTTGTGAGATTCGTCCAACTCACGATGAGAATCCTCTATGAGTACGGCTTTATCCACCATGTGCTAAAAATCCACATAAGCAATCCCGATAACTTGCACTTTCAAGCTGGGGTCAAGTTCACGCTTGAATCGCTTCTGACGTGCATTATCTATAGCAACATCTTCTGGAGCATAGCAACAAAGTTGAGTGAACTTGTCGAGATACTCACTCAATGACATGTTGATTCTCGAATATGCGCTTGACGAAAAGCTATCGAAAATTCCTCCCAAGTAATGGCTTGCGAATTCTCACAAGCTGCGGTATAGTTTTCCACCATTCTGCGGCTATACCTTCCAACTGATGTTAAGCATAAACAACTTTCTCACGACTATTGCATTAGGCAATGGCGATTTTTTTCTCAACAGAGCGAAGCAAACTTCTACGTCCAAAGGTTCTGGCGAATGATAAAATGTAGGCAGACGAGTCCTCATGTACTCTGATAACTTGGAATGTTGATGAGCTAGCTGTTAAACAACTGCTGCTTGATTATTCTAATTCAACAAGTTGGCTATTGCCACAGCGGTCTGATTCTATTGAGTCATCATATTGTTCATATTTTGCATCATTGCACTCATGAATTAAGCCTGAGCTGCTAGAAGTTGTGCCATGCTTGGATATGCGGCTCCAGGGGCTGGTGACTGGCCGCTAGCATTGACATTGGCATTCGCATCATCTGACTGAGTACGGCTCGATGTGTCGTGAGTGTCAACCATCTGCGATAATTCTTCACATGCTTAGTAGATAAGATACAAAAGCATTGTAGACGAGAGGGAATAGCACAATAGACAAGATAGTCAAGATAGAGCAGATAGAAACAGCTTAATTAGGGAAAATTAGATTATACCCAAGGCAAAAGACAACGAAGACATAGCTGGAATGCTATGAAAGAACAATTAAACTCTTCAAATTAAAGCTTTAGTGTGACTGCAACATAATGCTTGACAGCAAACATGTAGCTTCCACTTACATACAACCCAAATAAAACCTATGCAACAACGATCTAACCAACGCTACTAAAAACTTCTAATAGGACGGCTCCCACTCTGGAATAGCGAACGAAGACTCTTCAACTTCTGGTTCTGAATCGTTGTAGAACACCCACGAGTTGCGAACCGCTGGTGGAGACTCTTGACGAACAGCTGGCACGAAGCAATCAAGATACTCTTGACGATTGCCGGCGATTCGACACCTTTCTTCTGGACTAGGTGGAGTTGGTGACAGCAATGGAACTAGCGATGGAACTAAGGATTCTTCTAACTCTTCTTCCAGTTTAGGAACAGCTGGTACTGACTATACTTGCATCACATACTTTCGAATCAACTTGGACAAATTGATTTGGTGCAACCTGCAAATGCTTTGAACAACTTTTTTGGGCAACTTGGACTGCCGACATGTCTTCAAGCTCATTGGAGCACTTCATATTGTGATGACGGATGTGGCTTCCAACCCTCACGATGAAATACACTCTTGTCTCGAATCCAACTATGTGCCCCTTCACTTTCTTTTCCTTAGTGAAGTAAGTTGCACTCCTACTTGTTCCCAAACTCTGCAACAAGCATTGAAAAACTCCAGGCAAATCTCCTCTTCGATCATGATACACTTGAACCATCTAAAGAAATTAACAGGGCAAGATGGTCAAATTAATATTACAACACAAATTTTAGAAAAAGACGAGAGGCAAGATCTCTAGAACAAGATGAGAAAGGAATAGACTAGCATAAGAAAAGAATAGACCGAGATGAGAATAGAATAGAGTAGATGAGAAAAGAACAACAACTTAAGTCAAATTAAGTTGATTTGATTTAGAAAATAAGTTTTGAGGCTTTTGGCTAAGATGACCATGCTAACTAAGGTTGTGTTCTACAGTCGATATGGCTCTGATACAACCTCTGTTAGGACCCAAAAATGCATCTCAGGAACCCTCTATGTATTCTGAACTGGTCTCAGATCAGTAGCTAGCTCACACAGGAAACAGTGATGAAATACCATCCATCTATTCGAATTAAATAAAAAGATCTCAAAATAACAAATAATAATAATAACTAGAACTTATGGTCAATGTTTACTTAACTTGCCACGCATGGCTAAAGAAACAAATAAACTCTTGCAGCGGAACAAAAAATCTTGGAAAGGCCAATCAACATGCCCATAGGCAATCTAGCGGAGAACGCATCCTAATCTGCAAAACCTTCATAATCCTCCTTCTGAAAGAACTCTTGAGCGGCTTGATATTCTTCAACTGATCAATAAAGGTGTAAAGCCATGAGTACATAAAGCACTCAGCAATCCGTAGGGAAATGTATGCAAATAGTATTCATGCACGACTTGACAAAGGTTAGCTTTATGGTTCTTTTGTAGAAAGTCTGTCAGACCCCAAATTTGTAATTTGGCATCCACTATGTCAATCTGTGTCATTCTTTGGATCAGTAGATAGCACACACAGATACATTCTTGAATCAATTACATACATCGCATACATAGCCAAAGTATATTACATAACAGACCATGAGGCTCACTGTTTTACAAAAGGCACAAAGACCATAATATCACATAGAGTATAGAGTAAAGGATAAGTGCGGAAAGCAAAAGAAGTAATAGTGGATCTATTCACTCTGCCCACAGGTAAGCAACTAGGGGTCTCGGCCTAAGCTTCATCGTCCAGCTGCCAAGTAGTACTCATAGGGGGTCTTGGTCGAGCAGCTCTAAAAGATTATATTATACAAGCTTGAGTACACAATCGTACTCATGAGCCAACACACAATGCAAGTTATCATAGATGCAAGGCTAGTCAAGGAAAGGCTCAAAGTTCTTTTATTTGCATAAAGCCAAGTTTAAATTAGATCAAGTAGCAGAACATCCTACAACTTAGCATTTTTACAAACAGGTTTTATAAATTGAGTTTCATTTGTAATGTACTAGTGGAGATCCCATCTCCTATAACATCGATTGGCTCCAACCACTCGATGCTCAGGCTAACCCGTAATTACCACTGGTCTCCGACTAGGCTTTCACAAATCTCTAGGGTCCCACCCCGAGTTTCATACCACGACCACACACAAATGGTTTTATAAAAATAAAAGCTAGCTCAAGTGAGATCCTGGCACCGCTCTTGACCGTGACCAAGCTCCCAGGAGGCCCCCTCTTGCGCCATGTGTTTTTCCTGTGGCTTCTACCCATACCCACGCCACACACTCACCAGTGGTGAAGCCACACCAAGGTGAACAAATTAGTTAGTCAGGTCGTACCCATTATAGACTTGTGGTCATACTATTTTTATACGAGAGGTCATCACAAGAACTCGGTCCTTTATTGACTTGGGCAGTGCATCCACAAACCCCACCGACGTGCATCACCAGCACCAGCCACTCTTTCCATCCACCCAAGTCGGAATCAGTTTTTCAGGTTTTAGTTTGTTTTGGAAATAACCTTTAGTCCAAAATACCAGCCAAGCTCCCAGCCTCGACTACCCAAATCCAGTTTTTCATGTTTGGAAAGATTGGTGTCGGGCAATTTAATGCCCGCACGATAATGTATCTAAGTAAGGATAAGCATGACACTTAGATACAAACTTATTAACTAGTATGTAAACCATTAGGTCCAGGGTGACAAATGATAATTTCCAAGTTCAAGGATTGGAATATTATACTCGGTTATCATTAAGGCATTAACTATGATCTAGACCAATATAGTTGCATAAATCATAGCAATGCAATTTCATAATTTAAAGCAATAAAAGTTTCAAAGACTGGGTGCAATATGATCAAAGTATTGACTCGCCTCGATCGTGGTACTGCTGCTCCTGCTCATAGTCTGGTAGCGGGTCTTTTGGAGCTTCATGTTCCCTACGCAAATCCAACCAAAACTCGAATAATCCCAAATGAATTCAACTTGCGATCCAAAAATCCAAATGAACTCCAAATGGGGATGTCCTCGGTTTAGTTGGGCCATTTTAGTTAGTCTCCGGTTCGTGTTACCATGTTCGGTGTTGGACATAGGATTCGAGTAGGTATCGTAGGTTATTTCTGAGACAGTGGCTAGTCGGTGTACGGGTTCATGGATTCAAATAATGTTTGGTGTTTCGACTACCAGGTCGGAGGGGTCTCGACTACTTGGAAGAAGGTGTTTCCGAGTACTGTTCCTTGTTTCAAATACTGTTTAAGATTTCAACCACCTGGTTGGAAATGGGTTTCGAATAACTGGTTGAGAGGGTTTTCGAGTTCTATTCATAGTGTCGACCACATGGTCGAGACGGGCTTCAATACTTGGTCAAGAAGATTTTTAATATTGTTCATGGTTTCGAGTATTGTTTATTGTTTTGACTACTATTCACTATTTCGACTACTGTTCACTGTTTCAACTACTGTTCAAAGGAGTTTCGACTAGCCAGTCGAAGGAGTTTCGACCAACTAGTCAAAAGAAGCTTCGGTTGCCTGGTCGAAGGTATTTCAACCATTGATTGAATGTGTTTCGACAATCTAATCGAAAGGGGTTGTGACTAACTGATCGAAGAGGTTTTGACTAACTGGTCAAAAAAGTGTCAACCATTAGTTGAAGGAGTTTTGACTATTATTCGAGAAGTTTTGACTATTAGTCGAAAGGGGTCATTCGACTAACTAGTCAAAGGAATTTCGACTGTCTGGTTGGAGGTGTTTTGACAATCTGGTCGGAAGGAGTTTTTGACTAACTGGTCGAAGAAGTTTCGACATTTCGGTAGGAAGGAGTTTTCGACAAACTGGTCGAAGAAGTTTTGACAATCTCTTTGGAATGAGTTTTCGACTAACTGGTCGAAGGAGTTTTCAACAATTGGTCGAAGAAGTTTCGACAAGCTGGTCGAAAAGAGTTTTCGACTTATTTGGTCGAAGAAGTTTCGACATGTTGGTCGAATGGAGTTTTCAACTAACTGGTCGAAGAAGTTTCAACAATTTGGTCGGAATGAGTTTTCGACTAACTAGTCGAAGGAGTTTTCGACAACTGGTCGAAAAACTTTTGACAAGCTGCTCGAAAGGAGTTTTCGACAACTACTCGAAGAAGTTTTGACAATTTGGTCGAAGAGTTTCCGACAGCTGGTCGAAGAAGTTTCGACAAGCTGGTCAAAAAGAGTTTTCGACTAACTGTTCGAAGAAGTTTCAACAGACTGGTGGGGACGGGTTTCAGCTACCCGGTCGGAGGGGGTTTCTACTATCTGGTTGAAGGGAATTTTGACTATCTGGTCGAAGAGAATTTCAACTATCTGGTCTAAAGGAGTATCAACTAACAGGTGGGGACGAGTTTCGACTACATGGTCAGAGGGGGTTTTGACTATCTGGTCGAAGGTAGTTTCGACTATCTGGTCAAATGGAGTTTCGACTAACTAGTGAGGACGGGCTTCAACTACATGCTCGAAGGGAGTTTCGACTATCTGGTCCAAGGAGTTTCGACCATCCGGTTGAAAGAAGCTTTGACCATCTGGTCGGAATGAGTTTCGACCATCCGGTCGAAGGGAGTTTCAACTATTCGATCGAAAGGAGTGTCGACCATCTGGTTGGAAAGAGTTTCGACTATCCGATCGAAGGGAGTTTTGACCATCTGGTCAGAAATGTAGGTTCGACCACATTATTTTGCAGGGCAGAGTTCAACTTTCTAGAGGTTCGACTATACTCCAAGTTGGAGGAGGTTCGACCACCTAGGGGTTCAATTACATCTTGGGTCTATAATGTATTCGTCTTTCCAACAATGCTTTAGCACATCTTGAGAGAAAATGAGCCTCTAGTGTCTAATAGGGACGTACCGGTAGGACGCAAAGGAAGCGAGTTAGTTGAAGGTGGTCTGGCAACGAAATTCTATGATGGCTGAAGAGGCTTCAAGTGGCGGTGATGGCCGACGGGGTCGACCCGACTACCTAGCTATTCTGGTCGAAGGGGAGGAAGAACGGGGTCGGCGGCAGCTCCTGTGAATACAGAGTGGAACAAATAAGGAAAACTGCCTCTGGGGTTAGGGAACAAGAGTTGATGCATATAGGAGGATGAGGGCTTATCTGATAGCTCCAATGCTGCTGGCAACGTCAGGGAGGCGCCGACCGAAGCAAGCGCCCAAGCCTTACCTGGAGCTCCAGCTCTCTTGAGGAATGGAGGAATGGGAGGAACTAGCTCTCGTGGCGCGGAACAGCAATGAGAGGGCTTGGGGCTGTTATTTATAGCCATAGAGGGTGGAGGTCATCCAGGGCATTCGCTGCATCCGACGCTGCGCAGTACCACAGGGTAGTTGGTGATATCGACAAAGTCAGCAGCGGAGTGACAGGTTGAGCGATGGCGCTTAATGGTCGAGCGACGGTGGTTGCCAGCGCATACACCATGTCGCATCAGGGCGTCCGGTCTCAGCAGGTGTCGTCGCCAGTAAGGGAGAGGACATGCTAACCCAAGCCCACACAGAAGACCACGACCAGCGACAGTCTTCGGTCGCACCGGGTTTGACTGGCACTTGACTTGGGTCCTCCCAGAATTCCACGACCAGGGTGCGGTCTCGACTGCCTGGGTCACTGGTCGGAGGAACAGTGTACAAGGATGCGCCCAGGCGATACTACGGTGCACGAAAGGGGAAGAGGAAGCTGTCACGACTAGTCAGGGGCTCGGTGGCTTTACACCCTTCACACCAATTGACAAAGGAGACAAAGGGGAGACCAGGGGAGGGTTGGGGACAAGAAAAGGAACTTGGCTTTTAGGAATTTTCCTAGATGTGATAGGTCCCAATCTGGTATTTGTTAAACAGCTCTAACTAGCTCTTGAGCATTAGTCTGATTCTAGGATTTGTGGTTTAGGGTTCACTTGCATCGACAAGAAAAAGAAATGCAGCTCAAATAAATCTCAAGAATGTTGGCAGAAAGAATGGCAATGGCTATCACACGAAAAAGTTTCAAAAATCCCATATTTTTACATTTAGCCACCATTGGTGTGTTACAGCAGTATTGACGATAAATACAATAAATAGATTGAAATACATAGTTGAAAAGAATAGTAAATAAGTAAACAATTACTTTAAAATAACGAGTGAATTCCCAATCCACTTCCCAAGACAAACCACCAAGTGAATTACCTGTTCACCAAACGAACATTATATTCATCAAGTGAACTTTCCATTCACACTCCGACCCCTCGAATAGTTTTACGCTCTGCAGAGCTTGTACAGATTTTCCCACAAGAGATTAATCAACTCAAACAATCTGACCACACTTCCTTAGGTGTGCAATTTAAGTGATCATCACAAGGATTTTACAAAGCACCTTCTTAACCCAATTCTTCCCACAAAGGTTTCAACACTGAATGTCTTTCTGACCAGACAGGGCCCCCCTCTTGCGCCATCGTGACTATACGTCTATCCCGCAACTCATGCTTCCAAGACAGAATCAAAATTAAGACATTGCTAATTGGTTAGCCAGGTGAGCATTTGTACGCTGCCCATTTTGGTGATACAATATATCCAACTAAAATTATCCATTCTAAGGTAACAAATGATTCATGGCATTCAAATATTCAATGGAGGCATAATGACAACAGGTAATAGCTAATCCTAAAATAATTTGTATAAAGATAGCATGCAATTGTATAAAACAAGATACTTTTTAAATCATAGGTTTAATATAATCAAAGGACTACATCTTGCATTGGAATAAATCCTGGTACTGGTTTTGATCTTGGTGCACTCCTCCTTGCTCAAAACTGCCCGAAGAATCAACGTCTACTCGCAAACAAAGCAAATAAAACAAATAAATATAAAATAGAGAGAAAAAAATCCCAAAAATAAATAAAAATCTCTGATAAATAGAGATCAAATTTATATGAATTTAGAAATTTGGATGGGCTCAAACGGAGTTCGGATGAAGAAGATATGGCTTCTAGAATATTAAAACCCTAAGAAAAAGAAAAAGGAATTGTTTCTGATTTTCCCGGATTATCTTTCTATTGAAAATCCCAATTAATGCGCCAGCATGAAGTCAGCACATAAATTTGAAAATAAAAAGAAATCCAGAAAAAACCTTACAGTGGCTGACATGTGGGCCCAAGGTCCATAGACCAAGTCCACGCAATTGTGCACGGGTCTACGGCTCACAGGTTCATAGAATAGTCAACCTGACAAGTGGGGACCACATGTTACTGAGATGGTTCACGGTGTACTAGGTTCACCAAAGATTGGATCTGGTTAGGGTTGAACCGGACACGCACGCACTGACGTAGCTCCGACTCAGCAGGCATGCAAGCGACATGCAGTGCAAGAGCTCCGAGGTGGCGGATGAGCTAGTGCTGACACGACGACAGCGAGGCGGGTGGCGCTCGGGTACTGAGGAATCCGGCGAACGGCGGCTCCTCACCGGCGGCGACGGAGTGCTACGGAAAGCTAGTGCTCCTGTGAACACGATGGTGTGCTCACTGGTGCAAGGGGGTCACTGAGCTATCCGGCGGTGAGGTTTATGCGGCGGCTAAGGCTCAGGCTCGTCGGATCTAGGGATCCGGTGGTCCTTCGGTTCAATCTAGGCGACAAGGTGCAGCCCTCGACCTTGCAACCACAACGGCGGTAGAGGCTTGGCTTCAGTGGCTTTGACGGCGACGAACGAGCTCGATGGAGTTGCAGTGGCGACTTTGTTCCTTCGGCATAATCCGACAGCTAGGGCTTCGATCTCGGGAGCTGGCGGTTGGGTTTGGAATGCGGACGCCAAGGGGTACCCCTCCTTTTATACACGACAACCAGGAGGAGTCCAAGGTGCAACCGTCATGAAAAGCGACGCAGCGAAGGAGTCCCAATCATCCCCAACTCGAAGAAGATCTACAGTACTCGGTGGGACCCACTTGACAGCGACACAAGCTCAAAAGAGCTGGCGTAGCAAACGGCGTGACTGCGGCTCACAGTGGGACCAACGTGGGCAAGCGCAGGAGGAGAGAGGAAGAAGCGGACCGCGTAGAAATTGGGCCGAAAGCACGGAACTGGGCCGAGAACAGTTGTGGGCTGTCTGGAATAGGAATGGGTTTCGGCCCCCAAAGCTTTTTATGTGATTTATAATAGTTTTTCATTTTTAGAAATTACAGAAAATGCAAATAGCAAATAGAAAATAGCATATGAACTCGAAAAAATTCTACAAAATATATTCAAGCATATAGAATCCAAATAAAATAATTTTGACAATTAGTTAATGTTGGAATCAATCATATTAAATTGTTTTGATTTTGAAAGTCCATATTAAGCTTTATTTTAATTCAAATAAAACTTTAATGAATTTTTCTACAGAACTAAACTACTCAAAAATATTTTTAAACTTCAGAAAAATTGGGATGTTACATTCTTCGTAGCCACTTGATCCAGAATGAACGGCTTAGATTAATTAAATTATGCATGAAAAGATGGAGGAAAATTTTGAGTACTAATCCTCCTGTTAGACTAGACAAAAAGCACCAGGTACAATAAATTCGGAAATAGGTGCACATGCTTACATACAATACTTCTTTTGGAATTTGCTAAGGAGTACTTAGGTGTTTTGTTGGATCGAGTAGTTCACTGGATCCAGAATGAACGGCTTAAATCAATTCAACTATGCAAGAAAAGATGGACGAAAATTTTGAGTACTAATCCTCCTATTAGACTAGACAAAAAAATCAACCAAGTACAACAAATTCGGAAATAGGTGCACATGCTTACATATAGTACTTTTTTTTTTGGAATTTGCTAAGGAGTACTTAGTTGTTTTGTTGGATCGGGATTACTCGATTTTCTGACCTTTGGATCTGATGCGTGCAGAAAAAAAAATGGTTCGAAAACTTCCAAATGAATACAAAAACCTTTTTAGTCAAAAAAATTCAATTGATTCCGGAAACTTTCATGTGATTTAAACAAATTGACTCAAAAAAAACATACAAATGATCTAAAATTTTCAAACTCAAAACTTTCTTTTTTAATTATATTTTTAAAAAATGGTGAAGGGTTCAAATCCATCGGTGTTGATACCTCTTTTTTTTTTACTTGTTTTGGATATCGACATGTTTTCGTACATTTAACTCTTACTTTTTCTAATTATTAAAAATATAATAATATGAAATTATTTTTATGATAAATAATACCGTTTTCACAATGACAAATCCAAATTAATTTTTTGTGTCAAAGTTTTAAAATACACACATTCTAAAATGATATTAAACAAGAAAGGAGGGAGAAAACGGAGATAACGGAGGGTCAAAGTAAAGTACTCCAGCTACTAGACAATTTCATGTAATGCTGCTTTGTTTAGTGAAATCACTTCCGATTACATTCTTTGTTCAGCTACCTGCTGTTTAAAAACATAAAATGGAAATATAAATTATTGCACTCTAATCTTGTTAATTACTTAGTCAAACAAACACTGCAGAGTTTTGTGACAAATATAATGCTAGTGATTAAGCACAAACTTGGCATGAATATATTCTTAAAAACTAGTGCACACTGACAAAGCACTACTTGATCATACATCTCAGACTACATAAACAAGCTAACCCCTCTCCAATTAACCTAAACCCCTCAATCATCCCTTAATCTCAGCTCCCCTTTGGGAACAACTAACGGGTAAGACATAATTAACCATCTCACATCAAGAGCTTCCACAGGCACCCACAGTGTTCCCCAGCTTCCTCCGCCTCCCGCCGCACCGCCGCCGCGCCGCGCCGCCGCCAAACGCAGCGGCGCCCCCTCCGCCGCTAATGCCGCCTCTCAGGCCATCGTCCCCAGCCCCTCCGGTTCCCTCGTCGCGCGGCCTCTTCGTCCCAACCGCCGGCGCAGCTGGCAGCCTCCGGCCCCGGACCGCCTGCACGACCCTGAGCAGCAGCATTACGCCCTCCACGTTGAGGGACCACCACCTCAAGTCGCCGTTGCCGCGGCGGGCGTCGCGTCGCGGCGTCGTCCGGCTCGTCTCGATGGCGTCGAGGAGGTCGGACACGACCGACTTGCTCGGCAGCGCGGCGGTGTAGGCGGTGGCGGCTGTGCTGGTGTCGGCATTGGCGCCGAGGGTGATGGTCAGGTGCCGCACGGGCTGGAGCGCGCCGGCGAGGAGGGAGCGGCTGAGCAGCTTGACGACGGCCGACGTGCGGACGGCGCGCTCCATCTGCCTGGCGCGGTCGGCCGGCGCGTCGGCGATGGGCCGGCTGGGCGGCGAGGTGGGCCTCTTGAGACGCTGTATCCTAGCGTGGGCACGGACCCATGGGTTGGAGTGTTGGTTCAGGTCGCCGCCTTCGTCTGCACCTGAAACGAAACAATGCATCGATCGAACAAAGATTCCGCCGCAGTACGAGACAGATGGCAAAAATTAATCTGGGCTCGACACGTCTTAATGCAACATCATTAATGTTTCACTATTGCGACCGTACTAATTAATTGTCTTTCAAAATATTAGATTTGTTACTTATAAATCTCAAAAATTATTTTTTATAATATTATTGTGTTTTATAAATATGTTAAAATAAAAATTAGTGGTAAAGTTACATCGCTTGCCGTGTCGATTCTGACGGTTTGAGAACCGTACTACCGTTAGAGATCTAATGTTAAAGTTTGGACTACATACTACATCTTGCAAGTAATCCAGATTCAGATGTGTTGAAGTGTATATACGGAGGTACCATCTACTTAAAATATAGAGTAAACAATCAACGTAGTACGCATGCAGAATTAAAATGCATCATGCATGCATGGATCGTGTCATGTATATATATATACATGCATGCCAAATTATACCTTGTGCCGTGGAGAGATCCTGGTACGCGCAGAACCGGGAGAAAATCTCGGCCAGCGTGGCGCACTTCCTGTCGGCCGAGCCGCCGGCGGAGGCGTCGCGCGGCACGACGACGGCGTAGAAGAATCCCGGCAGCTCGAAGACGAAGACGCGGGCCTCGAGGCGCGCCACGAGCGCGTCCCTGGCCAGCATCCACTGGTGGTCGCCGACGGTGCAGGAGGCCATGGACACCAGGTGTCCCTCGACGCGGATCATGTGCACCGACAGGCCGCCGGAGCGGAAGAGCCGCGCACCCTCGAACCGGTCGCCGCACAGCACGAGGAGGCTCACCGGCGAAGAGCCGTCGATGGCGAGCAGCTGCGTGTCCTTGCCCATGCGGTACTCACGCGTCCGCCCGATCCGCAGCGGCGGCCGGCTAGCTCCTCCTCCCTCCCGGGATGCCATCCGGTTTGCAACGCTGCTCGATCCAGAGACATGAATCATACATAAGCGTCACACAAGCACACGAGTAAAAGTTAGCATCATGCATCGATCTATGCTATGGCATGCATGCACAATTATTCTCGCTAGCTTGCACGTATATATATCGGCACACATAAATAAATACAAGGAGATGTGTCCGTACGGCGCCTACTGGTTCGTTTATTAGCCAAGAAGTATCTAGATATTTTCGGATATTTTGCGGTGGCTTTTACCAGGTCGATCTGAGAGGCCCGAGAGGCGAAGCAAACACACACATTTTGACCATGATCCCGACCGATGTTTCAATGGTTAACAGCACATGTTAAACTAATGACCATGTGTATGTACTGCCAATTAATTAACTGCTAGAAGCAGCTAGCTAGCGGTGTACTGCATGCTTACCACCAGAAGTTTTTCTCTGAGGTACCCTCTTGTCTTGAGATCGAGGTAGCTAGAGAGAGATGGAAGAATAAAGCACAAGGGGAGAGAGAGAGATGTACGAGAGGAGCCGTAGTCGCGGCCACTCTTAAATACGAGGACCAAAGAAGGCGCGCTAGCTAGCTCTCCGGTTCGGAGAGAGCATGACTGCGCGCATGAGCATGATGCGGCGGGCGGGAGAGGGGAGGAGGAGGCGAGCGCGCGCGCGCGTACGTGGGATGCGGGGCCATGCATGCACGCGACGCGACGCGCCACGCACGCCGCGGGGGACACCTCGCACGCGCCCAGCCGCTGTGCCCTCGCCTCCGCGCCACATCGCCCGCCGGGACCCGCGGCGGCTACACGTGGCCCCCACCGCGCTACGTGGCCGGCACCCTGGCCACGCCTGGCGCTGCGCTGGCCCCCTGCATGCGCCTCCCGCCCGATCGCGCGACCGCTTCTCCCGCCCGCGCGCACTGGCGGCCTGCGCGGCCGGGTTCGGGTTCGGGTTCGGGTTCGGGTTCGTTCGTTTCCTCGGGAATTACGTACAGGAAGCACCGGCCGGGTCAACTATTCATTTGTACATTCTTCACTTCGTTTGTTCAAATGTTCAGAAACGAGTTCGATCTACAATTGACGTGGTACTACGTACGTGCATAAGCATTCACTTGTTAGGTACTACCGGAAAAACGTCCTTTGCCCAGAGTCGCGATTTTTGCCGAGAGCAAAAACGCGGGCTCTCGGCAAAGAAACTGTTTGCCGAGCGCGGCTCTCGGCAAACACGGGCCGTCGGGAACTGACAAGATTGCCGTGGGCCTGCATCTCGGCAAACAACAACTCTCGGCGAAGTGGGCCATTTTGCCGAGAGCCCCGCTCGGCAAAAAATGCCCGTCGGCAAAATGGGCCTTTGCCGTGGGCGACGCTCTCGGCAAAATCAGGCTCTCGGCAAGACATTGCCGTGGGCCCATAGTCGTGACCTGCCCTGACGGCGTCACCGCTTTGCCGAGAGCCCCACCGTTACGGCTCTCGGCAAAACTGTTTGCCGAGAGCCCCTCCCAGGCTCTCGGCAAATGTGGTTTCTATATTTCATGTGCATGTGTTTCTCTTCTCCTAACTCTCTCCAATTAAATTATTTTTTCTTTCATATGCTCCAAACTTTTTGTTCTCTATACACATACTACAGGTTGTACTCAATATTAAAATTTTGTGTATTTTTGTAATTATTTGCTATATATAATTAATTAATTGCATTTCAAGGAGTTTTTTTAATCGATTAAAATTTGAACAGCGATTGATTTAAACACGGGAAAAAATTAAGTAGAAAATGATATTCATGCTATTTATGCATTATTGGGGGCAAATAACATCTTGTTGACGTTTTTTTCACCTTTTATTTTACGAATCGAAGACCACGAACATATGTCGCCGAACGATTTAAAAATTCTTAAAAAAAGGAAACGAATTCGGAAAATTGTGATATTTGCAATGAAGTCATGGTATCACACTTGGAGGCTGTGGTAAAAAATTGAAAATATTTCGCGCAAGTGGTTGCGTATGATTCTTACAATCTGAGACATCTCCGAATAAGTTTCATAAAGTTGAGAAGGATCCATTAGGATTTTCAAACAATGTCACGGTCGAATTAGTTTTGGAGTTCCAAACTTTTTGTATAGCCATTAGAGAGCATAAGTTGTAACACGGCAAAATTTCGTATTTTTCCGGAGCCGTTTGCTATTTATTAATTTTTTTTTGGATATTCTTTGCCGAGAGCTTCAGGGGATTGCTCTCTTTGCCGAGAGCAACTGGGCCCGCTCTCGCAGCATTTCTTTTACCTAGCCTCGGATCAATGGTTTGCCGAGAGGCTCTCGGAATAGGTTTGCCGAGAGTTGCTCTCGGCAAATGTTTAATTTTTTTAGAAATATCATTTTTGTTCATTTGTTAGATTTAATAAAAATATTTAAAAAAACTTTTCTTTGCCGAGAGTAGCTCTCGGCAAATAATAACTTTTATTTTTAAAATATTTTTTGTGCGATTAGCTAGTTAAAAATTCGAACGAAATTTGAAAAAAAGGGAAGGTTTGCCGAGAGCCTCCCAGATCGGCTCTCGGCAAAGTGGCTTCCACTTAACCGCTTTTGCTTTATCTCTCTCACTCTCACTCTTGAGACAAATCCGCCGCTAGAGCTAGCCGCGCCGCCGCCGCGAGGAGCGCCGCCACCACTACGTATGTCGCCGCGAAGCCTCGCCGTGGCGAGCAGCACCTCGCCGCCGCGCATTCGCAAGCCCGCCGCCACGCCACCACGCCGCTTCACCCACCCGAGCCCGCGCTTGCCTGCCGCCGCCGCTTCGAGCTCGCCGCGCCGCCATGAGCCACGCTGTCGCCACGAGCTACGCCGCGCTGAGCCACGCTGTCGCCGCTGAGCTCTGTGCCGCGCCGAGCCACGCCGCGCCGCGCGCGCACCCGGCAGCCCCATCCGCCCGTCCGCCACGCCCGCCCGGCCTACCTGGCCACGGCCGGCCACCCGCCCGCCCGCCACGCCACGCCCGGCCGCCGCCGCCTCGCCTCGCCACGGCCCGCGCCTCCTCCTCGTACTCGCCCTCGGGCTCATCCTCGCCGCGCCTGAATCGCCCTCGCGCGCGCCCGGTCGCCCTCGTCCTCGCTCGCGCCCCGCCTCGTCCTCGCCCTCGGGCTCGCCTCGCTCGCCGCCACGCTCGCCCGCCTCGCCGCCTCGACTCGCCCTCGGCCTCGTCCTCACTGTCGGCCTCGCCGCCGGCCTCGTCCTCGCCGTCGGCCTCGCCTCGCCCCGCCACGGAGAGGAACAAGGTATACTAAGTAGTATTAGTGGTAGTAGTAGTTAGTAGTAGTTAGTAGTTGTAGTAGTGGTATTAGTAGTGGTATTAGTAGTAGTTAGTAGTTAGTAGTTGTAGTAGTGGTATTAGTAGTGGTAGTAGTAGTTAGTGTAGTAGTAGTTGTAGTAGTTAGAGTAGTAGTAGTTGATAATTGTCGCATGTGGTTCCTTGATATATATGTGGTTGTCGGCCATCGTGTCGTGGTTTTCTTCGAGTTTGGAAACCTCACCGCTCGGGGAGATGTCAGAATTTTGAGTTGACGTTATTTTGCTTCTTTCTTTCTTTTGCAGAGCCGAGTCTGAGTACCGGTGTCCCAGTGCCGCCCGCATCGCGTCGCCTCCATCAGCACCGACCCGCCACGGCCCCGCTAGCCTGACTTCACCGCCACCTGAGGTATAACCACTCTTTCTTTGTCCTGGTCATGTATCTCCACGTAACCCAGTTAGGCGTTGGCCAAAACTTTTAGAGGTCGCATCTCAGACATGCATTACGAGGCGCGGCTCCAGGCCATCATCGACATCGTGCCGTCTACGAGCATCGGAAGGTAAAGAAAGAAGATGCAAGATTAATGCATCTGACCAAAGAGCAGTACCTCAAGGTAAATATACAACATCAATATTGATTTCTTCTGAGATTGGGTAGGCTTGAATTGTTCTTATATCTGTCAATGTACTTGATGTCGCAGTGCCTCTGGTGGTGCGCCAATAAAACGCGGGCTGGCGCGATGATGGTCGACAGTGGGTGAGTGGCAATTGGCGGATAACCACACCGTCCTCCGGGAACGGCGTTTGCTGATGCCAGGTGTATCACACCACCAGGGCAACCTTAACATCCACGAATTCGGGGCTAGATGGGTACGTGACTTGGTGTAGCTTCATTTATTCTTTCAGACGTTTATTCCTGCATGATTTATAATCGTCTTGTT
This sequence comes from Hsuehochloa calcarea, assembly GCA_036346395.1. Lineage (NCBI taxonomy): Eukaryota > Viridiplantae > Streptophyta > Magnoliopsida > Poales > Poaceae > Hsuehochloa > Hsuehochloa calcarea. The sequence goes on along the minus strand of CM070610.1, from coordinate 21,613,507 downwards.
TTTCTCGCAGTCGGCTGCACATCAAAACCAGCCATGCGGAGAGCTCAAGTCATGGGTTCTGGCCCACAAGGGCAAGGCGACAGACAACATCGACTGGAACCCGGACGACCCAGCCGAGTCGTTCACCAACGAGAGCATCCCCGAGCGCATCAGTCAGTACACCGAGGCGGCAAGGGGAGTCCATGGGGCAGACTGGGATCCGCACACCGCGGACATTGACGGCGACATCGTCATGAGGGTGGGAGGAGGCAAGAAGCATGGGCGGTACCTCATCGGCAACAGCACGCTCGACCCGCACACCACTCCCACTCTCTCACAGTCCGGACAAGCGGCCACGAGCGTAGCGTGCCCATACGCCAAGGCAGACACTTCGACGCATCGTGTGCAAAGACTACTGAGTTATTTCGCTTTATTCGTCGTTCATTGGTTTTACATTCCTCGAAATTGCTTGTAACAATGCGGTGAAAAATTATAGGCCCAGGTGCATGCGCTCGAGGAGCATAAGGCTAGGGTGGAGGAAGAGCGACAGAGGGAGCGGGAGGCCGAGCGACAGAGGTGGGAGGCCGAGCGGGCGAGGTTTGACGCCTTGGCTCAGTACGTGGCAAGTCTTGGCGTCACGATGGGTCGCCGGCGCCACTAGAGCCGTTCGCTCCTCCACCGCCTTACCCATACTCGCCTTACTCATACGTGAGTTCAACTTCTCTAACAAAAGCTCTTTCTTCAGGCATGTCGGCCATCGTGCGTTGATATGTGATGGGAGACCTTCGTGCCGTTGATATATATGTGTGCCGCCATCGTGCCGTTGATATGTGGTGGCGGCCATCGTGCCGCTGGTTTTCTTGCGAGTTTTGGAAACCCCACCGCGGGGGGAGGTGCCAAAATTTTGATGTGTCTAGGCTTAGATTACAATTTTATACCTAGTTACGCAAATTTTGACTTGTCTACGCTTAGATTACAATTATATGCCTTAGTATTACTATAATTACTAATTTTTCTTCTCCTTTGTGCGTAATCAATCGACGGTTCGAATGATGTGCCCGAGCGACCGCCGTCCGGGAGGGTCGTGACACCAACCGTATCCACAACTTCCGCCAGATCGCACTGTCGGGAGGGTCGGGTACCACCCGATCGCCGAACCGATCACCGCCGTCGGTACCACCGCCGCATCGCGCCGTCGGGAGGGTCGGGTATCCACACCTTCCGCCAGCAGCAGCCGTCGGGAGGGTCGGGGGTGGGAGCCTTGGGGTGAGCCTGTTGTTCTTCATCATGTATTAGCACTTTGTGACATGAACTTGTGTGAGATGAACTTAGCACTTTGAGATGGACATGTGTTGTTGGATTTGAGATGTTTAGATGGATGACATATTTGTGATATATGTGATGTGGATGACATATTTGTGACATATGTGATGTGGATGATGTGTTATATTTGTGAAATATGTGTTGTTGAAGTGGAAATATAAACAAAATAAAAAATGCTCTCTGGACTCTTTGCCTAGAGTAGGGCTCTCGGCAAATCTGCCTCTTGCCGAGAGCCTAGCTCTCGCACATCTCCTCTTTTGAGAGCTTGGTTCTCGGCTCAAAAACCTTTTTTTTTGAAAACCACCTCGGCCGCAAATATTTTTTTTTAACAATTCTTTGCCGACGGTCGCTCTCGGCAAAGAAGTTCTTTGCCGACGGTCGCTCTCGGCAAAGAAGCTGTCACACCGTTAGCGATCGTTTGGCCGTTACCAGGGCAACCCAGTTTGCCGAGAGCCTTGCCATTACTCTCGGTAAATATTTTGCCGAGAGGGGCTCTCGGTAAAGAATCCTTTGCCGGTAGATGTTTTGCCGACGGCTCTTTGCCGAGAGCTGCTTTCGGCAAATAGGTTGCCGAGCGTCAACTCGTCTTTGCCGAGAGCTTCGGCCGGGAGTCCGGTAGTACGTACGTGCTTCTAATTTTCGGTATGTTGACCGGCGTGGAGAATAAATCATCGTACTGCACCGGTTGCCTTAGAACATGATCTACAGGTCGATAGCCATAATGTAGCCCAGAAAGTTATCCTCATGTTTCCTTTTGTTTCTCTTTTTTACCAGCTATGATGGATGGAGAAATCTCCACGTACGTACATACGCACGCACGCATCCTACTGTGACTTCGGACAAACACGCGGGCTAGCTAGAACTCTATTACAGTTAAACAAGTTTTCTGATGCATATTACGCCAGAGATTTTTTTAAAAAAAAATTTGGGCCAGGAGCACTGGCATTCTCAAAGAAACAGTGAGCACTCGAGTGAATCCTACTCTTTCGCAACCGAGCGTATCTCTTACGGCAAAGAAATCACTACCTCGAACCACCGTGCGCATCGTATTGACGATCTTCAAAATGCAACGACCGAGCAATATATTGGCCGACAAATTAACCACCACATGCAATTTCACTTGGTCATGTATAGAGATGGTTATTGTGTCCGATTACCCGTGTATTCGTGGGTAAATACCCTAATAGAACTAGACATGGGCTATTTTATTTGCCCACGTGCATAAAAATAGGGGAAACTCTCTGCCCATCGGGTAAATAAGTACGGACATGAGTAAACTCCACATGTGCCCGTTTACCCGCGACATACACTTAGAGGTGGGGTCAATAGTCCAGTACTAGGGCTAACTTAGACACTCAGTCACTCTCTCTCACTCACTAGTCCTTCCCCGAAGGCCCGAATCCCCAATCCTTTCCCAGCCGCGCCGCCACCTCCATCCATTCCAAATCTGGTGAGTGTTGGAGTAGGCGGGTGGCGGAACCCCTCCGGGAACAGGGAAGTAAGGCTGAGGCGGAGCCCAAGATGGTGAAGGAGTAGCTGCTAGCATCTGCACTGACCCTCGAGAAGAAACAGCTGACGCTGACGCTTGAACTGCCCCACTTAATGATACTAGCTGGATTCCGCCGACACACCAAAGCTTTGTGGCCCTTCTGACCACAGTGACGGCAAGGGCCCAACCAGGAACACTCAAAAGCGTGATGACCATTGCCGCACTTAAAACATATCATGCCCTGCCCCAGAACTGGACGAAGCATGGGTGCACCTGCTGAAGGTCGAGAAGCGACTGAAGACTGCGGCTTCGAGAACTTAGGCTTGAAGGAATGCTGAGGGCCTTTGAACTTCTTGGAAATAGGCCTCTGGAAAGAACCACCTCCACCACCAGAACCTCTCTTTTGACTGCTACTAGAGCCACCAGGAACTGCATCATCTACTGGACCTTGCAACTCCGCATTGAGCTGCATCTCTATCTCCATGCCCTGGCTGGCTCTACCAGAGAGCTAAAGTCATGCAACTTCAAAGCTCCTAGCACTTGACGGTACTTAGGTTTAAGCCCCTGCGACTGCGAAACCTCTTTGCTTTTTCCATGTCATTAGTGGCCACAGCTGGAACAAAGCGAATTAGGTTATTAAAACCTGCTTCATACTCTGACACTGACATCTTGCCCTGCTTATAGCTATTCAAAGAGACCTCCATCCTCTCCACAAATGAATCCGGGTAAAACTTCCACTGAACTGCTCAACAAACAACTCCCAGGTAGTCGGTCCATGGGTAGCAGTCCTAGCTGATAGGACTCCTTCCCACCAGACATCTGCTGCCCCTTCAGTTGGAAGGCCACAAACTGAGCCATCAACTCTGAAGTCATCCCCAAGGCTGCAAAGTGTCTCTCCATATGACGTAACCAGTTTGCAGCATCAACCGGTGTACCCATCCCACCAAAAGTGTCCAATCTCATAGTGTTCCACTGATGAAGCCCCATTGCAACGACAGCAGGGACCACAGCAGGAGCAGCCACAGACAGGGAACTGTTGGGGTTGGGCATGGCTCCCCTGAACCTCCCCATACTGAATCGCTGAAGCAACTTCTTCTTCTGACGCTGCAGGACTGCCCTCGCCAGCCACAGATTCCTGGACCTCAGGCGGTGGCGTCACTTGGCCTCGACCAGGCACCCTACCGACCACGGCCACGCCACTACCCCTCGGCATCGCTAAACACCACAAACACAAACAACCAACCATCATGCACACAATTCAATTAATAACTCAATCATAGGAAAACTATAATAGTTCACGGAAGCGTATATGCAATGCAATAATCCCAAAACCCCACCTACTATGCATAGTATGTCAAGATTAAAAAAATTATAATACCACGGACCTACAGCCCACTCTGATACCAACTGTAACACACCAGCCCAACTCAAGTCTGAATGTTACTAAAGCAGTAAGGTAGAATTTAAAACTTATAATAACCATCTTAAAACATAAGTCACTACACTAAATTTCGACAACACCTCCTTTGTATAGTTAGCCATACAAGAGGTCGAGACGATTAACAATAGCATTAACAAGGATTTTAGACATCCAACTTACATCATAAACGTAATTGACTTCAAAATATCATAATTAACTCCATTACAAAATATCAAAAACATGAATGCATATCAAATAAAACACCCTAGTAGTTTACTCAAATATGATATTAGAGTCCACATTTATTCATTTGTGAGGTTTTGTGGAAGTGTGTAACAAATCAAATCCCTAGCCCTTCCCATGCACGACGACCGCGCAAGAGGTACCTAAAATAAAAAAAACAAGCAACAAGAGTGAGTCCATAACTCAGCAAGTGACAACAACACCACAATACAGTTTGCAACTTATTCACCATGAATCATTCACATTAATCATCTCAAAAATAATACATATAATTTATGCAATGCAAATGTCAACTGAATGCATCTTTTCTTTTCCCTTTGCATATACCGGTAATACGGAGTATGCATCCGTTGATGCATACCCATGCCCGTGCCTTCTTGCACAGGGACCATAAGCCTACACTCTTCAAGTGTAGGGGCCATAAGCATGTCCAATCATGACGGAGACCTCAAAAATTAATACTTGGCTTCCGCAAGGCCAAGTCTCAAGGGTATCAATATGATGCATATGAGTACATCTCAATTATTCAATGTAAACATGTAACAACTCGGTGGTGGCATTCTTGAGTGAAGAACTAACATAAACATGTAACAATCCATTGGTTATATTCATGAGCACAAAAATATAATCATAAAACAAATGTTCAAGCATTCACCGCCATAATGTTACTAACTAATTTTCACTTGCCTCGACCATGCGAAGCTTGATGACGTGAAGAAGGTGCTGCCCCCGGGATCACACCACCACCTAAATATTTTTTTAACAATCTTAATAAGAGAATAATTCAGGATTTTACATTGCTAAAAACAAATGTACTACAAGCTACGCTCCCTAACGCAGCCCAAAACACCTTCTCCCAAAAACAGCAATCTGTCCCAGAACGGGATAGTCCCCTTCTAAAAATCATAACTTTCTGTAGGTTGAGCAAAATTTAGTGATCTTTAATCCCCTGGAAAGCTTACAAAATTTCCCACAAACACCTAGTTGGTAAGGTTCCCAGATTCGGCTCTCTTCTGCCCCTACTAAACAGATTACTCAACCTATTAAATCTCGTCAGAGGTTTTGGACAGTGAGACTAAAACCTACGTAATTTCTATTACAGACATCCAAAAATGTGATATTTATATGTATGGAAAGCCTATGAAAATATCTACAACTTTCGTGTTGGTGCAATCCTCTAAACAATTCATTATCTCATTCCTATTAAACAATTGTTATGATCTATCAGAATCCCAACATAAACCTAGAATAGCAACAATGCACAATTCATAACTCGAGATCCCCAACTCCAAATTGAGTCATCTAGGACTCTATGGAGATCTAGAGACGATACCTACAACTCTCTAGGAGAGGCCCTGGTCAAAATCTGTCGTTAACTACCTTGAAACAAACAATCTCTACAGACTACCGGAATCAGTCTACTACCGATATTGCCTAATCACGAAAATTATACATCAATCTAACGGGATTGGGAGGGTTACCCTTGGAGACTTACTAGCCCACTGAGTTCCCAGTGAGGCTCTCCTCCCTCTCTTCTTCTACTCTCTTCCTCCCCTTCTTCCTTCCACATAGGCTGTAGATGCCTTAATAATAGTGTAGTATAGCCCAGTTTCATATGAAGGATGTCGTTTTAATACACTTTTCCACTTTCTTCACGCTTTGTAATAAGAAGATATTCCTTACCATACTCTTCTTTAGTCTCTACATGAAAACCATTAGTGCGAATATCCATGAGAGTTCTAGTCAATTCTGGGTACAACAAGACTTCTTTAATGACCAAATATGTGCCCATTGGGAGTATAATTATGACCTTTCCTGAGCCAATTATACAAGTATCGCTGCCTGCGATTGTCGTAAGACTACCAACATTCTTGCTAATTGAAAAAATTATCTCCTCAAGGTGGTATCCATTGTGTCGCTACCTGCTAAGCACACTTCCTCCATAGGGCGCTACAAGCGTTCTAATATAAGGTACTTTATTAATATACAGCAAGAAGCAAGCAACACATAAATAAAATACTTCAGATATCATAACATAACTTGCTATTATAAATACAGGAATAAGTCTTTCAGGCCTCATCATAAGAATAATACTTTGCTCTCCCAGAGCTTACAACCATTATTCAAAGGATAAAATAATTCAATGTCCTGCTTCAATTACAAACGTAAGTTACTATAAAAGATCCAAGTGCAATGCGTGCACTAGATCGAATCAGTGAAGTATTCAAGAACTTCAGCCTCAATCTACTCCATGGCGATCTTCTTCTCTTGGGAAACTACGGCTGCGGCTGCTGCGATGTCCAAAGGAGGGATGATGGGGGCTGCTATTAGGTTGTCCACATCCATGAGTGCAACTAATAGATGTAGATCATGTTGTCATATGCCATTCTTCTTAGACTTGAAAACATCAATAATGTGCGACCCACAACCTTACCCTTCTTGCCCCTCTCCTTCGTGAGAGACTTCATCACCTTGTAGCTACTAGCATTGACTTCGTGGCTAACATTGCTACTAGATGGTTGTAAGATGTAGTTCTTCCTTAGAACATCAGCTTGAGCTTTCACAACTTGCATGGTGTCAATTAATGCGGTATACTCCTTGTAGTCGTCTTGACAATAGTTGCGTGCGGATTGCACCGTATTTGGGTGAAAGGTAGAGAGTCTTCTCAATCTTCTGCTCATCCATGATTTATTACAGAGTTGAAGACTTATACAAATTCTGGTCATGTTGGGTCAGTTCTTCAAACTCCTGGTTTGTGATGCCAATCATCTTCATATTCATGCAAAGTGTTCATAAGATTACTGTTGGTAATATGCATAAAATAGTCACAAATTTCTCATAATATTCTTCGAACTCCCGGTTCGTGATTTCGTATTTTTCTATGTATTTTTCATGATTTACTGCTCTTTTCAATGATTAAAAGTAATATAAACAATCACAAATAATCAAAACAATAAATATAATATATAAATTGCATAGAAATAATAATAACAAAGTTAAACATGCTTCAAATGCAAAAAAACCAATTCAAAAATTGAATTCCCATGCCTTTTTCTGCTTGAAAAAGAACTTTCGGTGAATTCTGCAATTTCCAGTGGTTAAACCGTGAAATTTCAGTTCTGAGAAAAAAAATCGTGTAATATTCAGAAAATACGAGGGGTTTTCCACAAAATTTCCTTATTCACAAAAAAAATCTCATAATTTTTAGAATTCTAAGGGCCTTTTACAAAACTAGATTTTTTTCTTTTTTTTTTTCTCCGGTTATGGTCCGGATTTCATCCAACCCATTATTGTGTTGTGCCAGCCCTTTTCTTTACGGCCCACCCGGTCAGAATAAAAGGGCAGCAGCGGTTGGGACCTTTAGGGTTCCTGACCGCTTGGTCTGTGCAGAGCGGCGGCGGCGCTAGTTGCTAGCGCGGCGGCGTCTGCAATGCGGCCGCTGATGCTATGAGCGCCGGGAGGAAGGCCGACGGCGCAGTGCATGCAGCGTGGCGCATGCGGCGCCGCCCGTCCGGCGCCGAGCCATCTCCCACTCTCCACCCCCTTTCTTTCGGGCGACGCGAAACGGTGGCCATGCGGGCTCTGGTGTGAAGGCGGCTCCAAAACGCGGCGGCGGCGCGCTCTGCGGCGCGCGGGAGGCCGGTGACCTACCAGCCGGGGAGGTACAAGCCGAGGCGGCTCCAGGCCAGCAGCGGCTTCTTTGACCATGCGGGGGCGTCGGCACGGCTACAGGCTCGCGTTGCGCTTCTTGGCGCATAGGAATCGATGACCATCGGTGAGTGGGCTCGGGAGGGGTTGGTGCCAGCGGTGCATGCATGCAACCAGCGCACCGTGGAGAGCCCGTACTGGGGCAAAAAAAATCGAGTTACTGTTTATGTAATGCAATGTAGTCAACATCGTTCTTTCATGCAACTACCGATCGGCTTGGCCGACGACTTCAAGTCGGCTCGCGGTAGGTTAGAACGGTTTTGCAACTTTTTAATCTACGGTACAATCGACATCTACTCTTTCAAGCAATCTACCGATCGACATTGTACCGGCAACTTCAAGTCGGCTTACGGTAGATTAGAACGGTTTTGCACCGTACAACAAAAAACAATTTAGAAAGCCAAATTTACATAATTAAAAGCAATCTAGAAAAACGATTCAATCTACGAGTGTCGTTCATCGATAGTTACCTTTCGATCTGATGAGAGTCAACCGTACTGATAACGTGTTGAAGAACCGTTGCTGGTGAGTCTAGTCCGAACAATAACCTCGTAGACAAATATAGAATCGCATCAAACAATGCAAGAACACAAAAACATAATAGTAGATTGAACACAGAGATGTAAGTGGCTTCTTGCTTCTCTTTATTGCTCTTCATACGATCAATCATCTACAATGACTAGCACCCTTTATTTATAATCTATAGACTATGTTAAAGTTTGAGATATGGTGCCTATATATAGACCGACTGCTGGACCAAACCCATAGTTTCTCAACTGATTTATTCAGCACCTCACAGATTAGGTGAGGCGGACTAGGTTCGACCCTACGGCAGAGCTAGCCACTCGAGCACAGTGCATCCTGTTCAGCTGTTCCTTTGCCAACCCAGCCTAGCCCAGCACCAGATTAGCCCGCCTATGCTGGGCCATTTTGTTCCTCATCCTGCCCACTAAGCCTGTCATGCGTTAGGCCTAAAGCCGAACCCACGCATGCCACAAAGGAAAAGGTTTTAGCCCAACACGTTACTATTAGAGAGTGCTTGTACTGCTATGTGTTTCACTTTCAGGGTCTGCTTGACGTGCAGGAAATTTTCGGGAGTTTTGTAGGAAATCTGCTTAAAGTCGAGTCATGCAGAATGCTTTGCAGGGTGTGGCAGTAATTTCTATTTATTTTAGACAGTGTTAGTGTAGTTTACTTTAGATGATGTGTTTCTATCTATAAGTACGCACGACAGTACTCTTGATGGGCATGGTAGTTGTTAAGCCAAATACTGCAAATTAAAACTGTGAGCGAGCAATGCGAACTAATGATATAGGCAAATCGTAAGGTCAGTTTGGTTCAGCCGCTCAGGGTCTAGCAATTAGGTTGCTGAATTCTCGGGCTATGTCGTGTACAATGCGGTAGTTGGGAGTAGAATTACACTAGTATTATCTCAAGGTGCACTTGTTTAAGGTGGTGACTTAATTGGTTCCAATAATTCTCCATGAGCGAGCCAACTAGTGCCCACATTAGTGTGCGCTTTATGATGCCATTATACAACTACAGTGCTACTTAACAATTGTGCTGTAGCAACAAAAAAGGTCTGCCTAGCAAACCTCACTGCCGGTGCACGTTTGCCATAATATATCAGGCTATCAGCTTGTCTACCGATCTATATAAACAAATATTAAGACATGGTGATCGCTAAGAGTACGATGCTGCAAATTTTTAAGCGTTGGTGATAGATGATCTATTCCTTGCCTTCTTTTCTAAGAAAGGGTGTAGTTGGCTAACATTAGACATGTTCGGGTCCCGGGTCGGGTCCAACCCGACATAGGCTAGATCCGAAGCCCAAAATTCGTGTCCCCCAAGAAATGTTACTATTTTTAATTCTTTTTTTAATAAATATTATTTTTAAATTCATTTCGAGAATAGAAATATTACTTTTCATTACTAGTGTCTGGCTTTTTCGGGTTTCGGGCCAGTCGAAATCAAGGTCTGAGCCCGGCCCGGCTCGGGTTCAAGCTACCCATGAACAGTTCGAGTTAACATAAATAGTCACTTTTTTATAATAAAAAAAAAGCAGCTTTGCCGCTAACTTTCATTGGAGGAGAAGTAAAGGGTGGCTGAGGCCAAAGTTACATCTAGAAAAAAAAAAGAACTGTACAAGAGAGGGACTCATACCCAATCTCGCAATGGGAATATATCATGGTATTGTAGCTAGCAACGCTTATCATAGAGCTAGAGTCATTATTCAATCGGAAGATCCGAAAGACGGTGGAAAACATGGTATTGTGTGCCCTAAAAAAATCATGGTATTGTATCTGTGTGCCGTTTCTGTCTCCGAAGGCAATTTTGCAGAGAAGTTGCATAGAGGTTCTTTGAAAAGAAAGCAAGTATAAATGTCTAGGATTCAACCGCCTATAGAGTTATAGATATCGTCAATAACATTGCATACTTTTACATTTAGGTAGAGAGAATCTACCGTGGGATTCAAGACCATTAGTTTAGCGGGAAAATCTTCTTCGAGGACACGCTTACCGCACTAGGCCCGCACCATGCTGGACCAGCATGGCCAGCCCGCCACGCCGTGCCAGGCACAACCCACTGGCACGCTTTCGTGCCGTGCCAACCCAAACATACTGTGGCCCGTGGAGGAGCGGCGCCCTCCAAAGCCGCCATGGATGTCCGTCGCCGTGTCAATCGTCGTCGCCGTGGAGCTCCGAGTTGGCGTTGATGCCATGCAGCCACCGCACCGACATCGTCCGCCGCACCAACGAGGCCGAGTAGCTCCGTGCACATGCGCCGAATGGAGGCAAGGGAAGGGGGAGGGTGTGTCGTGCGCCCATGGTCACTTGGGCGGCCGCCATCGCCATGGCCCGTGGAGGAGTGGCACCCTCCGGGGCCGTTGTCACCTTGATCGTCCACCGTTGTTGCCATGGAGGGCCGCCGTCGTCGCCATGTGTCATGTGCCTGTGCACCCCGTGGGGCTTGGAGTTGGGAGTTGGAACCATCTATTGTATTGGTAAGGGGAGGGGAGGGGACAATATAAGGTAAAAAGAAGAGGGAAAAGGGAAAAGAGAAAAAAAAATAAGGAGGGCAAGTGAAAATGAGAGGAGAGAATGGGAAAGAATGTAAAAGAAGGCGAGGGAGAGGAAAAGATGGTATAGAAAATAAAATATAAAATTAATTGGGCATAATTGAAATGGACTTTAGACACAAATATTTGGGAAAATAAATTAAATTTTATTACTTATTGGGTACAGATACAAATTTACTACCTCATTAAAAATCTTACACCCCAATGCGGTGTACACCTAGTAAGAAAAAGAGTACAATAATTATATACACATATTGACATATATAGAGTAGTTGACATCGAGATTCTCCAGGTCAACTATCGCCTTCGTGATCTCTAGATCCTCGAGCTGATGTTGTGTCCATTCATCTACGCTTTCCCAGTCTTTTGAGGCATGCGAGTGCCTCAACCATCTCAGGTGTGAGAGATGACCTCCATGGCTTGATTTTCCTTCACACCGTACTGAAAGTAGCTTCCGATGAGATAGTCAACACTGGAACGACAAGTACATCTCGTGCAAAATGTGACAGTGCGGGATAAATATGTTGGTGGTTCTTCCACCATAACGGGAGGTTGACATCATTGTCCTCTACGAGGTCAAACTCGGTGCCCACAAAATGTGTCAAGATAGTAGTTGATTGTTGGACCGTAACGGCGACTAGAGGGGGGGTGAATAGGAGCACGCTCACTTTTTCACAAATTATGAACTCAATACAATTTCACTCCAGTAGCTATTAGAAAGCTATGAAGATCAATATACCAAGATCAAATGGAAGACTAGTATTGAATCCAATTAAACCCTAAGCAATGCTACAAAAATCAACTAAGATTGCAAAGACTCACAAGACGCAGGCGGTCGATCACTGGACCCAATCGGTCGGACCGATTGCAAGCGCGGACCGGCCGTTGTCTTTGCGGTCGGACCGCTCCAAAATCGGTCGGCCGGTGATGATGAATGCGATCGGCCGGCCGACTCGAACCGATCTGCAACGATAAAATCGGCCGATGACGAACTTGCAATTAGGTGAAACTTTTGATTCTCAACTCTAATCTTTATAAAACTTTGCACACACCTTCTATATGCTATTGAGGACCTATTCCAATCGAATATTATGATAATTCTTGGAGCGATCTTGAGCAATTGCCAATTGATTAATGAAGGTCTAAAAGCCGGGCAAGAACGAAAACTTGATCCTAAAGCTTGTTCGTGAGAGATTGATGATCAAGATGATGCTAGATAGATTCACACATATCACGACAAGCTAATTCACGTGAAAGAATCAATCACAAACTCGCGGATCAAAGAAAGCCCTAAAAACACGAAATTGAAAGCAAGAACGAAAAGAGACTTATCTCAAGCAAACCTTGCATAGATTGATTTCGTGATTGTTGCTGGATTACATCCACACCATCATGGATCAGTGGACAATCAAAGATCACGAAATTCTCCACAAACCATGAAAAACCCTAGCCTCCACCTCAACTCCCCTAAAGACAATTAGGGTTTTGAAACATAAAAAGGCGAGAGAGAAGAGGTGCAGCCACCATCTCCTCCTATTTATAGTGGAGGCCTAAAACTCTTAGGGTTTGACTTAATTGGGCTCCCGTTAAGGCCCACTAACAAACGGGTCACACACGCACGCTTCGCGAAGCGCCGTCTTTAACTTTTGACCTAAACCGCTTCACCATGTGCCATGGATTCGCCAATAGGTCACCCTTGTCCATCTTGTGTCACGCTTGAGTCGTTGACCTCACCCGGCATCGTCAATCGTTCTGGACCTCAACTCTTCAAGTCTAGTCCCGATTCTCCTCGCCGTTGACCGTCGTTGACCACCAAGCTACCGCACAACCACGCACAAGAAAACACGTATTCGGAACAAGTTCTTCACAACTTGACCCATGTTAGTCAAAACATGCATCATGCAAATCATATGCCATGAAACCAATGACTTTGACCTAACAAAACAACATCGCCACGGTTGGCGGCGTTCAAGTAAAACCGGTCGACCGCTCCAGGTGAGCGGTCGGACCGCCATGGCGGTCGGACCGCTCCACAGCTGAGCGATCGACCACCAAGGACTTAGCAATTTCATACCTCAAAACCGAAACCTTCGAAACTTAAATCCAATAGAACTTCTTCGGAGACTCCAAAATTATGAGACCAAGTGCATTGGGATCCTCACTTGCCTACAACACCTATTTTGGCCCAACTTATTTTGACCACTTTGGTCATCGCCGTCCGACCGCCCCACATGGCCGGTCCGACCGATTTGGGACCGGTCGGACCGCGTTGTAGGACCGGTCGGACCGCCTATCCCGAATACTGTAGCTTTGTCGAAAACACGTGAAACTACAAACCGTAAACGCCATTGCCAATTGTCACATCATCCTAAGATCTAGAGCATATCCCCATGAAATCCACATTGATTTCTATAATTAGATTCCATTGTGATTTGCTCGGCGCATGAGAGGACAAACTGGATACCAGGCCTTGTAGTTTCTTCCACGCATTGGAAGCCCTCAAATTGCGTTGTCCTTGTTGCGTTGTGATTTGTGAAGCACTTGTCCTCGATTGACTTGTGTGCTAAATTTTCATAATACAAATCAAAAACTCAAAAAAGCTCGTCATGAATGTGAGTGTAAACCTCTGAAAAATCAAGAACAAATGCTACCCCAATTCCCTCATAAGCCCCATTCTGTTTTGCTAATTTTCTTCGACGATCCAAAATAGTACCAAAACAGAAGAGATATGGAATAGTTTGAAAATATTTTAAAATTTTACTCTCCATTGGTTCAATAATAGCTTTTAGAAGGGCATCGTTTCTATTTTTCTTGGAAGCATTAGCAATAGTCCAAAGCCACTCGATGACTAAGCAAAAAAGTATGATATTAAACAACATATAAAAATTGTGACGAGCAACTATCAATCAACTTCAGTAACCAACTTACCAAGATTAGTATTGACGAAGAGAGTAATGATGTATTCATACTTCATGCACCACTACAACATAGTATACATGGAGTTCCACTGCACCTTCATGTCCAGGTTGAATATTCTTGGCCTCTTATTGTTGGCCCTATAGTACTTCACGAACTAGGCGTGTCTTGGGCCCGAAGATGTAATTAACTAGATAGCATTACATATGTTGTCTAAACTAGGTTTCATTACCTTCAAGTTTGCCCGCACTATGAGATTAAGGATTTGGCATATGCATCTCTGGTGGAGGACGAAATTGTCATTGTAGGACTCTAGATGCGGTGCAAGGATCTCTCTGACCATCGTGTTAAATGAGGTATTGTCAAGAGTGATGGCAATAATTTTGTTCTCTATTTTTAAAATCATGAATGTCCTCTAATACACACTGTACGATGATCTCTCCGGTGTGTGCATCATCGATTGGCCTAAACCCTATGACTCACTTGTTCAAGTTGTAATCATAATCTAAGTAAGGTACAATAACACTAAGATAGCTATGTGGTGAAGAAATGAGGAGGGGAGGGAATTGATAGTCTAAGCAATGGCAAACGTTACCATTTACCCGTTGCAAAAGATGTCTACTCGCGCAGCTCATTGCCTCTTCCTCACCCATGCAACCATGCTCCTCATCACAAAATGTTGAGCTCTTGAGGCCGCACTGCCACAACACTGCAACTTGTGGCGACCATTGGCTTGGCGCTAGCACAACTACCACAGTCGCAGCATAGCCACTACCACTCGCCCACTTCCACTCCCATTCCCACTCGCTCTCCCTCTCCGCCTCCACCAATGGCACTCCCTCTCCCTCTCAGCCTCCCTCGTCGCTCCCACTGGCGCCACTATCATACACTCCTCCAAGGGCTCCGCCTTCCCCGTCGCCTCTCCTACCCCATCGCCACCGCCGCCCACCATTGCGGCTCCGCCTCCCCTACCGCCTTTGCTCCTCTTCACAGGGCCAGCTCCCCTGTCGATGCCTCCACCAGCTAGATCCACAACAGATCTGGCACAGATGTCTCATTACAGCGTCGATTTGGTCGGCGCCTCAGAACTCCTAACCAGGATGATGGCGAGGAAGGCGTGCGCGTGGTGGTGTCGGTGGCAAGGTCAGCGCATGCACAATGGTGCTGATGGCGAGGTTAGCGTGCATGTAGCGGGCACAGAGTGTGGAGGCATGATGCTGGCGCTTGGTGCGAGCGGCGAGTGTCGAGGAGAGCAATGATGGTGAGGTGGGGGTGTGACTGGCGACCCTGCGCCCATGGATGATGAGCAGAGGTCAACGATGGATTGAGGGTGGGTGCGACGAAGAAGGTGGTGCCCTGCATGCTCCCTTGGTCTGTCGGTGCCGTGCACGCGGCGTCGTGGCGCGGTCGGCGTGCGCGCGACTTCAGTATCCATGGTGGCCTCGCTGCAGAATGGGATGGTGCCTGCATGGCGGACTCGGTTTCCCACAGCGTCGACGCGCACTGGCACAACCTCATTGGTACTCTCCGTTGTGTACCCTTTCTCTCTCTACGAGGACCGCGACGGCACCGGCCGTAGCGCAAGATACGATATACAACACGCCACATAGCCGCGGCATTGTGCCTTATCGCGTGCCATGTTGCGTGTCGTGCCTGCTTCGGGTCTAAAAAAGCACGGCCGGTGCGCAGGTCTAGACACGCTATAGGTGAGAACGCCCCTCCTTACCGATCACGGTCTGACCGATCACGGTCTGACAAATCTCAACACACGATCGGACGGCCAAGAGAGAGAGAGAGAGACAAAACTGCAGGTCTCATTATATTCTCTGCCCTGCCTGTCTCAGGCATGTCAGTCCTAAGTTGAGGTACGAAAAACAGAGACACGTCAAGTAAAGGAAATGGAAAACGAGGCATCAATGCAAAAAGAGGAGCACGGCTGACCTGACAGAGTGGCTAAACAAATGCTACTATTCCAGTAGTACAACGACTCAACGAGCAGGCAAACAAAAGCGAGCGCAAAGCTGCATCTGCGTGCCCACCCGCGCCCGCTCTTTCTTTTCCTTCTTTTAAAGCGCCTCCTCCTCCCCTTTTCCCTAAAGCTACTACCACCATTGCTGCTCCTGTCCAGCGCCCAGCTGCCGAGCAGGAGAGATGAAGAAGAAGAAGGCGGCCGCCGGAGGAGCTGGGAGTAAGGGAGGGACGACAACGGCCCCGACCGACCTCCTCATCTGCTTCCCCGCGCGGCAGCACTTGGCGCTCATGCCCAAGCCGATATGCAGCCCGTCCCGGATGACCTTGGACAAGGCGGTGGCCGCGCGCCGGCGCCAGCTCCCGGCTGTGAGGTCTGGGAGCGGCGGCGGAGGCGGAGGAGGAGGGCGTGGGCGTGGTAGCCCTCTGTTCCGGGCTTCTAAGGCGAAGCAGAGCGTCGAGGACGACGAGCCGCAGTCGCCCAAGGTGACGTGCGCCGGGCAGATCAAGGTCGGCCGGCCCAAGAAGCCGAGGCTGGTGGCGGCGGAGACAGGTAAGGAAGGCGGCGGCGGCGGCCGGAACTGGCTTACCGTGGTGGAGGAGATCGAGCGGCTGAACGAGCAGAGGAAGAAGGTGAGCTGGCTCGAGGCCGTCGGGATCAGGAGGGACGCGCTGCCCTTCCTCGGCGGCGTGCTCCGGATCCTCCGGCTCAAGGCGCGCTGCTTCGGGTCGTTCCACGGCGCGGTGGACTCCTCGACGGACGACGACGAAGACGCGGAAGAGCAAGAAGGCGAATCAGCCGCCGCGAGCGTGTTCTCCAAGTGGCTCATGGTGTTGGAAGGCAGCCAAGAACCCCAAGAGCAAGAATCCGGAGACGACGAAGAGCACGACGAAGAAGACGAGCAGCCGGGCAAAGAGACGACGAACGAGTGCTCGACCGTTCCGCCGCCGAACGCGCTGCTGCTCATGCGGTGCCGGTCGGCGCCGGCGAAGGGGCTGGCGAGGAGAGGAACAGAGGAGCCACCGGTCGGCGAGGTGGAGCATGACAAGGGAAGTGCGGACTTCGCCGCGGGGATGATGATGGAACAGAGGACAGAGACGAGCTAGTGTTCATGAGCACGGCGCCGGATTTCCTGAAGCTGTCCATAGACATCGCCAAAGAGACGTGGGTCGTCGGCGGCGTGGACCCCTTCGCGCGGAGCCGGAGCTGGAAGGGATGACTGGCCGTCTGGCGTGCGCCGGCGAGGAGGCTGCAGCGGTTGGATTCGTTGTACAGAGCTACATTTACCTACTTTTGGAGTTTTCGGTATAACGCTGTGTCTCACAGCTTCTGTGCTTTCTTTCACGTGCAAAATATAAATCCAAGCTATAGAAATGTTGAGTTTATCAAGGCGCACACTGCCAAAATTGCTCGTCCACAGTTCAAGAATCATGGACGAAGGTGAGACAATGATGAAAGGAACCGAACTCAAGAGCAAGGATTTTATCACGAGACATTGCATTCTCTAGTACACGATGTTCTTTTGCTTGCTCTATTGTAACATATTGGACAGGCGCTCAAGGATTGGAACATAAGAATTTCACAGAAAATAGGTTGATCCCCACGGGAACCTCAGAAAATTCTCACCTTTCAAATGAGGCTTGGCTCATTTTCTATTTTCCATGTCCCAACCGGCAACATGCTTACTTAACTATCTAGAGGGTTCCAAACTCAGAAGATTCCCGGTGCATGAGCCATCTAATCAATACGAAACTCCGGAGTTATTGATCATCCGCTCTATGATAAGCGTTGCTAGCTTCCGTGTTATTAAATGCAAACACAATCCAATGGTTAACATGGTGAGTTCATAAGTCTCCACTGAGTTCAGCTAACACGCCCAATTGCGCCATCCGGTGGCAACAGAACCCAACGCAGCGACCAGCGACTTGCCGCAAGTCTGATTGTCCCAACGCTGCAGCGACAATGGCACGCGCTGGCCCACTGTTGGCGGCGTGGTGGCGGCCGGGCGCGCGCCGCCTCGCCTAGCGCGTGGGTGGCGAGCACGAATAAAAATGTTGGGTGGCCCTATTACCCACCGTCCATCCTCCTCCTCCGCACATCCGCCGCCCCATCCAGAATTCCGCCAATACTTACGAATTCCGGCGCCAAGGCCGCGACTCCTCCTTCACTCGCCTATAAATACCGAACTCGCACTCGCTCTTGGTCATATCAATTCATTTGATTCTCGTTCTTGCGCTCGTCGGCGAGAACTCGAGAACGTAACATAATTAATTTTATTGGGAGGTAATTGTTTTCGCTTCTCCACTCTTCCTCCGAAGGGTGATTTATTACTTCCTCAGAAGGGTGATTTATTACTTCCTCGGAAGGCGGGTAATTTGTGTTATGCTTTTGCCGTTATTGCCGTAGTCGTAATTAGTTAGTCTTTGTTAGCTAGTCGTAATTAGATAGTTTAGAGGTAATTAATTAGTAGTAATTAGTTAGTCGAGTAGTAATGAATTAGTTTAGTGCTAATTAATTAGTCGTAATTAGTTTAGTAGTCATCGTTCAAACATATGAAGTAAGTGGAAATAAAGTATCGGTATTTTTAGTGGTAATTAATGAACCGTAATTAGTTAGTTTATAGATAGCTAATTAGTCGTAATTAGTTAGTTCACCGGTAATAAATTAGTTTAGTGCTAATTAATTAGTCGTAATTAGTTTTTACAAGATATCAAGTAAGTGGAAATAAAATCTTTGGTATTTTGTAGTGGTAATTAATCAACCGTAATTAGTTAGTTTAGAGATAGTTAATTAGTCGTAATTAGTTAGTTCAAGAGTAATGAATTAGTTTAGTGCTAATTAATTAGTCGTAATTATTTAGTGGTTGTTGTGGGTTTAGGTATTTTCGAACATACAAGACTTGATTGTATTTTCTGGCGATGGCCTTGTACGAGCCGGACACGATGGGTTGGACTGTCGAGATGCCAAGATAAGGTGGTCCGGCGGAGGGCTCCACGCGATGAATATTCACGAGTGCGGTCGCATCCGGAGGAGTTCCTCACGAGCCAAGGACGAAGAAAGTTATAATTGAGGCGATCACCGCACCAATTATGTGTGGGAGCTCAAAGGTGGATGGAAGCATAGCATGGAGGCAAGACATGGAGATTGTCTCCCACCGAGGCGGCCATTCACGGAAGCCTATGGTGTACGTCAATTTCGTACATAGGGCGTCTGAAACCCCGATGATGCCGAGGTTCTGCATAAGCCTGGCAAGCGCACCGAAGCTCAAGATGGCGGCATGTAATGTCTTTGCCTCGGAGGGAAGTCCGTGCCTAATTTTGAGCCAAATGAGGCGGAAACATGGTGGTCGGCCCGCATCGATCGCCACAGTATCTACCGGACGAGACTCTCGGAGTTGGAGACGAGGACACCGACCCAAGCTCGGATGGTACCGACGAGGACGCACACGAAGCCGGTGGTCCTTACGTGGCATCGAGACTTGATGATATCGCGGTGCGTTCGCTCGTACTACCGCAAGAAGAAGGCTCCCAGTGGGGGTTTGAAGCCGACACCCTCTTAGTTGGGCAGCGCTTCCCGAACAAGGTGGCGTGCAACAAGCTATAGCACGGTGCGCTTTGTCCATCGGTAGTGTACCGAAAGTGCACCGGTCCAACCCGGAAGAACTGCAGATGAAGTGCATAGTAGAAGGCGCCGGCAAGGTCGGCGCTCTCGAGCAAAGATCTTTGGCTCGGTCTTCACGGTCAAGGAGTTGATCGACCACACCGCGAGCTCAATGAGCCTAGCGGCGAAGATCGGGCGTGACTTCCGCATATGTTGCAAACCTCATCACGCACCTAGTTGAGGCGACGTGTCGTCTCCCCCAAGCTGATGATGTCGGAAGTCGTCAATCAGGTTGGCTATCCAGTTAGCTACAGCAAGGTTCGACGAGCCAAGCAGAAAGTCATCGAGACTATGTACGGGACATACGAAGAGGCGTACAACCTTGTGCCGAGATTGCTTCACCGGTTGCGGATCAAACCCCGCGCGTTACATAAACAAGCCGGGCGTGAAGATGTTTGAAAAGGGCCCAACCACTTCATACTGGATAGGGTGTTCTGGGCTTTCGCTCAGGCCATCAGGGGCTTCAAGTTCTGCCGTCCCGTGCTAACGATGGATGGCACTTTTCTCATTGGGAAGTACAAGGGCACCATCCTCACCGCGGTGGCGACCGATGCGAATGACCAACTTCTCCCGGTTGCATTTGCCATTGTCGAGAGCGAGAACACATCCAGCTGGCTGTGGTTCTTGGAGAACGTGAAGAGGGCCGTGGGAGGCCAGACCGCCAACGCTCGCCTAGTCACGCACCGCAATGTTTGGGTTGTTGGCGGCCATCAACATCATGCAGCGTGGGATGGATCCATCTCACCAGTGGAACGACGTGCAATCCAGGTGGTGCATGAGGCATCTTGCATCTAACTTGTTCACACGGTTCCGCAGTCAGGAACTCATGAAGACGTTCAAGGCATTGTGTATGCAGAACCAGCGACGGAAGTTTGAGTCTATTTGGAGAGACCTTGAACACCGGACTACGAGACATACAAGGGAGTCCACTCCGGAGAGGGAGCAACCTAGTAGCGCCATAACCTTCTCCCGGGGATTAACGACCACGCTCTGAATTGGAGAAATGGTCCTCCTCTATGACAAAGACGGTGCGAGGTGCGGCGTTATGACGACCAACATGTCCGAGGTCTACAATAGCGTCCTGAAAGGTGTGCGCGGGCTCCCTATCACCGCGGTTGTCCAGAGACATGGACTCGCACCGCTGGTTATTTCGTGAATAGAGCCACCGCAGCCAAGCGACAGATGGACGAAGGCAAGCAGTGGTCGGAGAACATGCAGAGACACATGGATCGGAAGATGGAGAAGGCCCGAATGCACGACATTCGGGTGATCGACGGCCTCAGCGAAAGTACGAGATCAAGCTTCGGCGTAAATACGCCAATAGTCATGCTAGGGGAAAGAAAGCAGGCATGCACCGGGTGATGTGGCGACATGCACCGCAACAAGCCAAAGCTCTTCCACAAACAATGCTCGACGTGTACAAGGCATGTGCACAAATGCGTGATGGCTACACCATACATCTCTGAGTACTACGACATGCAAAGACCTATTCGGTACATGGAGCGGAGTTTCACTCGTATGGTTTGGAAATGAACTACAAGGATCTTTGGCCCGACATGGTGCCTTCGGGTCCCAACAGGACTTGAAGAGAATAGGAAGGGGCGACGGCAGACGCGCGGCGCTCCGAATGACATGGATGCTAGTCAACGTGCCAAGATAGCCGCATGGTGAAGTGCGGGATATGCAAGACCCCAGGCACTCAATGAAGGATTGTCCCAATGACCTAGTTCGTCCGGTCGTCACTCGATGTCGTAATTTAAAGTTTTTCGTCTTGCTTGTTATGTACAAAGCAAAATTATACGAGACCCGCTATGGACTCTTCGCAAACTTCTACAAGAGGATGTTGCGAGAGCGCAATCGGCTTGCGCAGAAGAGGAAACAACTAAAATACCCGGATTTTTCAATGAAAGATGCTCCAGTGCCACCACGCTTGCGGTCCGAAGTGTGTGTGGTGAACCGCAGAGATCATTCATCCACACACCTGCATACACGGCCGCCCGGGCGCATTACAAAAGCGGCCACTACATGGTAAGCGTTTCTTTCGCGCGATCGATTTTCCTCCCAAAGTTTAATTCCTTCAATTTTTAACTTCATCCCCACGTAATGCAGGCCGAGATGCGCCGCCACTTCTTCCGATGGATTGACGGCCCGAGATGTACGACATGGCATTCATCCAACAGAGTACATGCTAAACTACTCGGTGCGGGCCGAGAACTTCTCACGGTGGAAACCTTACGCACTGATGAGGAGGCACCAAGGACCCCATAGAACTCCCGAGCGTAATCCATATCGGCGACAAGGGAAAGGCTCATGCAAACGCCGCTTATGAAGAAATTACATCCTTCTTATGATTTTCACTATACGGTGTACTTACATCATGCAAACGCAGACATGGACGACTTCGACACACCGACCGACGTGGACATTCCCGTAACAAGGGCAAGGGAAAGGCTCATGAGGTCGAGCCCGCCGCCACAACAGATCCGGCCGCCAAGGCCATCCGTATCCACGACGCCGCTTATGAAGAAATTACATCCTTCTTATGATTTTCACTATACTGGTGCACTTACATCATGCAAACGCAGACATGGACGACTTCGACACACCACCGACGTGGGCAAATCCGTGACAAGGGTAAGGAAAGGCTCATGCGGTGAGCCCGGTCGCCATTAACAGATCCGGCCGTCCGGAGCAATCTACATGGACGACGTGAGTTATGAACAATTGACATTCTTGTTACGCTTTTGTATTGTCGATGTACTTACATCATACAATCGCAGGTACTGACGACTTGACATACCACCGACGTGGAAAGTCCGCGATAAGGGAAGGCTCCTTCGACCGAGACCCACCGACGCCGAGACAAGGCTCCCTTGCTATGGCGCCACGGAGACAAGTAGCACACATCGTTAAGTAGTTGCTACCCACATGTTGTACTAACATCTTCATAATCGCAATGCGGTCTCCCGAATTTTAAATTATAGCAAATGAGGTAAAAAAAAATGAAAATTTTTGTGTTTGACAAAGTGTACTTGATTATGTAATTTTTCTATTATTTTATTTATTAAGAATCTTTTGATATAACGTTGCTTTCGTACAGATCAATTAATGTAGTACAATGAAAATAGCATAACACGTGAAACTATACGGCTCACTCGTCTGAGCCACTACTCTCTCCTCGCTGCTGGCCGCGCGTCGGGCGCTGCCTTGTTTTGCGCCGAGCATGACCTGTGGAATACGCCCACCGCCTCGAGAACGCGTGTCGGTTCGGAGGGGGTACGGAGACCGTTGAGGCGAGGTGGACCAAGAGATCGAGTCCGGAGCAGTAGTCCGTATGCGCATGTCGCCTTGATGAGACGTCTTGCGACTGGGGACACTTCCGAGGAATTCATCCACGACGGAGGCTAGAAAACCACTCTGAGGGCCACTCTGGGGGTACGATGCCTGCAACTCCAGTTGCGCGGATGAACTCTCGCCTGGAGTATACCGTGGGGCACCGAACCCGGAGGACATCTGCTCTTGAACGTGACGGGGCGAACCGGAGGAGCTCGCCTGCGTCGCTAAAAACCCTGGCTGCCATTGTCCTTGCCCCGCGCTGTAACGCTTCCCGGTAGGAGTTGGGAGGCCCGTATCGTCGTCATCGGTCCGATGTGGTGGCGCCACCCCCTGGGGTCAAGGTCGCAAGACGAAACGATGTTAGTACAAATGAACACTCTGGATGTAAACTAAGAACCTCGTACCTCCCGGATGTGCAAAGGAGATGACCGAGGGGCGGCAGTCGTAACGTACCGTCCGACGACGTATGATTCATCCCGACGGACCTACGGCGAGAGAACGGCATGATGTTAGCGGAACGTAAGGCATAATTACAAAACTTGATTTAAATTTGTACATAGCGACTTACCTGTGCGGCGACCTGGCCCGCAGATGACCGACGGGGAACGCTACGACGCCTGCCGGACTCGCTAGGTCGTGGTGACCTAGCGGGTGAGCACGGCCCCCCCACTTCGTGCCCGATGCGCAAGACGTCGTCCCTAGAACGACCACTGCTCAAGTTCTTTACTATCTTCTTCATCTCCGCCGAGATGTGCTTCAAAACTTTTATATATGCCGACGGGGTTCTATCTGGTCTGAGTTGGGCCTCGTCCATTGCGCGCCTGACGCCGCACCGCCCGCCTCAATCAGAGTGACATATGTAATGTGTTCATTAACAAAAATACGAATATCGCCAACAAAATCGCGAACCGTAGGTTGTAAGTGTCGTCTGGCGTCGTCATGTCTTGAAGCTACCGTGGACGGCCAGACGTGCGGCGAGGGTCTCTTCGCGGCGTCGACATGTCACCTCCTCGGGCGCCCGGAGGAGGAATGGTGAGTCTTGCGCGCGTTCGCGGCATGTACCACTCCATGTACGCAGCGTACGACTGAGGGTCATGTGGACGCGGCTCATGCCATACATCCACGTGCACCCTGTGAAGCCATGTCTGAATCCACCGGTGTTTGGTGCATTTGCCACCCAAAATATGCCCACTATCGGCCAAAAATTCATTGTCCCAACCGGCTCCGTATGACATCGATATCAAATCACCAGGCTACCAGAACAACAGATTCTGCAGAGACAGAGCCAGACTGTACGACAGCAGTCTCACAGTAATCCAAATGCTAGCAACAAAACTCTGCACGCCTCCCAAGGCAACACCGTACGACTACTTTTGGCCCCGCCGTGCATCCGGCATCCGGCATCCGGCGACATTCTTCGTCGCAATCACAAAGATCAATCGCCACATAATTAACAAATCAACATTACCTGGTTACCACAAGGTCTCACAATCTTGAACCCAACTGCAGGCGTCAGTACGCACCAAACGCACGAGCACATAGTAGTTACTAGATATAAAAGTACCACTACGCTACAGGCTGATTAGTTCTACTCAGATCAGTGGTTAAAGGATAAAAAGGGTGCCATATATGTCAACACCTAGCATAGCGAATATAAAGAAATGAGTGTGCCGACTCCCCTTGGGCAAGCATAATGGCAGCAGGTGGCTCCTGTCGTGCTGGGGCCGGACACAATGCATATATGTATGCAAGCTCTCTTCGAGTACCTGCAAAAGGGAAAGGGGAAAAGAAAAGGTTAGTTCTATTCTACATTCTACCCCTGCTCACTGCACTGGAAGCTACACCACACCACACCCTTGAAAAGCTAATTTTGTTCACAAATAAAAAGCTTGTGTTAACAGTCGTGCTCTGAAGAGATCTACACATGGCAGAACACGGGCAGTGCTGTAATGTTTCTTCCCAATTACCTGTTCATCCAAAAGGAAGAAACTGGTTCCTGAATCCATGCTACAGAACCTGTTTACAGGTAGTTTTGGCGCATCCAGTAGACAAGACCACCAGTGTGTAAAAATCATTCAGGCAATGCAAAACTGCAAGTGATTTGTAGTTCCTAAGCAACTTTCATAGCATCAGGCGCTGTACAGTTTTGCTCAAATCTTACACAGCAAAGGCCTAAGAGGGGGGATAGGAGCTTGAATCGTTGAAGGCAGAGCTAAATGAGAGATTCACCATGTCACCCTTCCGTGGGCAAGGCTATACATTAGAAACTGCCAATACTGCCGAACTAGGCCCTGAAAAATTGTTGCAGCGAAGCTGTGGTAGAAGCATGAAATGTTCTCGTACAAAATAGGCTACGTATGATGTATCTACATCACTGTACATATTTAGATATAAATGATAAAATAGCATATGGAAATCTGTAAATGGAAAGCATGGCATGAAATGTTCTTGTACAAAATAGGCATGAAATGTTCTCGTACAAAATAGGCTATGTATGATGTATCTACATCACTGTACATATTTTAGATATAAATGATAAAATAGCATATGGAAATATGTAAATGGAAAGCATGGCATGAAATGTTCTCGTACAAAATAGGCTATGTATGATGTATCTACATCACTGTACATATTTTAGATGTAAATGGGAAAATAGCATATGGAAATCTGCTCCATGTATGAAGCATGATCAGAAGTATCAAAGAAAGCAGTGATAGGAACAAATAGATCTTTTTAAGAGAGATTATTTGGGTCCAAATACCAAAAAAGGAAAAGGAGAAAATTTTACTTAGTGCCAGTGGGAAAAAAATGGATATAGAACAATGTGAACACAGCTAAAAGGTGCTACCGATGAAACATGTGACTGATATACTGTTTTTTTTAGCTGTTGTTCCTGAGTCCATAGTAGGCTATGCAAGTTATTGGTGATAAAAAACAATAACAAGAATGTTACCAAGTGATACGTATTACAATTCACCATCTGATGAAGGAATGGTTCCATCATTACGTATAGAAAGTTACCTAAGAAAATAAAGGTTAAAAAACTATTAATGAAACAGCTAATTATTTACCTTCAGTAAAGAAAAGGTTAGCAAACACAAAAACAGACATAGTAATATATCAGCTGCGATTAATTAAAACAAATAAACGTCAAGAGGTATACCCCAGACAACATACAACTGGACTACTTCGTTGATGAACTAGATGCTTCCTGGACCTCCATTGTTATCGCCACAGCAAGGTGTGACGCCTCATACTCAGCTCCAAAGCATCTTACTGTCTCCAAGCATGGATCTAGCAAATACCTGTAACTTTAGATGGTCAAGTTCCTGAAGCATGACCAACAATGTTGGCAAGTTATATACAGATGATTCCCATGTGCTCTTACATGTTATGAGAACATTCCACAAGATAATCCTGATTCCTGACCGACTTCTTCAACTTTTTAAAAGAAAACACGGTATTCCTGTGCAATCTGTCTTACTGCATTGATGGAGCCTGTTAATCCTATTATTCTTGGGCCTAATTCTGCAGTTCAAATGAGGCAAAATCATCACTTCCAAACACAGTGCAAAATTTGAACGTTCCAATAGCACATAACAATCAGAGAACTTACCACTAAGGTATGCCTTAAGCTGAGCAGGTGAATCCCGTTGAGGATCAATTGTGATAAAGGGTAGTGTAATCTTGATATCATACTTTGACTCTATGAAACAACAAATTAAGGGTCATAAAAAATTATGAAAATCACAAATCAGTAGTACAAACAGTAGTCAAACAAAATCTATTCATTGCAAGCCAATTATAGCATACAGAAAATTGATGCTTTATATTGTGGATTGCCACAAATTTTGCAAACCCAGCTGACACAGAATAGGTCAGAAACTTGAGCATGACTGGCAGAAGACAAGGATTAGTTAAAATAGTATTGACGACATAATTATTAAATATAATAGAACATTCAGCTTATGTCAATGGGTAATCACTGCCAAATGTTTTAGCAAAATTGGATAAACTGTTTTGAACCCAAATGTTATAAGCAAAACATGCATGTGTGCACGTGAACAGACAGAAAAATCGTACACATATAGCACCACTAACCACTGAACGTGCAAAAGAAAAATACAGAAGATAATGATATGATAAAACAGTGACAACAATAATAAACAATGTCAACAGATGAGGTGCCTCTAATCATTTACTCCTAACAAATAAGTTGGATGTGGTACATAGCAACACCTAACAGCTTAACAACATCAGCCATCTTCTGCACTTCTGCTGGCCCTACATCTGGGCATGATGTATAGCCAAAGTACATCAGTGTCCAATTTCCTCGAAGCTTTGCTTTGGTCACTACATTGTTTTCCATATCATAAAGCTTAAATGGCCCTCCGATTGCAGGTCTATTGGTAGTCCACCTCTTGGGGACACTGGAGAACGTTCACAAGTTACCACTTCTTCATGCACTATTAAGAGTCAAGACACTATAGCCCTGTTTGTTTAAGTTTAGACTTTTTGGTTTATAGCTTAAAGCCAACTTTTTCGCTTAAACAGCTTATAAACATCTAGCTTTTAAGCCAAACTAAGATGTCTGGTAATCTAGCTTTTTTGGTCTCTTGAGTTTTGATTTAAAGTTGTAAAGTCTAAAATACCCCTGATACAAGTTACCACTTCTTCATGCACTAATAAAGCCATCATCATCTATCTTAAACTTTTGAGTTGTTATTTCACTTGAAATTTGTAATGCATATCTATGTAATTCGATCATACATACTATTTATTGATAATAAAATATATTTTTTTACATCACTCTGATTTTCTATAAGACCAAAATGCATACTAGAAGAACATAGTTTTGATTCCCCTGAGCACCATGGCCACAAACTAGGAAAAAATCAAACAAAACTAAATTTCTAACATGGTCATGGTTCACCGGAACAACCATTCACAAAATCTTGCAACAAAAATCACAGATCACATTAGCACATAGTGATTCAAATCTGAATCAGTTTACAACTCATTAGCATCAATCATTTGAAGTTCTAAAATCCGAATCAATTAACAACAATTTGTGAAGGACAATAGCAAGAACAACAATTTGGGGACCTATCACTAATGAAAATAAAGATAGTCCTCGTCTTCGGGTGTGGGAGCTGAAGGGGAGGGGAAAAGAACGGGTGAAGAGGAAAAAAATGAAAGGGTTTGCACTTATATACGAATGGCATTTTGAGGATAATTTCAACAAAGTTTAGTGGCAAAAGAATATTTCATTCCACAAAAGCAAAAAAAAAAAAAAATCTCTCATGGCTTATGGCTTTTAGGCTTAAAGAACTTAAGTTTTTTTATAAGCTAGATGAAAAATCATCCGTTTGTTTACGCTTAGCCTTTTTTGCTTTTAAGCCAAAGAAAAAGGCTAAACAAACAGACCCTATAAAAGGCTTCATGAAAATTGAAAAGTGCTTGTTGTTCAAGCTAAACAACCATGTACAAAGGAAAAGTAAATAAAAAACATTGCTTTCATGCACTTCCCATTCTTTTTCTCCAACAAAAGTAAACCAAATCAGCTACTGGCATTATAGTAGCAAAAATAATTCCAGCTGTTGTGCAAGTAGATATAAAAGTGCCCAGAAGGGACTACATGATGAGAAGACACTAATCTACCACAAAAAAAAGGGATGTCTGAGCATGCAGAAATCTAATCTTCCTTTAAGTTATAGGGTTTCAGCATTTATTTCTGAGATCTAGATGAGGCTCAACGGAGCATTTCAAGGATCCTTCATTGCCTAAAGAATTACTACCATCATGGCATCATATAGTCTAATAACGAATGGAATTTCGTCAAGCTAATACTGACTAACTGAGTAGAGCTGAAAGGAAGAAAAAAATGAATATCATCGAAATGTATAACTTCAGAAACAACATGAAGCTGCACTGCTGGAAAATTATGTAAGTACCTAAGCGAACCGCACACTTTTCATCATTATAGTGAGCATAAGTGGCTAGTCCAGCAAAAGACTAGTAGAGCTGATGGCTGCAAAATAAACATTCACATTTACATAAGAATAGCGCAGATGCAGAATGTTCCCAAAGATTCTGTTAGGCCAGACTACAGCGCACATGTCCAAAAATATAACTGTTAAAGTTCGCCAATAACCCCTTGATAACAATCTGACATTTAACAACACTGTAGAAAGTCCCGTACATCATAGTGAAACACAATATGGAGAAAATAAGATGATGATGCAGTCCAGAAAAACAACATACGACGATATAATATATCAGTGGCTGAGGATTTGACTCGTTGTCTTCAGCAAATTGTCTCATTGGTCTATCATACTTGGAGCTTCCTCCGTTGGAATAACCTCAAGAATGGTAACCCCGCACAGGAAACACCCTGCAGCAACAAATTCCTAGATTAAACAAACAACAATGCACACGCAGGGCAAGCAGCGTACATGCAACAGACACACATATGCTTGTAACCTTGTAGGAGTAACCACACACAGGTAGCATTCAATTCATTCAAGTGTTATAATGCTTTGAGCAATGAACTCATTACACTGGATGCAAGGTCAACAATAGTATCAAACTATCTATAAGGGGCAGCAAATCAGTTGTCAAACCAAACTACATGTGAAGTAGTGACAGTTGGCATTCGAATGCATGGTATAACTTCAGAGTCTCATACCATGGTGTAGGCACTTATGCTAGTCTGAGCCATCAAGAAAAATACATGCCTCACATTCGCAAAATGAAATGTTAAACAGCATGCGTAGCAGACCCTGGATGGCACAATTACAGAATTACCAGCAATTTCAAACACTAGAACACGATCATAATCGACCTGGGTGCCAAGTGTAGTTTAAGAAATCGTTTAATCACATCTAGGCACAAATCGCGGCACCTGGATGCCGAACATAGTGACACGGCCATAAAGCGTGCAGGGTACACACACTGTACTGCGGCAACTCATCACTTGTTTCTCGTAACAGGATACGCACGAATTCACATCCATTTCGCCGCTAAATGCCCTAATCTACACCCAACTCCCACAAAAGACGCTGAGCAGCGTCTCTGCCCGAATCCTCCCCGTTCCCACAGCGCACACAAGGAGAGACGACTCAAGCCTTCCCCCACGCAGAACACCCTAGAGGCCTAAGCCACCAACCCCAACGAGGAAGGAAACAACCGAGGACGCCATCGCGGAAGCACCCGCTGCGGCATTAGGACAAACAGTTGGCGCGCACAGGAACGTCCCACGCAAAAAAAAAAAAAAAAACACAGGAGCGGGCCGTACCTGGGCGGCCACGGCGGAGGCAGCTCGGCCGCGCGGGCGGCGCCTAGACGGCGGAGCAGAGAGAGCTCGAGGACGCGCGGGGTCAGCATGACCGGGGCCCGGGGGGAGGCTCCGGAGCGAGGCGGAGGCGGTGGAGTTGAGGAGAAAAGGGAAGGGGAAGGGGAGGCTTGGACGAGAGGAAATGCGGGAAATGGAAATGTTTGGGCGGTTCTTGCCTCGGTCGGATGTGTTATGTGCAATGCAATGCGTTCGACTTCTGGTCCAAGAAAGCAAAGCTTGATCTTCCTGTGGCCCAAGAAAATATCGTGATCCAATATGAGTTTGCTGGCCCAAGGTAGTACTATAAGTCCTGCATTGCTTTCTTTTCACAGGTCAGTTTATTCAAAGTTCTTCTTAAAGTCAGTTTATTCAAGAAAGTCAAGCTTATATATTAATCATCGAGGGGTTACAATCATGGTTCATACATCATACCGGCCACTTTCCGGAGATGTTTCTTACCACATAGGGGGCTAAAAAAATGTTTATTGGAAGTCTTCTTTTAAACCTATACGATATTACTGATTTCAGTCAAATTCTGATCCACTGTCTCAATAATATCTTGTGGGTGAACTCTCACTTCGTCTTCTTGAAACGCCAGCAAGCAAGCTATTAGCAGAGAGCAAGAGAGTTAATTACAACTTTACAAGTAGAGTGTACTGATCGTGTGCTACTACTGCGTGTAGCACATACTTGTGCTGCTGGTCAGGGGTGGACCGTCCCATGGGTGAGGTCGCCCCACCTCCCCTCCGGACGGACCCTGGCACCACCGGCCATCTGCGAGGAGCATGCTGAGCCGAGATAGACAGAGACAGGACGATGTCATCTTTTTGTTGATTTAGGCATATGGTTCCTCTCACGGACTCACGCCACCACCTCCTAACCCTATAGCGGGCTACGGCGGGCCTATGGGCCCAGGGTGCGTGCAGCGGCCGGCAGACAATGATCGGAGCGGCAAGTCAGCGAGGTGAGGCGCCAATGCCAAGGCAGCCAAGGGTGTGGGCTGGTAGGGGTGCAGGACAGCAGGAGGCAGCCGAAAGTAGAGAGCGTAGACCACAGTTGCGACCAGCGAAGGAGCTGAGCAGGTGTGGCTTGCGTTTGGTAGAATCTCTATTGGTGTGGTTCGTGTCTAATTTGTCTGTTTTGTTGTCTCGGTCTTGATTTATGTGCTACAATCTTTGGTACAGGGGTGCTCAATCTTCACGACTTAGAATCTTGGATATATGTAGCACGATGATAACTCAAGAACATCAATGCAATCTGAAATTGGGGTAACTTTGCGTCAAGCACAAAACCTCCTCAATGGCAATCACACCATAACTCTCACGATGATCCAATCCACACAACCATCACGTAGGCTAATGCACGAAGAGGTTAACCATGATAGATCAGCTCAAGCAAACACCAAGAACTTGCAAGAACAAAGGAAGCAAGTGAGTTCTTCCGAAGAATGATATCAATCTACTAGTTCAATCTGAACAAAATCATCAAAATTCGTGGTTGTTAGCTTGGTCGAAATCCCCTCTTGCTTTCTCTCTTGGCTGAAACTTAATTTCTTCTCTTCTTGCTTGTTCCTTTCGGCCAAAGTGAATGCAAGCACTTGCATGTATTCCCCTTGTGGTGCCTTCCTCCCTCATCTCCTGCTGGACACCATGGATATTGTTAGCATTCCTACAATCATCAATTAAGCAATTAGACAACATCATTGTTCTTTCATGTAATAAAGAACTCTCAAGTAAAGGAATCACCTTATAATTACTCAATTGATGTTTAGGTGTTGTTATTTCAGTGTGAATCAATGGGATGTCCTCATCATCTCCCCTTCCTTTAAGAAAATACATCCTCAGCTTTGGTTCATTGCAAACCTTAACTTTGGTCTTCTCTTGAACTTGTAGCATATACGACTTGGATAGAGAAAATTGGCGCCTCCTCTTTTAGTATAACTTGCACATCATCACAATGAATGCTAGAAATAGATGGTGAAGTGTGATTTTCCTTGCACGTAGCATCTACCTCTCTCAAGCCATGCAAGTTATGAAGTAAATCAAATCGTACCATGAGATATTCTCTTTTCACTTGATGGTTCTTTATCTTACTACTAGCATAAAAACATCTTTAGAAGATAGGAATAAAAGTGTAACTCTTTCCTCTGAGTGAGCATGTATATTGATTAGTTTTACCATTATGCATAGAACCATAATCATATTGCCACGGTCTACCTAACAGCATGCGACAAGCTTTCGTGGGTACCACATCACAAATAATCTTATCCTTGTATTTACCAATAGCAAATGACACCTTAACAGCATGTGTCACCTTAAGAATATCATATTCATTCAACCATTCAATTTGATAAGCTTTAGTTTCTTGAATGTAGCTAATCATAATCTCTTAATCATGTCAAGACAAGCAAGATTTTAGCTACTACCACCATCAATAACAAAAGTGCATACATTACTCTTTACTATACTTTGAATGTGGAAGATATTGTTTCGCTGATTTGTGCCCCTGCACTCATAGCCTTACTTGTGGATTTTCCTAACTGAAAGTGGGATACCTTGTTCAGAATCACAATATGTAGCATCACAAGGTTCATCATTATGATCAAATTGTTCATCTTCTTCTTTTTCACTTTCAGAATGAAGCTCACCGGTATCATCAACAATCATAGTGTGTTTGTTAGAACATTAACTCATCTTATGAACTTTACCATGACATTTAAAGTATGTAATATTGCTAGTCCTAGCATTACTCATTGTATTACTTACCGAGCTTACCATTTTAGAAGCATCTCTTTGTACAAGTCGTGCTGATTTTGATGATGCATTCAGTTTAGGTGTAAATCCAGCACCTCTTGTGGATTTGGACGCTTCCAAGTGGATGGAGAAGAATATGAGCGACCACATTTCACCTTCCTCAATAGTTGTTGTTCAGACCACAATGTTTGATGCACCAACTCTTGAAGATTGGCATATGGGTGCATTTCAACACAGTCTTGGATGTCCTCATTAAGATCCTTCAAAAAGTGTGCCATAGTAGCCATGCATGAATCAATAGCATTTCTATCTTTTTTATTAGTATTCATCAATAGATAGATTACATTGTCTAAGACATTGTAGCTTGTTGTGAATAGATCGTACATAGTATGGTGGTATAAATTGCTCCCTCATGATGTCCTTCATTTCTTTCCAAGTCCTAGGTCATCACCCTTCACTATTCAATTGATCCTACCAAACCAAAGCATATTCAGTGAATTCAATTGAAGCGATACATACTTTTTTGTCTTCACAGAAATTTTGACCATCATAGATTTGATCAACACGCATTACCCACTCTAGGTACTTCTCCGAATTAGTTTTGCCTGTGAATGATGGAATTGAGATTTTTTAGCTTTCCCAAGCCATCATCCTTACGACCTCGTCCACCTCCATTGTCATGCCCAAAGAGACCACATCTCATATGACCAGCACCACGATTGTGGAGATTGAAACCATGTCGTTGGCCATTACAGCGGTAGTTCCCATCATAAGCTCCATCGAACACGACGTCAAAGTGATAATTGTAGAAATCATCAATAAAATTATTTTATACCTCTGGACGTTGTAGTGGTGGAAAAGCGGGGGCATCAAATCTAGCTTTGGCTTTCACTCCTTGTTTCCCCTCTAGTCGTCGTAGGGAATCCATGAAAGCATCAAAATGAATGTTCGCTGCTCATTCATGTCTTTGGAATGCTTGTTTATGCCTTGTGAAGTGAGTGTTTAGATTACCTTCCACCCCGGTAATACGATTACCTAGGTTAGTTTGTAGGTCATGAAAAAGTTGTTCCAAACTGTCACACTGTTTAGTGAAGTGCTAATTTGTCGCAATGAATTGAGAATGAATGTTTGGAGGAAGATCGGCGCCATAGTGTAAGTTATCCACCTCCTCAACTACATGATGTTCTCGTTGTTGTGAAGCTCCTAACATTGTTAATGGAAATAAGAAAACAACAATAAATCAATGAATAAATGTGATGTTCACTCGCAACTCACCATTACCTTCCAATGTTCTTACTTATCCTCACAAGTTGCATGTGCAAGCTATGGCGGTTCGTGTGCGGAATTGATAATGAGAGATATATGGAGTAATTACCAATGCTGATATCAAGTACTAAACACAAGAAATATGTGGAGCTTGGTAGGCTGATCAAAGGAAACAATCTGAATTTTAAACTTTTGTCAAGTTAAGTAAAAATTCAAACTAGAATTCAATTGTCTAGTTGCTGATCACAAGATATAAGCGAAGTGTATAGCAACTCACACGCAAAGATGGATGTAACTTGATGCAAACAAAGGAATAAGCTAGTTGGGAGCAATCTGCTTTTTTAGAGAAGCAATATGAAAATTGACCATCTTATATTGCAACAAGTATTAGAAAGACTCTAGCCACTTGCAATTAATTATATGAGGGCACACGATTGTACAAAAGAGAGAGATATATATATATATATATATATATATATATATATATATATATATATATATATATATATATATATATACTCACAATTACACAACACAAGTAATGAGGTAATATGTTCAATTGATATATTTCAGCCAAAGCTTTTCTTTTCACTTTCTTTTCTCTTTTTCTTTCTCTTTTTACTTTTGTTTTTCTTCCTTCTTTTTCTTTCTTTTCACAATGGTCGAAACAAAGATACCACGATGATAGCAAATAATGAGCTAGCACTTTCCAACTTTTGATTTACAACAATTGTCAAGTATACAAGATATAAGTGCAGCTTAATGCAACATATTAGCTAGTCTTATAGATGCAAAGTGTTCACAAAGGAATGAGAGGCTATCAACTTTGCACAAACCAAGATATAAGTGAATGATTCTTTTCAGTTTTGGTGCAAACAACAAGCAATTCGATATCAAACGATAATATGAAGTTAAGTATGCACTAGGGCTTGCTCACACATCGAATACCCTTGGGTGAACAGTACCATATGGCCGAAAATATGCACTAGGACAGCAATGACTGCAATTGCGCAAGGCGCAAGATAACCAAACCCTAATTAGTGATTCGGCAAAGCTAGCAAGGCCTTGGTGAACAGTCCCCCCAAGATGAACATTACCCCTAACCCTAATTTCAGCAATGAAACAAGGAATCAAATATTGAGCTACGCAAAAGATTTTTTATCAGCAAGCTGGAACAAGTGATTCTAATGGATTAGAACTTGACTTAACTCACTAAAATTTCATATTAATCAAAAGACTAAAAAATTATTTTTGTATGGATTTTTCGGTGCATAGGGCAGCAAAGAAAAGTAAATGCAATCTACTATTTTTTGGATAATTTTTGTGGGATGAACAATACGGAATAGTAAATGCAGTCTACTATTTTTGTGAGAATTTTTGGAATTATGAACAGTATATAATAGTAAATACAATCTACTATTTAAGATAATGATTCTAAGGTGTTAACGGAGCTCTGATACCAAGATGATACGACGTTCCCGATCTTCACGACTTAGAATCTTCGATACACGTAGCACGATGATAATTCAAGAACAGCAATGCAATCTGAAATTAGGGCAACCTTGCATCAAGCACAAAACCTCCTCAATGGTAATCACACTACGACTCTCACGATGATAAAATCCACACAACCAGCACGTAGGCTAATGCACAGAGAAGTTGACCACGACAGATCAGCAGAAGCAAACTCCAAGAACTTGCAAGAACAAAGGAAGCAAGAACACACAGTTCTTCTCAAGAACAAAATCAATCTACTAGTTCAATTTGAACAAAATCATCAAAATTCATGGTTGCTAGCTTGATCGAAATCCCCTCTTGCCTTTTCTCTGGCCAAAACTTGATTTTCCTCTTGCTTTCTCTCTTAGCTAAAACTTGATTTTCTCTCTCTTCTTGCTTGTTCCTTTCGACCAAAGTGAATGCAAGCACTTGCATGTATTCCCCTTGTTGTGCATTTCTCACTCACCTCCCACTGGATACCATGGATAATTCTAGCATTCCTACAATCATCAATTAAGCAATTAGGCAACATCATTGTTCTTTCATGCAATAAAGAACTCTTGAGTAAAGAAATCACCTTATCATTGCTCAATTGATGTTAAGGTACTGTTATGTGAGTGTGAATCAATGAGATGTCCTCATCAGTCTTAAAATATGTGTAATTCTGACAATCTTATGGCACATCAATACTTAGATTACCATCAATAGTCAAGTGTACATGTGTGATAATTGGTAATAGAAGGTAATTTGTAGTCACTACAAGAGAAAATTGACGATTTATATATGACTTAGAAAATACTAACCACCTAACAAATAGTGAGTGATGAGTGGTGGAGTAGAGATGCGGAATAACTATAGGTGCGGAGATGCGAAATTTGGGGTACAACGTCCAACTGCACCTCCAACCGTAGGTGTGGAGATACGAAATTGGGGCACGACGCCCACTGAGATGGTGGGGTGGTGAGTTTTATAGTGCGAAGGTGATTTGAGGCTTGGACTATACTGTGCTAGCTAAGATTTAGTCTTGGGTCCGCCACTATTGTTGGAAGGAGTTGGTGAGGTCCATGGAGAGGTCCTTAACCACGAGCATTTGTGGCAGCAGCGTGATCGTCGTCACCGCCGATGTGTCAGGCACTTCACCGTGTTCACCCTGTTGATGTTCATGGAGCAGGACCGTCAGATGCCATCCTGGCATGATCACCGGAACGCCAGCGTCAAATCATGCTCTGCCTTGATCTTCTGGAGGATGTCCAACACCTGGATATCGATCAACACGTGCAGCTAAATGCAACAAAAATGCTAACTAGAAACGCACATACCATTGGGCCGGAGGTGGCGAGGTCGATGAAGTAGGACTGGAGGAACGGCTGGCCCGGCGCGTCCAGGTTCCACCGGTACCCCCGGAACTCCTTCACCGTCGTTGTTGGAATTTTTTATGACCTTTGCTCTGTCATTGCTTCTCGCAGAGAAAATCACTCGAAACTACTTCATCTAGAGAAACACTTGCTCGGTCCTTTGCTTCCATCCAGAGATGGCCGTTGGACCCGCTAGTCCCTGCTCCACCCGACGTGACCTGCTGCAGAGCAGTGCTCCTAGTCTTCGCTCGAAGCAACATCTTCCTGCTGTTGGAATTCACGTGACGCTGGACAAGCTGCACCTCCCCTGGTACTGCAACACCCACTGCTCTCTCTCTCTGTCTTCGCGTGTTGCTAGGAGTAGCATCTCAAAAGTAGTGTCTCGTCCTTGTTTCCTGCTGGTGAAAAGCCACCCCGAGACAAAACGGAAAATAAACAAACGACAATCAATTTGTTTCGGGAGCACTGGCTCCTCTTTTTGGACTTGTCTATTTCTTCTCATCTAAACTGATTGCATGACTTTGCTTTGCCTTATAAAGGCTGGTTACTTGGTGTTATAGTCGGACTCTACAACCGACTCGGTTTCTATATCCTTCCTCTACTCGGATTCCTACCTAAACTAGCAAATCAAAAATGGAAACTAACAAAATTATCAAAAAGAAGATTAATTCCATCAATCATCCCCTTAATCTTGTTTCTTCACCTTAATCACGCCAATCTTCTCTCTTTCGAGTTCCTCCTTTTGCCTTTGTTTCTCTGCTCATCTCGATTGCTTCTGCAAAAACTTCTCGCTATCAAGACAGAGCATTGAGAGCAACCCTTTGCTTTGTGCGGCCAATTCCATCAGTTACAAGCGCTCATCTTCCACAAGTTCCATATACTCATGTGCAATTATGCGTGCTGTGGCCCTTTCACTCACAGCTTTTTGCCTTATAACCTCTTTCTCTTGCATGGATTGATGTTTCTTATTGTGCCAATACCAAGAGAGCCAATATTGATTTCTCCAGACGCTAGTCCCTGGTACCAATGGGCCCTGCCACATGGACCAACCAAGCCACTACTAGAACCTTCTGAATTGTTGCCTTCTGCAGCCATTGCATGCATGCCACCTGCGTCAGCCGCATGCGCATTGGTGCCAGCGCCAACTGTTCATGCATATGCATCGGGCCCATGGCCTTCAGCATGTGCATGAAATCTGCTGCCTCCAGCAGCAACCGTGCTCGAGCTGCTGCAAGCAGCTACATGTGCGTGGACAACAGCACCTCCTGCGCCACATACATGCAGATGGGAGCCTCTGATGCAAGCAGCACCTGCTGCATGTGCACCTCCTGCACTGGCTTGTGCATGGGGGCCGCCACCTCCAGCAGCGTGTGCGCTATTTTCTGCTCCTGCGTGACCGTGAGATTCTCTTCCCTCAGCTGCGTGCACGTGGTCTGGAACTCCCGAACCGCCACCTACTACGCATGCATCGAGAGAAGCAGATGCTTCTGCCTCTTCGCCCAAAACTGGAAAAGTGAAACAATTTTGTTCCATACATGGCTCGATTCCCCAGTTCTACTCTGGCTCCTCCAGATTGTCCTTCAGACATACCATTTTACAAGTTTTCAGGGAAACTCTGTACAACCGGTTCGGAGATTTTTTCACCTTCATCAATAGATTTTTGTTTTTTTAATAGACACGCGAGAAGTTGTCCTGCAGCTCCACCCTGCACCCTTTTTTTGCTAACTACCCGAGACTGAGTATGTTGTTACACAGACTTGGTATAAAATAACTTTCAGGTAACAACTTCTTATCTCCATTCTTGCATTGTAGCAGCATCGTTCCTTTGCCTCTTATTTGCACCATGGATCTGTTGCCAAACTTGACTTTGCTTGAAATCTTCTCGCCAAGCTCATGGAACATAAAGCGATCTCCTGTCATGTGATTGTTTACTTCATTGTCCAAGTATCATAGATCAGTGTGATCATGGTTGCCTCCCTCTATGCGTAGTTTAGGAACTACGTTCTCCTTGTTCAACATCACTATGAGTGGCGCCTCCTTGACACATAAGGAGAAAAGCAGGGTAGGCGCGTGATGCTCATATTTTCACCATATTTCTTACCCGGAGTAAACATTGCCTCCCATTGAGAACGACATAGCATCAGATATTCTTGGTTTTTCGGATCACCAAAGTTGCTCTGAATTCTCTCATCATATGCCTTGTACCGACCAACCAAATCCTCAGCAGAAAGAATCTTCAAATCAACACACTACTCAATGGAAATTACTAGTTGCATGTACCTGGTCGGAGCTGCTCGGAGAAACCATTGGACAACTTCGATTTCCTCCAACGCCTTATCTCCGAGTTCGCGGATGCCATAGATCAATGATGAAAATCGCCTGGCAAAAGCCTCTAGAGTTTCTTCTTCATGCATCTTCAAGCCCTCAAAGTCCCTTTTGAGAGTTTGCAATCTTGCCTCTCGGACGCGTTCGTGTCCCAGGTTAGCTGTCTCAATCGCTTTCCACGCCAATCTCGTTGAATCCTTTCTAGCAGGGTCAACATGAGAGACTCTGAATTGCCTGGTATATTGCCATCAATGCCATACAGTCCTTTAGGTACTCAGTATCGCCTTTCTTGAAAGCATCGCCGCCTAGTTCCAAAGCATCCCAGACCTCTTGTGCTTGCAACACCACCTGCATTTTCATCGCCTAGATGGTGTAATTATCCTTTGTGAGTTGTGGATATGTCATCGGTACAAGGCTACCTTTCTTCACCTTCGATGCTCCTCCACCACCTGACAAGGACCCTCCACCGGCCATGAGTTATTCTTTGTTGGTTCCTTGCGAAGATGTCTCCTGCTGCACCTTGCAAAGAACTCTTGGAACTCTGATACTAAATGTTGGAATATTTTTCTATATCCTTTGCTCTGTCATGACTTCTAGCGGAGAAATTCACTCAAAACTGCTTCGTCCAGAGAAACACTCGCTTGGTCCTTCGCTTCTGTCCAGCGATGGCCGTTGGACCCGCTAGTCCCTGCTCTGCCCGATGTGAGCTGCTGCAGAGCAGGGCCCTTGGTCTTCACTCAAAGCGGATCTTCCTACTGTTGGAATTCACGTGACGCTGGACAAGCTGCACCTCCCCTGGTACTGCAGTGCCCACTGCTCTCTCTCTCTCTGTCTTCACGTGTTGCTGGGAGTAGCCTCGAAAGTAACACCTTGTCCTTGTTTCCTGCTGGAGAAAAGCCACCCGAGACAAAACGAAAAACAACAAGAACAAATGGCAATCAATTTGTTTCAGGAGCACCGGCTCCTCTTTTTGGACTTTTCTATTTCTTCTCACCTCAACTGATTACATGACTTTGCTTGGCCTTATAAAAGCTGGTTACATGGTGTTATAGTTGGGCTCTACAACCGACTCGGTTTCTACATCCTTCCTCTACTCAGATTCCTACCAAAACTAGCAAATCTAAATTAGAAACTAACAAAATTACTAAAAAAGATTAGTTCCATTGGTCGCCACCGCGCTCCTTCCTCTCCTCCTCTGCCGCGGCGAGCGTGGTCTGCTTCTCGGCGGCCTCCTGGGCGTTGATGCGCATGGCTGGGTGGCTCCAGAGCGACTGGAACTACTCGTCGCCCTTGGCGGTGTGCCTGGCCGCGCCGACCTTCACCGAGGCCAGCCACGGCAGTGTCCTCCTCAGCATCGCCGACTGCGTGTGGCAATACCTCGATCACAGTGTCCGGCTATAGGCGCCACGTGTGAAGGATCGCTCAAGCGAGCGAGTTAGAAGGATGACTCCCGCGGCGACCGTGCCAGGTCGGGTGACACGTGTGCCTGGGAGGATGAGACGGGTGGAGGGCCCGTGGTTTGAGACGAGCACGGATTCACTAGATCGGTGGACCCGTCACGTGCAAGTTGTCGCGCAGTCGGCACGGCCCACGCCGTTCTGGCCCTATTGTGAGCTTGAAAGTGGAAGCGGCAAGGCTCCGTGAGCCTGTCTTATGGGCTTGGGTTAGGGCCTTTGCTCCCCTCGGCCTCTCTTAACTTTTTTACATTTTTTTCTAATAAAAAAAACTTCTGCTACGTTTTGAAGCTCGAGGAAGGCAGTCAGCCAGTCACCAAGGAGATGGGGTCCATAGGGTTAGCTCGGCTCTACATCTCAGGCAGCCAAGATAAGTTCATATTTATAGATCTTGAGAAGAGTTCAAATTCATACTCCAGCTCCAGCTCCAGCTCCAGCTCCAGCTAGCACTGACTTTAAGTGCTATATTTAGAGCGTTCAAGCTGAGCTTGCTGAGCTTGCACAAGACTTGAAGGAGAAATGAATCACCCTCGGTGGGCGACTGCCTGCCTGGGGTGATGGCGTTGTTGGCTAATATCTACCACTTAATTCTACGATTTAACCTCTTAAGGGAGATTCTTATTGTCTAATGTGAAAAGGAACGGAGAAAGCAAAAGATTCCAGAGAGGAACCGCCGATCGCACGGCTGACGGTAGTCCGAAGGGGAGAGGAAATGGGGGCATCCTCTGACCGGCGACCACGCAGCGTTACGACAAGTCAAAAGTTTCTAGAAGAATTTCACGCGTCCGAAACGGGTTGGGCTGCCTCACGAGTGGCGGAGCAAAGCACGAGGAGCGTATTCTTCTTAATCTAATTCGACAAGTCTCATCTCGCCGACGTGAATGTGAAGACAATATTTAACCTAAGCTCGTAGAGCGGTTGCGGCAGTGTTAATTAACCCAGCTACTGCCCTAGGTTAATTGACTTGTGACAGCTAACTAAACCAAATTATTACAGTTTTACAGCGGCTGGAACTTTCCCAGCAACATCGAGCTGAAACTAACCGCGCGTGCTTCACCTACTTTACATTTGACTTGTCTTGATAAAACGTAGCCACTTCTGTGGTGCTAGTGTGCACCACAGAAGTTATTGCGCCAACATTATGAAGGTCGATCACCTCCGAATTCCCGAGTTATGGTGCACCTTACCACTTAAGCAGCAAATTACTTGGTACAGTGCATGCTCCTAGCACTATTTAGCCTGGATCACTTCGTGGACATACACTCTGCAATGGCAAATAATTTGTGACTAGAGTGAGTAATCAGTAAACAACGAAATTCGCAAGGTGGTCTTTTAACTTCTGGCCAACCGCTCGCTTACAGCAACTGGACGGCGCGCGGTAGTTGAATCCAGACCTTCTGCCGCTCTGGAATGCAGAGATAACTGTACAAAGAGTGCTTTATGAGTGTGCAAATAGTACTCAGCAACGATGCCAGAGAATCAATGAAATATTTACTATACCAAAAATACTGTAATTTTTAGTCTAGATCTTTGTTTTTTTATCGGATGGTGAATGTCATCTTCTAACGCTGGCACCTTCAGAGGATCCATTTCCCACGGTAGTTCACTTCAACTTAGAGCATATGTAATAGTCTCTGTCACTTATTACTAAGGAGTTACCATATCAATATTTTGGTGATGCGGAGAAGAGAAGGTGAGCTTATTTCTAGATGAAAAAATAAGCAAGTTGTTGATACCAAAACATAAAAACAATAAAATAGCTATTGGAGACTTTCTTGATACTTAGAAATTAGTTTTGTGTATAGCAATTAAAGTAGAAATTAAAGTCTTAAATACAAGCTCAAGAAACAAACCATTGAAAGACTCGTTTCTTTTTGTTAGATTGAGTACATTGAGTACTCTCTCTCTCCTCTTAGTAACAAGCTAAGAAATAAACTACTGTAGATGCAACGTCGACGAATCTCTGCCCGTATGATGAGCAGAGCAACAGGCGAATCTCACGTATACGATCGCGCGAGAAAATATAAACGCACGGGAGAATGTGAGGGCATCGGCTTCTTATCGCAGCACGGGGGCACTGGACGTGCAAGAGCGCGGCGCATGACCGCAGACAACCCGGCTCGCCGCGGGCCGACCGAGGGCGCGCGGCTTGTGGCCACACCGGCGTTGCCTCGCGCAGGCCGAGCGCAAGCGCACGACAGCGTGAATCCGGCCGAGGCGCGCGCGTGGGCGTAGCAACCAAGGCTCGCTGGGGCCGACCGAGGCGCGCAGCGTGTGGTTGCGATGGCGATGCCTCGCGCGAGGCCGTCGCATAGCGCCGCGGTGAGTGGGCGCGGCGACGCCGCAGCGGTGTGGGCCGACGCTCCGGGATGACCGCGTTGCGTAGTAGGCGCGCATGGGCGTGGGGGCAGCAAGTTGCTGTGGTCGGGTAGCACAGGGGGACGGGCATGGACGAAGGCCGACGCGTGGCGCAGCTGGGCAGCCTGCTGTGGCAGGGTATCACAGCAAGAGCCTGTTGTGACCGGATGGGGCAACAGCCACCTACTGCGCTCGGGTAGAGTAGCACCTTTGCTGCTGTGTCACCCGTGCACAGCAGGAGGGACCAGGGGCTAGTTTAGGAATTTCACCGAAAGGGCGCTACATTTTGACTTCTTGCATTCTAGGGGGCTAACAATGTCCGTATTTTGGGGATAAATTATTGGAAATATGCCCTAGAGGCAATCGTAAAGATGATTATATTTTATTATGTTCATAACATTGGATAATATGTTATCTTGTTCCTATAATAATATCAATAATATTTATTATCAAGTATGTGACTTGATTGTG
The DNA here is from genome assembly GCA_036346395.1 of Hsuehochloa calcarea. Lineage (NCBI taxonomy): Eukaryota > Viridiplantae > Streptophyta > Magnoliopsida > Poales > Poaceae > Hsuehochloa > Hsuehochloa calcarea. The sequence goes on along the minus strand of CM070610.1, from coordinate 21,569,570 downwards.
AAACTCTATATTTTTGCGATGATTATTCTTAAACGTTCCCTGGTTGGAAAGATATGAGAATACATATGAATAGACTAGCATATGTATTGGTTGATGACTATGTTTCATAGGTCATGGATATAGAGATATCAAACCAATAATATGGACACATGGTAGAGAACATGGTGTTGGAAAAGACCCACCTTGAGACACTGTTGAGATTGTTATGATTCTATGTATCATTAGTTGGTCTCAAGCAATGATGATGTATAATCTTTGGACCAGAGATAAGCATGGTTTCCTACATGTGTAATAGCACTCTTAGGGGTTGCCAAACGTTGCTCATAACTGGGTAGTTATAAAGGTAGCTTTCGGGTATGCTATAAAATATGCGGAGGGATGTGACTGATCGGATATGGGATTTGCCCCTCCCAACATAACAGGAGAGATATCTCTAGGCCCCTCGTTGTGGTCGGATAAAGAAAGTGCATGGCCATACCACTAGTGGTCGAAGTGTCGACCACGTGAAGTTATTCGACAGTTGATCGAGAAAGTATTGAACAGTTCATGGATGATACAACATCTCACCTGGAGTTCAACCAGATATCGTGAGGCAAAGGGAGAATACACGAGAAGGTCTTTCAGTTCGATTAGATACGGACTAGTCGTATGGAGATACGAGCTGGTCGTAGGCTGGTCGAACATGGTCACTAAGTGGTCGAAACCTGGTCGTAAGGAGTTACAAATTGGTCGAGACCAAATATGAACTTGTTGTATAGAGATACGAGCTGGTCGTTAGTGATATGGACCTAGTCATAGATCATATTGCATTAAGGTTCGTCCAATATATTCTATGTGTGTTTGGGAATCGTTATGTGCTGCTAGGTACCGCTAACGACTAGTGGTCGAAAAAGAGTTTCCGAGTCACAACCGATCACACATGAACCTATAGGGTCGCACACTTAAAGGGATAGGATTTGATTTGGATGATGATCCGAATTCTTGTAGGCCACGGGTTCCTAATGGGCCTCAAGTATGAGACCCATCATGGATGCTTATATATAGAAGGGTGGTGGCATGGGGTGAGGATGATCTTTTGAAGAACTCCGAAACCCTAACAGACATGCCTTCCTCATACCACGCTACGGCGCTAGTACTCCAGCGTGGTATCCCTACCTCGTATGTGTGGATTCCTTGGAGGTGTTGTTGCGAAGCATCAACACTAGGATAATCCACAACTCGAGACGATTACAAGACTCGGAGAAGAAGACACGTACGACTACGACTGCATCAACTCGGTACATCGACTCTACTTCCGCTATGAGTAGGCATGTTTAGTGGTTATCTCGTGATCTATAACTAGCGGAGGTTCCTTACTTGCGCGGTAATTTTTTGTTTTGTGCTATCGTAGCCTACCCGTAACCCTTCAGAAATGAGTAGATTTACGTATGTATATATGTACATAATGCAAGCAGGATTGCAGGAACACACACACGGTAGGTATTGTTGAGGAACCGTCGTTGGCGAGTCAAGTCCGAACGATCATCTCGTAGACAAACATGCAATCACATAAAAAAATGCAAGAACACAAGAACAGAATAGTAGATTGAACACAGAGATGTAGGGGACTTCTTACTTCTCTTTATTGCTCTTCATACGATCAACCTTTTACAATGATTAGTACCTCCTATTTATAGGCTAGAGACCCTGCTAGGGTTTTGGATGGGCGCCCATACACGAGCCAGCTGCTGGGCCAAACCCCTGGTTTCCCAACACATCCCCTTGGGCACCTATCCTTACATGTTCATGCATCGTCAAAAAATCCATAAAAACTCAGTGGAAAAAATTTGGAGAAAAAGTACATGACACAAGTTTTGCTACGTTGCACGAATTGCCTTATTAAAAACCTTAGTCGAGAAACTTCAGGAAAACTCGTTAAGGGAAAAAGAGTACAATCCACCCAATTTCATTTAATATTCGGGATTTATTCTTTGGGTACACGATCTCTGTGATCAAGTTTCAAAAATGAATTCGTGAAGATTCTCCCTCTGAATTCTGCACTTCTCTAAGTCTTATCATTTCAATTCCACGTATGCAACTTTCAAAGCTAGATGTGATGAATCATCCGCCAAAGCCAAGCACATTCTTGTGTAGCCTCGTACAGTGCTATAATTTTTTAGTGGTTCGTCGAAGTCGATACAAGACTTTACTTAGACGATTTCTATGGAATTACAGTTTCACCATATAGGAATACATAGCTTGTTTGTGACTTGGTTTATGCAGGTCCGACAGTACCCGGCATCTACATAGCCATTCATAGACAAGTCATGGTTATTTCTGTAGAACATGCCAAGTCTTTACTTCCTTTGAGATATGAGAAGATGTCCTTCATTCCCTGCCAATGCCTTTGGTAGGTTCTGCACTATACCTTACTAATAGGTTCACGGCAAATGCAATGTCTGATCTAGTACGGTTTGGTAAGTACATGAGTGCTTTTGTTGCACTTAAGTATGGGAATTCCAGTCCCAGAATATCCTCCCCCTCTTCTATAGGTCTGTACGGGTCAAAGATGTCCCGACCATTGGCACTTTCGAAGGGTATGCCATTTCAAACCCGAACCTTTCTAACACCTTCTGAGTGTAGGTTGACTGATGTACTAAAATCCCTTTAGGGGCATGCTCAAGTTATAAGCCTAGGCAATATTTGGTTTTACCCAAATCTTTTATTTCGAACTCCAACTCCATGCAAGAGCTTGTGTTCTTAATACCTTTCATGGTTCCAATGATGTTCATATCATCTTCATACAGTTGAGATTATATAAAATCCATCCTGGGATCATTGTATAAATACACAAGGTATATTCTCATTATTCATGTACCATTTTGTATATAAAATTGCTTCAAGCGATTATACCACATCCTGCCTGATTGCTTAAGTCCGTACAGTGACTTTATGAGTTTCACAGTATACAGATTCCTATTTGCTCTGTCTTGGTTCGGGACAGGGATACATTCAGGTATCTTTATATAAATGTATGAATCCAAGTTTTCATAAAGGTATGCAGTTACCACATCCATCAATTTCATTTCTAAATTCAAGTTAGCTGCCATTGAGATTAAATATCTAAAGGGTGGTTCTGCCCATGACCAGGGAATAGGTTTCTTCATAATCATCTCGTGGACACGTTGAGTGAAACCTTGTGCAATGAGTCTTACTTTATGTCTTACAACTTCATTATTTTTATCTCTTTCGAACAAATACCCACTTATGCCCTACAGGGTGCACATGGGGAGGCAAATAGCTTACAGGCCCAAGCACCTTTCTTTTATTCAAAGATAATAATTCTGTTTCAATTGTCTTCTTCCAATCTTCCCAATCTGATTTTTTTTTCCTTCATTCAGCGAGCGATCCAGACTTTGGATCAAGATCGATGATTGGGATAATTTTCTTTGCAAAATCAATATCGACATTTAATGTTGTCTTATACATAGATTCTCCCGAGGTCACAAAGTTTATAGCTATTTCTTCAAAGGACGATTCTTCTAATGCTTCTACTTGCTCACCGCTGCTTTCAATTACGGGGGCAAATCCCTTTAGTTTTCCAGCTCCGATGTGTGCGCACACATCCATGCTGTTATCTCCCTTCATGAGGATGTTCAATTCTGGTATGACTTTTCTGAAGGTGTCATACTGGTGCCAGGTCTCAACAGGCTCCCCTTCTTATCCTATTTCACCAGGCGTCCCCGGTTACTTCGGATTCAAGGGGTCGTAGTTCTCGTCCTTTCTAAGGCCTTTGGACGGGATTAGGGATACCTTCATTGGCATTGCAACCGTCTCCGGTGCATTGCATGTAGGCACATGCGACTTGGTCACACTCTTCAAATCACTGAAGTAGTCATGCAGTTGATTCGCTAATGCTTGCAAATCAATTATCTTCTGGACTTCAATTGTCCTGTAGACTTCACTACTTACTTCACTAGTGTGTGGGTCATGTGCATGTATTTCAATTATCTTCTGGACTTCAATTGTTTTCTGGACTTCCCGTGGCTTGCCATATTTTTCCTGATATTTTCATCAAGGGGTTGATTTCCTCCCCCTAGTGACGGGAAACTAACCTCATCTAATATGCTATCAGTGAATTGGGCATTATGCAAATCTCCAGTCATAGGGTCCAAATACCTGATTATTGATACAGTCTCATAACCAACGTATATATCCTAGACTTTCGGAGAGGACCCATTGCACTTCGCTGTGGTGGTGGTATAGGTACATAAACCTTACAACCAAACCTGTGAAAATGAGAACTGTTCAGTACTAACCCTTGCACTAGTTGCATAGGTGATTGGATGTTATATGCCGATGGTCTAATATTGATGGGAGTTACTGTGTGCAGGACTGCGTGTCTCCTAACATGTAGTTGGTAAATTATAATTCTTCAAAGATCTGCTATTCCATTCTCGGTGTGAATATGCGGTATGGAATGCTCAACTTTAATTCCTATTTCCATGTAATAATCATCAAATGCCTTTGAAGTAAATTATTTTTCAATGTTATTATTTTTCACATGATGATCTTGGAAATTATTTTTCAATGTTAATTATCTACGAGATTAGCTTTTGCAAAAATGTGATTTCTTGTAGACAATAAACATATGTGGAACTATTTCAAGGAAACATCGATGAGCACCATAAAATGCCTAAATGGCCCTTAAAGGAGCTATATAGGAAATCAAAAATCTCCCTAGATACGGTTCAAAAATGCAGGGACTTCATCATTCGCTTTTAGAGTAGAATGTCTAGTAATTAATTTCCGGTGGTACATGCGGGGCACACAAAATCTTCCTGATTCAGGAAAGTCTTTACATTGATATTATGTCCATGTGAATTGTTAATTATATTTCTCATCATTGTAAGACCAAGGTGGTATAATCTATCATGCTAGAGATAGAAAAGATCAGAGCTTTAAATACGATTTTTAGGACAGGATAGGCTGCAGGTGCATTAATATTAGTGTAGTATAGCCCAGTTTCATATGAAGAAAGTCGTTCTAATATATTTTCCACTTTTTTCACGCTTTATAATGAGCAGATATTTCTTATCATACTCTTCTTCAGTCTCTACGTGGAAACTGTTAGCGCGAATATCCTTGAGAGTTATAGTCGATTCTGGGTACAATTAGGCTTCTTTAATGAGCAAAGTTGTGCCCATCGGAGTATAATTTTGGCCCTTTGTGAACCTATTATACAAGTATCAATGCCCGCGATTGTTGTAAAGACTACCAACATTCTTGCTGACCGACTGAAATTTTTTGTCTCTTTCAAGATGGTATTCATTGTGCTGCTATCCGCTAAACACACTTCCTTCATAGGGCGTCACACGTGTTCTCGTACTTCAAATACCATAACATAACTTACTATTATAAATACGAAAAAATAAGCCTCACAGGATTTATCACAAGAATTTAATGCTTTTGCTCTCCTAGAGCTAACAACCATTATTCAAAGAATAAATTAATTCAATATTCCATCACAATTATAAATTCTAACTTATTGTAAAAAGATCTAAGTGCAATGTGTGTACAACATCGAATCAGAAAGTATGTAGAAACTTCTGCCTGAATCTGCTTTATGGCGATATTCTCCTCTTGGGCAACTACAGCTGCGGCCGTTGTGATGTCCAAAGAAGGGGTGATGGGGTGAGTGCAACTAATGGTTGTGGATCCTCTGTGCCTACAATGGTGAGGTGTGCCTTATGTTGTTCTTTGCCCTTCTTCGTACACTAGAAATTATCAATAACGTGTGACCCGCGATCTTACCCTTCTTGTCCCTCTTCTTCGTGAGAGGCTTCCTCACCTTGTAGCTGCTAGCATTGACTTCATGGCCAACATTGCTACTAGGCAACTGTGAGATGTAGTTCTTCCTTAGAACATCATCTTGAGCTTCCGCAACTTACATCAATCAATTCGGCATACTTCTTGTAGCAGTCCTGGCGATAGTTACATGTGGATTGAACTGCATTCGGGTGAAAGGTAGAGAGAGCCTTCTCAATCTTCTGTTCATCCGTGGTTACCTTACCACATAGTTGAACATTGTATAAATTTTGGCCATGTTGGGCTAGCTCTTTCGAACTTCTAGTTCATGATGCCAGTTATCTACATATTCATTCAAAAAGTTCATAAGATTACTGCTTGTAATTTGCATAAAATGGTTGCAAAATTATCATAATGCTCTTCGAACCCCGGTTCATGGTCCCGTATTTTTCTATGTATTTTTCATGATTTACTGCTATTTTTAGTGATTAAAAGCAATATAAACAATCACAGATAATCAAACATCAAATACAATACATAAATTGCATAGAAAAAATAAAAACAAAGATAAACATGCTTTAAATGCTAAAAATGATTCAACATTTGAATTCCCGAGGCCCCTTTCTGTTGGAATATGAATTTCAATGAATTCTGCAATTTCTAAGGGCTAAAGTGCTAATTTTCGGTTTTGAGAAAATTTTCTGCGTAATTTTAAGATAATTCAGGGGCCTTTTGCAAAAGAAATTCAGCATTTTTTTCTTTTCTTTTCCCGAATTTCCTTTTTTTCACATGGACCGACTTCCCTCGGCCCATTTCCGCCCGGTCAAAAGGGGAACAGGGGGATTGCTAGGGTTCCTCGCCTTGTTCCTTCGATGGCGGCGGTGCGCTACACGCGCGCGGGCGAGGAGGCACCTCGTGCGGAGGCGACAACCGGCGGCGCCGTGCGGCCGGTGGGGTCGGCGAGCGGCGGTGGTGGTGGCGGCGGCACCATGCGGGCGGCCCGGTGGCGCGTGCAAGCTAAGCGGCGGCTGCGCAGCACAAGGTGGCTGCAGTCGGTGAACACACGACCGGTGGCTTGATGAGTCTTGCCGTCGCATGCGGCGGATGTCGGCCATGGCGGGGAGCCCGTCTGGGCGGCGCGCCGGTGGGCGAAAATGTGGCTCTAGGTTTGGCGGCAATTGAGTGTGGAGGACTGTCTGCGAGGCGAGAGCGAGCCAGCGGTGTCGCGGTCGATGGGAGTTTTTATTGTTTACTGTTCATCTATTAACTGTTCATCTAAGCATTGTTCATCCGACTACTGTTCATACAATTACCGATCGGCTTGGCCGGCGACTTCGAGTCGGTTTGTGGTAGATTAGAATATATTTGCAATCCACAGTGTAATCATCATCTACTCTTTCATGTATTCTACCGATCATATTGTGCCGGCGACTTCAAGTCGGCTCGCGGTAGATTAGAGCGGATTTGTACCGTAAAAAAACTAATCTAGAAAGCCAAATTTGTATAATTGAAAGCGATCTAGAAAATGTGATTCGATTTATGAGCGTCGTGCTACGACGGTTACCTTTCGATCCGAGAAGAGTCATTCGTGCTGATAACGTGTTGATGAACCGTCGTTGGTGAGTTTAGTCCGAACGATCACCTCATAAATAGATATGCAATCATATCAAACAATACAAGAACACAAAAACATAATAGTAGATTTAACAAGAGATGTATAGAACTTATTACTTCTCTTTACATAGTAGATCAACCTTTTAAAATAACTAGTACCTCCTATGTATAGTCTAGAAATCATGTTAGAGTTTTGGATTAAACTCTCATACATGAGCCGACTACTGCGTTAAGCCCATAGTTTCCCAATAGCTATAACCTGGTGGCTTTCCTACGATTAGATCTGAATAAATCTTGGAAGAGTTGTGAAGTATCTGTGTCTCGCTACCAGCCAGATTAACTAGAACTCAATTTGCTCAAACGGCCACACCGCATGCCAAGCAAAACAATTTCTGGCCTCCGCCTTCTGTAACATGTATACAGTCTGAGGAAGTTGAATTCTATATAGTACTAGTCATCAGCCGGTGCCCCTATAAGGGCTAGCAATTTGAACAAAAAAAATGTATTATTTTTTTACACAAATTCAAAAGTAGTATGTTATACATTTGCAGAAATATTTTCTTGTCTTACTGTAGTCTTTTATTTTTTAAAAATCACTCTGAAAACTGTATCACTGGAATGGCCACATCTGCGCTTCGTCGTAACAAAATTTTGGTGAACAAACTGTTTGAAGCTTAAAGGAAATAGACATACCTTGTTTCCAGTTTACAAAAGCAGCAAAGAGATCACTTGACTCGTAAAAAGCAGAGAAGTGCTTGCTTCAAGGAATAGCCGATGTTGTTTTGAACATCGGTTAGTAAACCACTCACAATTCAATTTATAAATATATAACATTATGGAAGTAAATTTGATGACAACTTCACCCGTTCAAAAAGCGGTTTTCAGGGTTAAAAGCCTGATCAAATTAGATCCAAGCATCTAATCAGACATAATTCTTTTTGTCATATATGTAGTTTTCTGCAGTTTAGTGCAAGCACCTTCAATCATTTTTTTTTATATAAAGCATTATTTTAGTTTGACTATTTAAATGTTCTTATTTGAACCTTTTGTGTGTGTGTGTGTGTATATATAAGACAATTGTTGATTCCAATCTTGATCTTTATATAATCCGACACATGAAGTTGAATTTTATGTAGTACTAGTAGGATATCAGTGCGTTGTAACGGAACTCAAACCATACAGAAATAGTATTTCCCTTTAACACATAAAGTGGATCAAACAATTAAAAGATGGAGATACATATATCTACGAGTATCACATTAATGCAACATGGTAGAACAAGAACTTTGTGCGGCAATTATGGGAATGAAAGGTAGCAAACAACATCTTCTCATAGTTTACTTCAATACCTATACCTATACGCAATATCTCATTGCTTATTGCAGTCATTTACTGGCCGGTACAGCAAATTTTTTCACAAAATGGAATCATGACAATACATGTAAGATATGCGATATTGTAAATTAGGAAGTTTGTTGCAGTACTTCGTCGGTGGAGGAGGTGGCCGCCATGCTGTCATTAGGACTCGCCATCGGTGGAGAAGCGGCGCCTCCCTTAGTCGCCCTCCATGGCCAGTCGCCCGCATAGCTACCCACCGCGTCGCAGCTGCCTACCGCGCCCGTCGACCAACTGATGCCGACCGTCGTCGCTGTGTGGGGGGAGGGGAGAGAAAAGGGGATGCAAGGAGCGGAGGTGCGCGCGGTCAGGTGGGGCATGACTGACACGGTGGTCCCAACAAAGGTGGATGCCAGGAGCAGATGTGCGTGCAAGTTGGGCGGGGCGGGATGGGGTGACACTAACATGGTGGCTCTATTGCGTGGGTTCGTAGTTTTCTTACGCAATGAGGGTGTGATATTCGCCCCGCATGTAGTATGTGATAGAAACCGCAAGATCTTTGAGTCTTTCAAATGTTTAGAGATCAGGATCCGGTTATACGTACTGAGGCACATTTTGAACCATTTGATCGTCTCAAGGTTTCGTCGCCAAAACCAAACTTTTTCTCCCCCCTCCTCGCCCCCCTTACTCACCTCTGCAGACCACTATAAATGTGCTCCTTCCTTCTCACTTTGTCATTGCCATCCGCCTCCTGGATGGCCACCCCCACTACAGTGCCATCATCTCCCTTCCTTGTCATTGCTGCTACCTTCGTCTTGTCATTCCATCTCCCCCCACAAGCTCAATTGTCGAAGTCTGGACCGATATGGCCCTGTAGCGCAACGAAATTCCAAAATTGGCCCCTGTAACTGCAAAATTCTAGATATAGCCCTCAGTCCGTCTTGCTTCGCGGGACAGACGGTAAGCGTATTCTTTGCTGTCCCCGACAACAGACATTGGAGCATTGTAGCAAAGCATTTTTTTTCTGAAAAATCTATTTAATAATATTTGTTGGAGGAATTTTTAAATATATAAAATTGGTTCAAAAAATTATGAAATTTTGTGTGGAGTCTCCTGGCATAGTATGTTTGCTTGTGTAATTTTTTCAAAATTTTATCCATTATTATTTTTTCTGTAAAATTCATTTAAGTATAATATTTGTAGGAATTTTGTAACATACAAAATGAGGTCTAAAAATTATGAAAAAAAATTAGACTCCTTACACAGTGAACTTAATTGTGTAATTTTTATATAATTTTATATGCTCTGAAATTGTATCGATAAATTCAGGGTTTAGGTCTCGAAAATTAGGACGAAAGGTTTCAGAAATTAGGGTTTCATGATTTCATGTGACTTGAAATGTGTGAAGTTTAGTACCACATGACTACTCTTGGTCGCTGTGATTCTTGATCACATTTGTTCTGTATATTGGAGTTAAAACAAAGTACAGAAATTCACTAAAGGGGGCCTAAAACATAGAAGAATCGATGTCGATGTGAATTCTTATTTCTGGGATTCCACCAGAAGAGGCATACTTGCAATATAGTATTGCTTTGATGGCTCAGCGGAGGCACAGAACTAGAACTACATTACAGTCCGCGGATAGAAGCACGTTACATGTGGTCACATGGTATGATAGTTCGGCTAGTTGCTTTAATCATGCAAGCTACTACTACGGTACATTGCGACACAAACCTTCGGACCATGTAAGTACGCATGCCTTTATAGGATAGTCAAAAATATGGCGAGTAGGATGGGGGACTACTACGGAATGGCCCGACCTACTGCGTGGACCGGGGCCATTTGTCATTCCTTCTGAGCTCGGCGTTGTACTCCTCGCCGGCCGCCCTGGCCTCGGCCGTCATTTCCCGCTTTTTCTCACTTTCCCGCTTTTTCTCGTGCTCCCTCTCGCTTGCCACACGCTCCCTGCGCCCGCACGCCTCGAGATGAGCCTATGTCTCCCGCCGGATACGCTGTTCTTTAGTTCGACGCTCCTCCTCCCGGATCTCGCGTGCCCTTTCGGCATTCCACTCCTCGAAGGCGATTCGCCACCGGTCGCGTGGGTGGATCTCTAGGTCGATCCACCTGCGGTAGCCACATAGTAGCTCCGGGGACTACGGGTAGACGGGAAAGATTGTTAGTGCGTACTTTGAAAGAGAATTGGTAGGGGAACTTACTGTAAGTAGTCCCCACCGGCTGCCGATAGTTGCTCGTATCCCAACGACAGTCGGGATAGTCAGAGGAGTAGTTAGGACAACCCCAGAGCGCATGCCGAGGCTGAGTCGGTGCTTGTATTTGAAGAACTTGCATGTGTTCTTGCACCAACAGAGGGGCGGCGTCTCCCCCTCTGGCGGGTGTTGCAACGAAGGCTCGGTTGGAGCGTTCTGGCAGGGGTTGCTGCTACGGGGGGGCTTCATTGCGGAGAGCTGCCATCCTGGCAAGCTCCTCTTGTCAAACCCGGGTCGCAGTAGCCCTAGCTTGTTTGGCTCGTGCTGTAGAAGCCCTTGCTAGATCGCGGATCTCGTCCCATTGCCACTTCTTCTTGTCCATCCCGGCGGGGTGAAGCAATCTCTATTGTAGCATTGGATTTGGTTGAGTAATTTTCTGTCGTAGATGTCATCTACCTACTTTTATAAGCCACAGGGTTGGCATGGTGTTGTTAAATTCACATGGGTAGCCGGCGTGGCAGAGTGTTATATTATCTTCTTGCAGAGAGAAGTCATGTCTCATTTTTCAGTGTGTTGTCCTTTCGTTTTGAAAAGTTGGCGAGGCAGAGTGTTGTCATATCTTACTTTGCAGAGTGTTGTCATTTTGGTCTGAAAAGCTGGCGAGGCAGAGTGTTATCACGACTTACTTTGCAGAGTGATATCATTTCGATCTGAAAAGTTGGTGAGGCAGAGTGTTGTCACGTCTTACTTTGCAGAGTGTTGTTATTTTGGTCTGAAAAGCTAGCGAGGTAGTGTGTTGTCACGTCTTACTTTGCAGATGGTGGTTACGCTCTACTTTGCAAGATAAGTCCTGCGGTGTTGTCATTGCGAAAACTAAGTATTCTGAAATTGTCTGCAACATTACAGATTTATGTCTCCAAAATTTAGAATGTAGGTTTTTGAAATTAGGGTTTGATTAATTCACACATAAAGTATTCATAACGTGTGGATATCATGGGGGATATGCTCCAGATCTTAGGATAATGTGACAATTGAGCTGGGCCAAAAATAGAGTGTGTAGGCAAGAGAGGGAATTCTTTTGCACTTAGTCTCATAATTTTTGGAGTCTCCAGTCAAAAGTTCTATTGGTTTGAAAATTCTAGTAGGTTTCGGTTTTCCCGAGAGGAAAAGTGGCTAAGTCCCAGCTAGCGGTCTGACCGGCCCATAGGTGGCGGTCAGACCGGCCAGTAATGCGGTCAAACCGCCACGGGGTGGTCTCGACGGTTTTCACTTTGTTAAATGTCGCCTGTGGCGGCGATATTCGTGTGTTAGGTCAAAGTCATGAGTTTAAGGGCATATATGGTGCATGATGCATGTTTTGACTAACATGGGTCAAGTTGTGAAGAACTTATTTCCAAATTCGGTTTACTTGTCTATTGTTGTGCAGGTTGCTTGGTGGTCAACGACGGTCAACGGCGAGGATGATCTGGACTAGGCTTGGAGAGCTGAGGTCCAGAACGATCGACGATGCCGGGTGAGGTCAATGAACTCACGTGTGACGCAAGCTGGACAAGGGTGATCTTTTAACTAATACGAGGCACAAGATGGCGCAAGGGTAGCTAGTTAGGTCAAAGGGATTAAAGACGGCGCATTAAAATGCGTGCGTAAGTGTTCCGTTTGTTTTTGGGCCTTAACGGGAGCCCAATAGGATCAAACTTCTAGAAGGTCTAAGCCTCCACTATAAATAGGAGAGGGTGGTGGCTGCGCCACCTCTTCGTCTCTTTTACAATTCTTGTAAACCCTAATTGTCTTAGGGAGAACTTTAGTGGAGGCTAGGGTTCTTGATGTTTGATGTGATTTTCGTGCTCTTGGATTGAGCATTGTCCTCCATTGATGGAGTGGCTGTAAGCCCAGATCATATCAATCAATCAAAGGAAGTTTGATCATGTTTTGTCTCATTGCGTTCTTTCTCTCTATTTGATGATTTTGGTTCTTTCTTTGATCCGTGAGTTTTTTCTTGGTTTCTTCGCGTGATCTAACTTGCTGTGATGTGTGGGAATCTATCTAGGATCATATTGATCATCAATTACCCACGAGCAAGAGTTTTGACCTAGTTTTTGTTTTGACCTGGTTTTGAACATCTCTTCAATCAAAATGAAAAGGATCGCTATTCTTCCAAGAATTATCACAATCTTCAATTGGAATAGCTTCCTGATATCATAGAGAAGGTGTGTTCCAAGTTTCATCAAGTTTGGATTCGTAGATCAAAAGTTTCATCTATTTTCATCTTCGTCATCGGGGCTATTCTTCTGTTCTGGAGGAAATCGGTTAGACCGCCCAAGGCCAGAGGTCAGACCGCCAGGGAATCGGTCAGACCACCCAAGGTCAGAGGTCAGACCACCAGGGAATCGGTCAGACCGCCCAAGGCCAGTGGCCAGACCGCCAGTGCATTGAATTGTTTCAATCTTTGTTGATTTTGTCGTATTGCTTAGGGGTTTGAATTGGATTCAATATTAGTCTTCCGCTGTACTGATATATTGATCTTCATAGCTTCCATAGCTACTGGAGTAAAATATTATTGAATTAATTATTTGTGAAAAAGTGAGCGTGCTCCTATTCACCCCCTCTAGTCGCCTTCTCGGTCCAACAAGTGGTATCAGAGCCCGGTTAGTTCAATCTTGATCTTAATCGGTCACTGAACTTGGCGATGGATAGATACTCCACAAAGCGGCATATCTTCGATGGGCACGACTATGCCTATTGGAAGAATCGCATGCGAGTCTTCCTTGAGAGCGAAGGACACGCTATATGGGAGGTTGTTCGAGTCCCGCTCGTGGTGCCCAAATTTGCTACGCCGGCTTCAGAAGCCCTTTTGGCTAACAACAATAAGGCTAAAAATCTCTTGTATGGCGGGTTTGGGAGACAGGAGTATGATCGCATTTGCAATCTTGAGACTGTGCATGAGATTTGGAACACTCTCAAAACTTACCATGAGGGTTCGTCCCAAGTCAAGAAAGTACGCCAAACAGTCTATAAGCGTGAATACAACAAATTTGAGATGCGTCCTGGAGAGAGCATCGATAACATTTTCAGTCGCTTTAATAAAGTGATAAATTAGATGAAAGCTATTGGTATTGAATATTCTCAATCTGAAAATGCCACCCATCTCTTGGCTGCAATCAACACTGAGGAGTGGGAGATAAAGGCTACAGCCATTGAAGAGAATGTAAACCTTTCTGATATGACTTTGGAGCTGCTCTATAGCAAGCTCAAGACTCATGAGATCAAAAGGATTGATCATCCCAAGAAGAAAAATATAGCTTTGGTAGCAGACCCGCTCAAGAGAGCATTTGATGGGTCTTTTGAGTCTTCTTCTGGATTTTCGCTTGCAGATTTATCTACAATCCATGAAGAGGAGTTTGAGAGTCTCCCTGAGGCTGAGTTGGCCCTCATAATCAAAAAGGTCACACGGGCCTACAACAATATGAGAAACAAAAAGAAAGGAGATCCCGTGACTTGCTATGAGTGTGGTGAGCTTAATCATATCCGGGCAAATTACCCCAAGCTGAAAGGTAGAGCAATCACAAGGAGGGAAAGCCAGCTTGGAAGAAGCATCAATGGAACAAACTAAGGTTTGATGTTGCCAAGCTGACGAAGGCCGCTCACCGGGTGCTTGCCGCTTTTGAGGATCAATCCTTAAGCGATGTGGACTCCGGGAGCGAGGAGGACAAGGAGGAGGAGATCCCTCAAGACAAAAAGAAAGGGAAGGCCAAGGACTTCACTGGCTTGTGCTTCATGGCCGACTCCGTTGATGACGACAACAATGAGGTACCTCCTTCCTATGATGTCCTTTCTGATAGATGTGAATCTATGTTTGAGCAACTTATGAGTCAGGATAAGGTTTTAGAATATGTTATGGCTAGGAACAAGGATTTAGAGTCTGAAATAGGTGACTTGACTTTAGAACTTGAGAATGGTAAGAGTCTTGAATTTGATGAATGTTCATCTTGCCATGCTTTGCATTCAGAATTTGATAAACTGTAATCTGCTCATAATATTACCTTGCAACAACTTGAAAATGCTAGGACTGAGCTAGTTGAGATTAAATCTGCTCCATGTGATAAATGCTTAGAGTCTAGCAAGTTAGTTGTTTCTAGAGCTGTTGATTCTAGCCTTTGCACTTTCTTCTTAGAACGCGATCATGAAGTCAAAGATATCTTAGAAGCAGCTAGAGCTAAATATGCTAAGCTTAAGGACAGTATTGAGTCTTCTACATGTGCTTCATGTCGAGCCCTTAAACTTGAAACTGCTTTATATAAAGAGAAATATGCTAGAGTCATTAAAGGTAAAACCTGTTAATCATGTGTTAATCTTAAAGATAAAAATGCTTATCTTAAGGATACCTTAGAAAAATTCTCTAAAAGTAAGAAACAATTAAACATGATTCTGGACAAGTCTAAAACTCCTTATAAGAAGCAAGGATTAGGATACAATCATGTTCAAAATAATTCTAAACCAAATATTACTCAAGTCTAGGAAAAGGGGTTAATTAAATTTAAAACATAACCTGCAAAAATAATTTTTAAGTTTGCAGGTATTGCCCAGCCATCTGTTAAGTCTAAGGTGCTTCTTCTAGCGGTATAAAGTATCATTGCACCTATTGTAAAAAAGGATGGGCATTTGATTGAGTTCTGTTGGCGTAGGTTGAAAAATGATAAGAAAATTTTTGCTAGAACTTCATCTAATCAAACTAGAGCTTCTATGAGACATGGTAACATAGAAAAGAAGAAACCTGATTTAGGATTTGTATCACATGCTCATCATCATGTTCCTAGACAGGATAACTCTCATGTTATTTTAACCATTGCTCATAACAGAACCTTAAATAAAATCAAGGATAGCACTTCTGCTTTGCATACTACTCGTAGACGTGTATATCAGTACTGGGTTTCTAAGTGTTGTTTAACTAACCCCAGTATTGAGACACATCGTTCTTCTGTTCCTTGATTTTCAGGATTATCGCGGAAACAGGAAGGACACGTGGTTCGTCGACTCCGGATGTTC
The DNA here is from genome assembly GCA_036346395.1 of Hsuehochloa calcarea. NCBI lineage: Eukaryota > Viridiplantae > Streptophyta > Magnoliopsida > Poales > Poaceae > Hsuehochloa > Hsuehochloa calcarea. The sequence continues at coordinate 21,553,584 of CM070610.1, read as the reverse complement.
ACGCCACATGACCGGAGACTCAAGATGGTTCACCTCTTTCACACGGTCGACAAGTGATAATTTCATCACCTTTGGAGATGATAAACAAGGGTGAATTAAAGGAACGAGATCGATCAGGGTGAACAACAGTTTCATTCTCAAGGACGTCGCCCTTGTGGACAAGCTAAGGTTTAATTTGCTTTCTGTCTCTCAACTTCTTGATGATGGATATGAGACTATATTTAAGAAAAATGCTTGTCAGGTGCTCGATTCAACTGGTGAGCTTGTTTATGGAATTACTAGAGTTGTTAGGATTTTTGGAGCTGACTTTTCTGAATCTCTTGCTGGTTCTCTCAAATGCTTGATTTCATCTTCTTCTTCTGAGTTCTGGCTTTGGCACCGTCATTTGTGGCACATTGGTTTTGATCATCTGACGCGAGTTAGCAACCTTGAGCTTATGAGAGGTTTGCCCAAACTCAAAGCCATCAAAGATGATGTATGTGCGCCCTGTAGGCATGGCAAACAAGTTGCCGCCTCACACCCTTCAGTGACTATGGTCATGACGGACAGACCGGGACAGTTGCTTCATATGGATACTGTTGGTCCGGCTAGAGTTCGGTCAGTTGGTGGAAAATGGTACATTCTTGTCATAGTCGATGATTTTTCTAGATATACTTGGGTGTTCTTTCTAACTTCGAAGGATGAAGCTTTTGAGTTTTATCATGATCTGGTTATTCATTTGGCTTCTGAACTTCCGGGTGCCTTGAGAGCGATCCGCGGTGACAATGGCACGGAGTTCAAGAATACCTCATTTGCTTCTTTTTGTGCTGAGCGTGGTATTGAGCAGCAGTTCTCTTCTCCACACGTCCCTCAACAAAATGGCGTTGTGGAAAGGAAGAACATGACCCTGGTCGAGATGACTAGGACGATGCTAGATGAGTATAGCACACCAAGGAGATTTTGGGCCGAAGCTGTTGCTACTGCTTGCCATATTGCTAATCGTGTCTTTGTGAGACCTTCCTTGGGCAAGACTGCTTATGAGCTCCGATTTGGTAGAAAACCCTCTGTCTCTCACTTTCGAGTCTTTGGATCCAAGTGTTTTATTCTCAAGACAGGTAACCTAGATAAATTTGAGTCTAGAACTTTTGATGGTTTATTTCTGGATTATCCTGCACATTCAAGGGATTTTCGGGTGTTTAATGCTGAAACTAACCTTGTTCAGGAGACATGCAATGTCACTTTTGATGACACTAGCCCTGGAGCTAGATCAGATATTTCAGGTGATACACAGGTGACAGAGAGCATATTTATAGAGGAAGATGATGAAGGACTCGATGATGTTCTTCCACCTGCTGCTGTTGACGCTCCTATTCCAGCACAAGACCCTGCTGTGACTACTTCGCCTTCAAATGAGGCTCCCGCTGCATATTCATCATCAGCAGTACCTGCGGAGGTCGAAGAGATGCTTTCCTCTCCGGGTGCACCACTTCACATTCAAAGGCGGCACCCTCCGGATCAGATAATTGGTAATCTCCATGAGCGAGTCACTCGCTCCAGGTATCATGATCCAAATCTCTATTCTCACACTGCATTTGTTGCTTCTTTTGAACCCCGCGATATATCACATGCTTTATCGGATTCTAGTTGGGTTAATGCCATGCATGAGGAATTAGAGAATTTTGAGAGGAATAAAGTTTGGAACCTAGTAGAACCTCCTAGTGGACATAATGTTATAGGAACCCGCTGGGTTTTCAAAAACAAACAAAATGAGGATGGTTCTGTAATTAGAAACAAGGCTAGGTTGGTAGCTCAGGGCTTTAGCCAAGTTGAGTGGTTGGATTTTGATGAGACATTTGCTCCTGTTGCTAGACTAGAAGCCATTCGCATTCTGCTTGCATTTGCTGCATCTAAGGGCTTTAGATTATATCAGATGGATGTTAAAAGTGAATTTTTAAATGGTTTCATTGAGGAGGAATGTTATGTTAGGCAACCCCCGGGCTTTGAGAATTCCAAGTACCCAAATCATGTGTTCAAGCTATCCAAAGCCTTATATGGTCTTAAGCAAGCCTCTAGAGCCTAGTATGATAGACTTAAGACCTTCCAGCTTAAGAATGATTTTGAGATCGGTAAGGTAGACAAGACTTTGTTCATTCTTAGGCGTGGTAATGACTTCCTGCTTGCTCAAATTTACGTCGATGACATTATCTTTGGTGGTTCTTCTAATGCTCTTGTTTCTAGCTTTTCTGAGACTATGTCCAGGGAATTTGAGATGAGTATGATGGGAGAGCTCAATTACTTTTTGGGGCTTCAAATCAAGCAATACAAGGAAGGAATCTTTATCCATCAGACGAAGTACACTAAGGACTTGCTCAAATATTTCGACATGGGTGATTGCAAGCCAATCTCCACTCCCATGGCTACTTCGACTGTTTTGGATCCAGATGAGGAAGGAGAAGCCGTGGATCAACGCGAGTACCGCAGCATGATCGGTTCCCTTCTGTACTTGACGGCCTCGAGACCGGACATCCACTTCACGGTCTGCCTTTGTGCGAGGTTTCAGGCGTCTCCGAGGACTTCCCATCGCCAAGCCGTTAAGCGCATATTCAGGTATTTACACTCTACCCTTTTGTATGGCATTTGGCATTCATGTTCTTCATCTCTGTCCATTCGGGGGTTTTCTAATTCTGATTTTGCTGGATGTCGGTTAGATAGGAAGAGTACCTCAGGCACTTGTCACTTCCTAGGCACTTCTCTTGTATCTTGTTCTTCTATAAAGCGCCTTACATTGCACAATCCAATCTTCAAGTGAATATGTAGCTGCTGCTAGTTGCTGTAGTCGGATTTTGTGGATGGTAACCACTCTTAAGGATTATGGGTTAAATTTTGCTAGTGTTCCTCTTTTCTGTGATAACACTTCTGCCATTAATATTGCTAAGAACCCTGTGCAACACTCTAGGACCAAGCACATGGATATTCGCTATCACTTCCTTAGAGACCATGTCGAGAAAGGTGATATTGTGCTACACTTTGTAGAGTCTGAGGCTCAACTGGCTGATATCCTCACCAAGCCTTTAGACCCAACTAGGTTTGCCACCTTGAGAAGCGAGTTAGGGGTAATTTATCCCTATGGGTTGGTTTGAGGGGAAGTTCGATCTTTTCTGATCTTACCTTGTTCTTTTGATCTTTTCTTGTTCTTTTTCTGAACTTATTGATCTTTTTGAACTTTTTAGGTTTTTAGGCTTTTTATTGCATCTCATTGTATCATATTTCATTCATATGAAAAATACAACAAGTGGTATGAAAAATCCAAAAAGATGCATTGTAATATAAGATTTTCTGCTTATCTTTTAAAATTGATGAACCTTTGCTTATTACCCTTTGGAGCTTTAGTATTTCAATTCTTGCTCAATGCTATGTCTAGTTCTTTGACTTGCTAGAATTATCCTGTTTTCACATATACAGATAAGTCTTTGCTGTATGAGCTAGAACTCTAAAACAACTCGAACTAAAAAGTGTAATTTGTGGATGTTTTAGCTAGTTGCGCAATTAGTGCTCCTTTTGTGATATTGGCCCTGTCAGAATTGCTTTGTTAGCTCTTGAATCTAAAATTGACCATTACTTAAGTTTTTTGTGTGTTCTTGAGATTCTAAAACTGCTCTTGTGAAATATGAAAAATCAAGATTGTCTTATGCTTAAATTATGCTAAACTATTCTTACGAGACTGCTTGTCAAAGACATGAACTTGGAGATAGTTGGATGATCCAGACGATCTCATGGGGACTGCTTGTCAGAAATGACATGAACCTCAAGATTTGTCACTCTGGTTGAAGCTTAGGAAGAGTTTGTGGATGGCTCCTAGTCCAGAATCTTCTTCACTAAGATATACCTTTAATCAACTTCTGGTCGAAGCTTAGGATGAGTTTGTGGATGGCTCCTAGTCCAGGATCTTGTCACTAAGTTAGATCATTAGTTAACTTCAATATTCAGTGCAAATGAGAAAACTGTTGACAAACGGGCGTTTGAGAAAAATAAGCAAAATGATTCAATACAGGACATGATTGACTCTTAATGTGGTCTTTGTTAGATTTTTTATCTCACTCTGACATTTTGACATGGCCAGTTTCACTTTAGGATCCCTGTTGATGAACTTGCTGAATTTGAAGCTTTGCTTAAATTGATCAAATCTACTGCTTTACTTTTGAGCCTTCGTGCTTAGCTTTGATGTATATGTCTTATCATGATCTTGCTAGCGTTGTTAGCCTTGATATGATGTTTGTGCAATATTAGAAATGCTGGCTTGTTCTTATAATCAAAAATTGAAAAATACAAAAATGAAGACACTCCATTGCATTTCATGCATACTCCTTTTTATGCTTTTTTCTTCATTCTGCATTTGCTATCTCCGGATGAGAGGATGGCGTGATTCCTTAATGACTCCATTGTTAAAGGGGGATAAAATATGTTAAAATGTGTTAATGTTGTACATAGGGGGAGAGAAAAATTTTGGAGAAGATATATCATTGCTGTACAAAAGGGGGAGAAGATATATAAAAATAAAAAAGGGGGCGAAATTGAAAATTTGATACTTTTTGAAATCTGTGGATCTTAGTGTGGGGGAGTTTTTTCAATTGCATTCTTATTGTCTTATTGACTCTTCTGGACTTGAATTGCATTTATTAATCCTCACGATGATCCAAGGTCAATTGAACAATTGTTCTTTCATATGGACCTTAAGTGAGATTTTTAACACTTTTCTGGAAATCAAAGTTTTTATGCTTTCTTTTGCCTAATCACACTTGCCTATGTGTAGGACCGTAAAGGCGACTAGGGGGGTGAATAGGCGCTTTCTCAACTTTCTCGCCTAAATCAAATTCAACACGAACTTTACTCCTTTAGCTATGAAAGCTAAGAAGATCGATAGCGCCGCGATGGAAGCCTTGTGCTGAATTCGATAACCCCGACAACCACACGACACAAAAGTGGAGACTTAATCTCAAGGAGCAGATCTGGGCACAGGCGGTCTGACCGGCTACCAAGGGCGGTCTGACCGACGGTCAACGAGCGGTCGGATCGGCTACTAACTGGCGGTCGGACCGTTGGAAATCGGTTCGACCCGGCAGTACTAGAGATCTGAAAAGCGGGCGGTCGGACCGCCGTTATAAAATCGGTCAGACCGGTTCAGTCCAGTACTGAAAAATCAAGCCCAAATCCAAAACGAAATTTGATCCAACTTTTGATTCAACCAATGAAACTTGACCAAATTTCGAGCACACCTCCCTAATGATATTAGAGACCTATTTCTAGCGACGATCCTTCAGATCCACTTCGCAGAATCAATCTCTCAAGGAATTACCAAAGAAGTGCACAAACCCTAGAAATATGAAAAACTTTGATTCAAGACTTGCTTGCGGGGGTTGATGGTCTAGATGATTCTAGGAGTATTCCCACACAACAAAGCAAGACAAAAAGGGTCAAGAGACCAAGCTTAAACACTTGAATCAAGGAAGCACAAAATTCATCCAAAAGAGAGAAGAACACAAAGGGAGATAAATGATCTCTCAAGCAAGCATCACAAGATTGATTGATCTCACAAGATGCTTACAAAGCCAGTCCAACAAGGAGGACAAGAGCTCACCAAGGAGCAACCACAATCTCTCCCTCTCTTCCTCTCCAAACCCTAACCCTAGAAAAAGCTAAGGGAAAACCAAATGAATGCTTCAAGGGGTTTTACATCTCCCCCTTCTCTATTTATAGGAGAGGCCTAGGGTTTCACTTTTGGGACCCACTCACACATGGGACCCACACACACATAACTATTGGAGCAATCGCTTTGCTTCACCACGCAGTCGCTGATCAGGTTCTCATCACGTCGCCAAGCCTCTCTTGTCTGAATCCCATCGGAACCTCCCAGAGACTCGTACCGACTTCCGCACCGCCTGATCCAACCAGTTGTACCGAAATACCCGTTCGATCCATCTTGCCCATTCTGCACCATGCTTGAGTCACACGACCTCAACCGGCATCCATGATCGTTCTGGACCTCAGCTCTCCAAGCGTAGTCCCGATCCACCTCACCGTTGACGTCGTTGACCTGCAAGCCACCTGCATAGCAATAGACAAACAAATCGTTTCCGGGAACAAGTTCTTCACAACTTGACCCACATTAGTTCCACAATGCAATATGCAACAATAAAGTATTGAACTCCATACATAAAACACATTCAAATCATCTCAATGCCAACTTGGCTAACCTCCAAGTCATCGGCGGTCTGACCGCCACACAAGACCGGTCCGACCGATTTCAGGCCGGTCAGACCGATCCCACAACGGCGGTCGGACCGCCCGAAAGGACTTAGCCAAATTGATGGTTATCCAATCATGGCCGAATCTATGGTTCTTTCTCTATTTGTATTCCCTCGGGCATACACAAGATCATCAAGTAACCAATCAAAGAAAGTTCCATATCATTATCTACTGAGACAACAGTCGAACAAATCCTTATGTCTCTCATTCTACACCGTTAGATTAGCCTATCAAGACTAAATAATCCAACCAGTTTAGCAAACTACACAATTCTAATAATCAACCATTTCATCAATGTTCCACACTTTTAATAACTCTATTGATTCCAACAAAGTATAGTCACCCTCATATTCACAGCTCATCAAGAACTACTAGAGGACAATATCGACTTACCCGATTTCACTTCCAGGGGTACTCGTTAAAATTTATTATGCACCGCACCGCAAACCCAGGCTGATAACCCATATCATACCCATTAATTTTTTTGATAGTAACCTCTCACTTAACCATGAGAATACATCGCTAAAAGGATTTAACATTTTCTTTCATAAAAGAGAACCATTCAACTTCAACGCTCAGAATACCCAAAAGAGTTACATTGAGTCAAACCTTCCACATACTAAAAGACTCGCAAAAGAAAACCTTCATTATCCAAATCATCAAGCGAAATACATGGGTCATGTTTACCAATAAGAAAGACAAAACTCCAATTCAAAGGTCAACCTTGACAGTTAACCAAGCTCACCAGTAGCAAGAATAACTCAACAATTGGGAAAACAATAATTACTTTAAGAGACAAGTTAAGCCAACTAAACACATTAATCTTTCTCAAGCAACCACAACCACAATGAACTTCTCAAGGACCAAATAGAACTTTTCAACACGTCGCTTTGTACCCACTAATCCATGAGAATTCATCAACCAACAATGGCTAATCGAATATCCCAATGGAAACTCAAGAAAACAACAAGCTTCCCAAGGAGACCCATCCCCAACTTTCATAACAAAGTTTCTCGAGTAAACACTTCCCTTTCCCTACCACCAACGACAAGACAACCCGACCATACCTATGGTCATAACCACAATCTCTACCTCTCAAGCATCTACTATCATCACATATAACAATCACGTAACCAAATCATAAGCATTCATAATCAATTCATATCAAGAATAATCAATGCTACATAACGGAAACGTAAATGCAATGCTTTGCCCATTCCCATCCTACTGTGCACCATTGTGTTAAGTTTTAAGTTAATTAACAATTAACATATTTTTTTTGTACAAATCAAGTTACCTAAGTTGCTAACCTATTCACCACGGACCTAAAGCCGTGCTCGATACCAACCGTGACACCCCATTTCAACATTGAGCTTAGAATGCCACTAATCTACTATAACCATCTAATTTACATCAACATACTATAAAATTTCAGCAAGCATAACAACATTAAAACACATCCACGAGTCGCATTAACACAAGCATAACACTATGACAATCATAGATAAATTAGACCTAGGAGCATAGCAAAATAATAAACCAAGATTAAAATAAACCAAGCATCTATGGTTATTCAATACCATCATGTCCTAGATATAAATATTCAGGTTATTCTAAAAGTTTCTCATGTCCAATGAATCAAATAATTGGGTGAAGTGCATGATTCCAAGTGCGCTAGCCCTTCCCGAGTAAAACGTCATCACTGATCACCTAAAAACAACAATAGAGCAAGAATGAGTCCAAGACTCAGCAAATACATAATAAAGCCATAAACAATAGTTTATTAACCATAATCAAAGTTATCATCATCATCCATTTAGTTAATGCCATTGTCATTCTCAAACAACCAAGCCATATTCCATATAGGTAAAGTTGCACAATTTAACAATTTACTTAGATATGCGAATGCACTAACATGCTCATGCTCATATGCATCTCATCAGCTGATACCAGTATAGCGAAGTGTTCACCCGTCGATGACACACTCTATCCTTCACTCCCGTGAAGTCCCCACCAAAGTAGGATTTTATCTAGAGCTCTCCGGACTAGTCATGTATCTTTCTCACCGACCTCACCTAATAGTTACATGACTTTCTCACCGACTGCTCATGCAACCCCTGTCATGATGAATGTAAATGATGTGATATCTATATTTATTCATCAACATAGTCCATCTCATTAACTCAATATCTCCTCCTCATTATCTCAATATCATAATCTTATTCACTCAAGGTCATCAATATCATGTATAAGAATAAGCTGAACGAAAGCATAATAAATAGCATGATAAGTAACAACAATGATCATGGTGAACAACCCATTGTTCACCACTCTACCATGTACTTGCCTTCCGCACAGGACAGGACGAGTTAGGAGGCAACGACGAATTTCTCCACTCCCGCCCCACCGCCTACACAAATATTCATTCAAATAAGAATAACAAGACAGACGTGGCTACAAGCGCTTTTACCATAACCTCTATCTAATCAACAAAACCAAAAACTCAAAATGACGAATTAACTAATCAGCCAATATCAGCCCTTCTGAACAGCAGTACGAGAAAAATCGTAATTAAATATCTGTAACTCCGAATGACTTGAAACCAGTGCTCAAATACTCTTAACGCATAACACTACGAAACTCTAGTTGACTAGATCTTTTGATTCGGCCAAAACAGTGGCCTTAACAACAGATGAAAACACAAACAGATAACTGTCCAGATTACAGAACAGTAGCAAAGAAAATGATGTAACTTTCAATATAATGATCCAATTGAGGTGATCTTTATCAACTCGGAAAGATAATTTCAAGGGCTAAAAAAACCTAGTTGGGTGGAAGTTCTGAATCGGACTCTAACTAGATCAAAACCGAGGGGCAAACCAGCAGTTCCAAGTTCTCAGGCAGACAGGACAGTGCGCGATTAAAAATTCATATCTCCTAAATTGTAAGGCGGAATCTAGTGATCTCGGTGCCAAAAGAAAGATAAAGACATCAGGAACAAAACTCTGGAAGACGAAAATAACAGATTCGGCCTCTAAGTAAATCATAATGGCCCGACAAGAAAATCTGCCAAATCACGTCAGCTCTCCTGGACAGTCGCGGTAAAACTACCATATCTTCTAAACCGTAACTCCAAATCAGATGATCTCGGTGCCAAAAGAAAGCTAAGACAAAGGGATACAACTTTCTAAGAGGTGAGGAGATCAGAAAACGTATAGAACTTACCCAAAACTGACGATCAACAGTGGCGCAGGGAAGAGGTCGGGAGAGGCGGCGGCCACTAGGGGGAATAGGGGGAGGAGGGGAGGGGTTTTAGGATTTTGAGGATGGATCCCCTCATGGCGGCCCCTCTTGGGCCCTCCCTGGCTGCAGCTCAGGGCCCAGGTTGTCGAAATAATGTGAAAAACCCCTTCTTGTTTCAGAATTTGTACTCCTTTCTTTGCCCTTTCTTCTCCCGGCTGATAGTCTAATTACCCGATTCGATTCAGATCGTGCACATATCCTCACGATATCCACAATCTCCCCCTTGATGAACACATTGGCAATTTCCAAGAAAATATGGTTTTTCGAAATGAAAAGTAAAAACTTCACCGTTTTCGCATAAAGGCACAACTTGGTCCATAAGCAAGAAAAAGCCTAGGAACCGACCAAGCTGGCTTCAGAATAGTATAAGCAAGTGAGATAGGGCAATGAAGGCACAAATGGATTCAAATTCCAGAAGGTAGTCAAAAATCTCACTTAGGTCCATATGAAAGACAAAATGTTCTGTTTGACCTTTGATCATTGTGAGTCTTCTTCAATTGCAATTAAAATTAGAAAAAGGCAATAAAACCCAGAGACTCACCTCACTGTGATCACAAATTTTCAAAAGGTTCATATATATATATATATATATATATATATATATATATATGTGTGTGTGTGTGTGTGTGTGTGTGTGTGTGTGTGTGTGTGTGTTCGTTTATGAAACCTTATGTAAACCAAAAGCTCCAAAACAGCATTTTCTTCTTTTATGAAACCTTATGTAAACCAAAAGCTCCAAAACAGCATTTTCTTCAATCCTTCTCCCCCTTTGACAATGAATTCATCAAGATGCAAGGGAAAAGAAAGAGCATGAAGAAATGACTTTATTTTTGAAATTTAGCAAAAGGAGCCATGACCATTATCGAAGTAGACAGTACAAGAATTATACCAAGCCATATAAGGTGAAGAAGCTATATTCAATCATGGCAAAACATGTACTGCAAAGCTAAAACCAAAATAGCAGCAATCTGAGATTAACAGAATTAAAATCATGAAAGGTTGCTCAATATCATAGATTCACTAAAAGCAACCAAAAATGAGTCAAGCCATGTCTATAAGTAAGAAGAGACTCAAAACAAGAACTGAGGCATTTTGAGCAATAAGAGTACACTTTTGAAGCAAAACTCAAGCACTTGGCATTTTGAGCATTTTCTTAAAAAGGATTTTTTTCACTGTGCTAGATCTCAAGCCTTGCCGCGATCATCTCAAGCGATAAGCTTAAAAGAATGATCTAGGTCATCCAAAACTCCCCCTGAGTTCATGCCTAGTGCAATGGCAAGCCGTCTCATGAGAAAGGATTGGTGAGATCAGTTTTTTCGCACATAAAATCTCATTGTTCATTTGCTTGACTTAAGAAGTTAAAAAGCTCATTTTTCATCTCGAAATAAGTTCAAGACTCAATTCAACCTATATGACATGGCAAGAATCATAAGAGGATCACTAGAGCAAAACTAGTCACAAGATCCAACAAGACATGATTTGATTCAATTTGCTCACAGATATAAAGCTAGCAAGGCAAAAGCTAAGCCAAACACGAAGAGCCATAAAAGACGTCTAGCAGACTATCACTTGATATGGCAAGGTATAGAATATGAAATTAAGTCATACAAGGATAATAATCAAAGCTCCACAAGTTTTATTATGCAATGCAAGACATTTGAAACGAAAATGCATTATGACACAATGAATGCAAAAAGAGCAAATTCCCTCAAAACATCCATGCCTCAGTACTAGGATTTGAGATAAAAGATCTAGGTGTCCAGTACTGAGATGGACGATGCCTGGGAATAGAAAAAGATGCAGCAGAAAAATGATCAGGCACAAAATCATAAGAATGCCCACGAGCACCACCTGGACCTCTCCAAAACGATCTACCAAAAGACCGATACTCCCCCTGTCTAGGTGCTACCCGGGTCTCTCCTCACGATATCCTAAACCAAACTGCTGCCTGGACCCACCAAAAGAGTCAACAAGGTTCTCTACAAACCTAGGCCTATATGTGGTACGCTGAATAGACTGCCTGGCTCTAGAGACTACAGCTAGTGAAAAGACTCCTCTGATGGATCTCAAAGTGCTCATTTTCTCTTTCCTCTCAATCTTTGCTCTCCGGAAGCAAAACTCAACAGTGTGGCCCTCTTTCTAGCAGAAGGTGCAATGGTATTTGACCTTTTGAGGGGTCCGCACAGTGAAATGTAAGCACCTTTCTTGCTAGAAAGAGTTTGAGCAGAACCTACAGATTTAAAAGCAACCTTTGAAGTCTTAGGAGGTTCTTCCTCACACAAACCACTTTCCACAACTCTAGCAGTCTTTGGTGGATGATTCTTGGAAAGCTCTAGGAACTTAAAACCTAGGCCACTGTTTTTCACACTCACCTTGGATTGATCTAGAATCAAGTTGAGTTTCTTTTTCCCACTAGAAAACTTCTCAAGAGTCATTTTGAGGTAATCATTCTCTTTTGCCAAAACTCCACAATTAGAGCACTTTTTAGAATTGATTGCCTCAACATGTTTGCTCTTAAAAAGATCCACTTTCACTTTTAGAGCCTCACAAGACACACAATAGGACTCTCCAATCCTATTCAACTGCTCCTTAAATTTGACTCTAAAAGCCTCTTGTATCTTACCAACAACAGTTTCAACTACAGCATGCAACATACAAGAGGAAGAATCAATGACTTTCTTGGAAGCAGTAAGAGACATGGATTTTTCAATTTTAGCTTTCTCTTCAAGAGTCTTGTTTAAAGCTTCAATCTCAATTGTAAGCTTTGGACAATTTTCACATTAAGCAGCTCTAGAGTAAACGACCATTTCGGTCAACTCTTGCATTTTAATCCTATTGTTCTTACAATGAGAGCAAGTGTGACTAGCATCAAATTTTTGTAATTCTTTCAAAGAGCTATCTAGTTTCAATTCTAGCAAAGCACAATTTGAGCAGATTAAAGGAATAGCATCCAAGGTAGTCACACCAAGCGGAATGGCATCCATGCAAACAGAACTAGACTTGAGAGATTCTAGTTCAGTAAGAGCATTTTTCAATTGTTTTTCAACAGAGGAATGACCATTATTTAAGCTTGACAATTCATTAAGCAAGCTAGAGCAAGAATCACAGAAATCATCAGGATTAATGGATTTGAGCCTAGCCACTTCTAGGTTCAAATTATCAATCATAGTATCCTGTTTCTTAATCAATTTAGCTTGCTTGTGCAGTTTTTGTTCAGCAAGCACTAAAGCCCTTTTCATGTCAGGAAGTGAAGGGCATACCTCATCGGGATCACTAAAATGATCCTCGCTGTTGGAGGAGTCGCTGTCGTGGCTGTTTTTAGCCATGAAGCACATGCCTGTAAAATCACGTGCCTTCTTCTTGCCACTGGAGTCACCCTTGTCATCCTCCGCCTCCGAGTCCACATCATCCATGCTCACATCCTCCAGAGCTTCAAGGACTCGGCTGACAAACTTGCGATAGTTTGTCTTCTTGTGCTTAGCATCTCTCGCTCGAGGATGCCTATGTGACTCCTTCTCCTCCTTGCCCTTCAGCTTGGGGCATCTAGAGCGAATGTGGTTCGGCTCACCACATTCAAAGCATGTGATAGGTCCACCTCTACTCCTATTTCTCACATTGTTGTACGCTCTCGTGAATTTGGCGGATAGGAGGGCTAAATCATCTTCAGGTAGTTTCTCAAGTTACTCATCACTCAAAGAATGCAAAGCTGACAAAGAAAAGCCAGATGAGCTACAATCCAAAGAATCAGAATATCTACCCTTAGATTGGTCGACCACTAAAGCCATCGAATCTGTCATGGGGAGACGCGAGATAAAATCAATCTCATGCGTCTTCAACCTAGAGAAAAGCTTATCCATGGTAAGCTCACTCATGACAGAGTTGTCATTTATGGCAGTGATCTTCATCCCCCAGACCTTCACATCCAAAGCACCCAAAAGCTGGCGTGCATTTTCAGACTCAGAAAAGACAAGATCAACAGCGCGGAGATCATGAAGAATTTTAGAAAATCTCCTCCACAGCTCATCTAAAGATTCACCAGGCCTTTGCTCAATCTTAGAGTATGCTTTCTTGAGCTGATTCTGTCTCACTTCCATGATCGCAGTGGACCCCTCATGATAATCACAAAGAGTCCGCCAGATCTCATGAGCAGACAGCAAATGAGCAACACGCTCGAACTCAGATCGACTAAGACCTTGAATCAAGAAATTTCGAGCCCTGCTGTTGTTCTCCACATCTGGAGTGATCAAATTATCATCGGCACGCACGACATAAGGATGTTTCACCTTAAGCCAAATTGTGTACCCTTGAGCCTCGATGTAGGCCTGCATTCGGGCCTTCCAATAAGCAAAATCAACTCCATCAAAAACATGTGGCCTGATTGAATATCTGTCAGTCGCCATGGCTCCAAAGACCGGTTAAGATCTATGAGAAGAGCTAACCGGCTCTGATACCACTTGTAGGACCGTAAAGGCGACTAGGGGGTGAATAGGCGCTTTCAACTTTCTCGCCTAAATCAAATTCAACACGAACTTTACTCCTTTAGCTATGAAAGCTAAGAAGATCGATAGCGCCTGATGGAAGCCTTGTCTTTGAATTCGTTAACCCCGACAACCACACGACACAAAAGTGGAGACTTAATCTCAAGGGGCGATCTGGGCACAAAGCGGTCCGACCGGCTACTAAGGCGATCGTCGACCGACGGTCAACGAGCTATCGGACCGGCTATTAATCGCGCGGTCGGACCGTTGGAAATCGGTTCGACCCGCAGTATTAGCGGTTCGAAAGCGGCGGTCGGACCGCCGTTATAAAATCGGTCGACGGTTCGATCCAATCTTCAAAAATCAAGCTCAAATTCAAAACGAAATTTGATCCAACTTTTGATTCAACCAATGAAACTTGACCAAATTTCGAGCACACCTCCCTAATGATATTAGAGACCTATTTCTAGCGACGATCCTTCAGATCCACTTCGCAGAATCAATCTCTCAAGGAATTACCAAAGAAGTGCACAAACCCTAGAAATATGAAAAACTTTGATTCAAGACTTGCTTGCGGGGGTTGATGGTCTAGATGATTCTAGGAGTATTCCCACACAACAAAGCAAGACAAAAAGGGTCAAGAGACCAAGCTTAAACACTTGAATCAAGGAAGCACCAAATTCATCCAAAAGATAGAAGAACACAAAGGGAGACAAATGATCTCTCAAGCAAGTATCACAAGATTGATTGATCTCACAAGATGCTTACAAAGCCACTCCAACAAGAAGGACAAGAGCTCACCAAGGAGCAACCACAATCTCTCCCTCTCTTCCTCTCCAAACCCTAACCCTAGAAAAAGCTAAGGGAAAACCAAATGAATGCTTCAAGGGGTTTTACATCTCCCCCTTCTCTATTTATAGGAGAGGCCTAGGGTTTCACTTTTGGGACCCACTCACACATGGGATCCACACACACATAACTATTGAAGCAATCGCCTGCTTCACCACGTGTAGGTTGATCAGCGGTTCTCATCACGTCGCCAAGCCTCTCTTGTCCGAATCCCATCGAACCTCCCGTAAACTCGCACCGACTTCCGCACCGCCGATCCAACGGTTGTACCAACTACCTGCTCGATCCATCTTGCCCATTCGCACCATGCTTGAGTCACACGACCTCAACCGCATCCATGATCGCTTACGGACCTCGGCTCTCCAAGGGTAGTCCCGATCCACCTCACCGCTGACGCCGTTGACTGCAAGCCACCGCACAAAGAATAGACAAACAAATCGTTTCCGGGAACAAGTTCTTCACAACTTGACCCACATTAGTTCCACAATGCAATATGCAACAATAAAGCATTGAACTCCATACATAAAACACATTCAAATCATCTCAATGCCAACTTGGCTAACCTCCAAGTCATCGGCGGTTTGACCGCCACACAAGACCGGTCCGACCGATTTCAGGCCGGTCCGACCGATCCCACAACGGCGGTCGGACCGCCGAAAGGACTTAGCCAAATTTTCAGCGTGAAAATCCGAAACCTTCTAGAAATTTCAACTGAATAGAACTTTGAACTGGGAGCTCCAAAAATGATGTGACCACATCCAGGAGACTCCCCTCACTTGCCTACACAACCTATTTTTGGCTCAGCTCCAAAAACCACTTTTCATTTTGGCGGTCGGACCGGCAAGCACTACCGGTCAGACCTCCCATCGGCCGGTCGGATCAGGCGACCGCCGGTCGGACCGCCCGGCCCGACAAACTCGAGCAAACCCGAAAACACGACAAATTGCAAACCAACAAAGCCATTGCCAATTGACTCATCATCCTGAGATCGTGCACATATCCTCACGATATCCACACTATGCTATTCTGACAAATTATATTTTCTGGATTATTGCCAATGTGTTCATCATGTGGGAGATTGTGGATATCATGGGGATATACTCCAGATCTTAGGATGATGTGACAATTGTCAATGGCGTTTATGGTTTGTCGTTTCACGTGTTTTTGACAAAGTTCGATCTTTGTCGGGCGAATCGGTCCGACCGCCGAGGTGGCTTGGCCCGACCGATCCATGGTTTGTCCGACCGGCCTTGGTGGCGATCGACCGGCCGATTCATGTAAAGTGAGAATTGAGCTGGGCAAAAATTAGAGTGTGTGGGCAAGAGAGGGAATTCTTTTGCACTTGGTCTCATAATTTTTGGAGTCTCCAGATAAAATTTCTATTGGTTTGAAAATTTCAGTAGGTTTCGGTTTTCCAAAGAGGAAAAGTGGCTAAGTCCCAGCTGGCGGTCTGACCGACCCAGAGGTGGCGACAGATCGCGGCGGTGGTGATCGATCGACCAGCCACAGGGGCGGGGCGGGCCGGTCCGACCGTTTTCACTTTGTTCGCCGCCTGTGTGGCGCGATATTCGTGTGTTAGGTCAAAGTTATGAGTTTCAGGGCATATATGGTGCATGATGCATGTTTTGACTAACATGGGTCAAGTTGTGAAGAACTTGTTCACAAATTCGGTTTACTTGTCTATTGTTGTGCAGGTTGCTTGGTGGTCAACGACGGTCAACGGCAAGGATGATCGGGACTAGGCTTAGAGAGCTGAAGATCAGAACGATCGACGATGTCGGGTGTGGTCAATGAACTCAAGCGTGACACAAGATGGACAAGGGTGATGTCGACGATCAAATCGCTGATCTTATGAATATATAAATGAAAAGAGGAAAAATGTGCGTGACTTCTGGGAGTGGATCTAACTTGCTCTTTATTGCTATGAACTCACAATTACGAACACTGGGTGTATCTAAAACACAACACTTTGCTATATCTTGCTTGATGTCTTCTGCTTGTGCCTTCTATACTGTACCCCGTGTCCTCTGTCTCTGTCCGTCCTTCCATGACCCTCCTTAAATAGTTGATGAAGCGGTGGCAGTTATCCCATGAAGAGACATCCGTTGGGGAGCGACGCGTCTGGTCGGGAAGAGACGGTAGTTTGGCGGTTCCACTAATCGTAAAAATCAAGGTGAAAATGTCAATCGCTCGCGGTTAATGATTCAGGAGACGTTAAATCATTAGCCGTAATAGTGTTGTATTATGTGGAATATGAAACACGTGGTTCATTCATCACATAGTGAGTGGCGTGGTCGGAGACTTGACCTAAACGCCTGTTCATAGCTTTACGAGCACTTACCTGGTCGTGGACTAGGCTTGGAACTTTGTCCGACCAGGGTATTTGTTATATAACTTCCGTAATACCTACGACCAGTTAGGTCGGTGGTCTTAGAAGTTACGACCACGAAGACGTATGGTCTTTATCATATATTAAGATAATATATGAATATTTTAATCCTCAACAGGTGATCTTTTAGCTAATCCGAGGCGCAAGATGGCACAAGGGTAGCTAGTTAGGTCAAAGGGATTAAAGACGACGCATTAAAATACGTGTGTAAGTGTCCCGTTTGTTTTTGGGCCTTAACGGGAGCCCAATAGGATCAAACTTCTAGAAGGTCTAAGCCTCCACTATAAATAGGGGAGGGTGGTGGCTGCACCACCTCTTCGTCTCTTTTGCAATTCTTGTAAACCCTAATTTTCTTAGGGAGAGCTTTAGTGGAGGCTAAGGTTCTTGATGTTTGATGTGATTTTCGTGCTCTTGGATTGAGCATTATCCTCCATTGATGGAGTGGCTGTAAGCCCAGATCATATCAATCAATCAAAAGAAGTTTGATCATGTTTTGTATCATTGCGTTCTTTCTCTCTATTTGATGATTTTGGGTCTTTCTTTGATCCGTGAGTTTTTACTTGGTTTCTTCATGTGATATAGCTTGATGTGACGTGTGGGAATCTATCTAGGATCATATTGATCATCAATTACCCACGAGCAAGAGCTTTGACCTAGTTTTCGTTTTAACCCGGTTTTGAACCTCTCTTCAATCAAATTGAAAAGGATCGCTATTCTTCTAAGAATTATCACAATCTTCGATTGGAATAGCTTCCTAATATCATAGAGAAGGTGTGTTCCAAGTTTCATCAAGTTTGGATTAGTAGATCAAAAGTTTCATCTATTTTCATCTTCGCCATCTGGTCGTTCTTACATCAAGGAAATCGGTCAGACCGCCCAAGGCCAGAGGTCAGACCGCCAGGGAATCGGTTAGACCGCCCAAGGCCAGAGGTCAGACTGCCAGTGCATTGAATTGTTTTAATCTTTGTTGATTTTGTCGTATTGCTTAGGGGTTTGAATTGGATTCAATATTAGTCTTCCGCTGTACTGATATACTGATCTTCATAGCTTCCATAGCTACTGGGGTGAAAAATTATTCGATCAATTATTTGTTAAAAAGTGAGCGTGCTCCTATTCACCCCCCTGTAGTCGCCTTTTCGGTCCAACATAACGGAATTAGACAAAGACATACATGATACAAAGCAGTACAACAACGTCGCAAAGGTATACATCACGTAGTATAGGGATGCATAGATACTGAGTGGATATTACAATCTTACTAAAACTAAACTTCTACTTGGCAAGAACAAGAAATAATAGAAGAAAAACTGTAAAACTAGCTATGTTAACTAATTTTTAAAGTATTTTATCAACCCTTTCCATCCTTTCATCCAGCCTTTTAAGCACATTATCTTTATTTTTCATTGGTTGATCAGAGGGTCGAGGCACTTGACGAAATGCAGCAACACCACGGGTGTCTTCTTGCAAGGCAACAATTTATATTGCAATATCTCGAACCTCTGACACAACATCATCAGCCTACAGCCAAAACCGACATGTTGTGTTCTATAAAAAGAATTGTAACTGCAAGTGAAAAAAACATACTGTTTTGAAAAAAGTTCATTGGGGATGACCAAGCACAAGTTACCGAAAGATTTGAACACTTCATGAACACTCAGGATGGATTCATTAGCGTATGGGAGTGAACACACTCACCGGATCCCTGCAATGAGGGCAAACCAAGTGCTGTCGTAGTGTTTCTAATTACCTACTCACTCGGAAGTTTGATGAGGTCGTAGACATTCCGTTTAAGACTGGAAGAAAGGAGAAGAGGAAGTGAAGAGTGAGGGGAAAGGCAGCCAAAACATCCATATATATAGCCTGCGAGTAAATTGCAATTGGGTTGAAGAAAATTTACGTCCTCGAGGTAGCGTGGCCGAGGAGGTATCGTGGGGTAGGATTGCGTTATGTCTTTAAGGTTTAGTAAGTTAAAATCGGGAGGTAGAGTTGTCGTTTGTACTGAATTTTCTGGAGAACATTTTGTGTACATAAATCACAGTGTCGTAATGCACAGGGACATTACATAAATCACAAAGCAGAATAAACAATGACATTACATAACAAGTTTTACACGGCCATGACATTAGTTAGGGTGCATCGTCGTGTTGCTTGCCCGGACGACGTAGTTGATCCTCAAGGAAGGTGAACTTTGTCCGGGAGCGCGTCGCCTCGGGTCGTAGTAGGGTGCCGCTGGGAGGCAAGCTAGGGTAATCTCAGCGTGGGGGTCCGGCTCAGGTCTGAGCATATCGTCAACCCACTGGTGCTCTTCCTACAGGAAGGGTACTAGGTGAGTTAGTCCTTGGTTTTTTTCATCGGGAAAATCGTTGTAACTACGTTAACGCGTACCTGTGTACGTTGTTGTGTGGAGGAGGATACTCCTGGCCATTCTGAGCGGTAGTGCTGCACGGTGTACACTTCGTACGTATCGCCGAACCACTGATCGCGCTCCCGCAATTACGACTGAACGCAGTGCGTCAATGAGCCCAACCATTCATTTCTGCACTGCCTTCCTCCTTGATGACGATGGTTGCATCAAAGTGATGTCCCCTCGCATATGCTGCAAGAAAAAGGGTAACGTCAGATACGTCCGAAATGAGTGCATGCAAAGGTACTGACGACAAGAACCAGTGGACAGATGACATACCTGTGGCCCGAGGCGGGTCGGGGCCGAGCGACCGTAGCTCCGACGACTCCCAGAGTGCGATGGGCATGCGAAGGGCGGTGCCAGCGAAGGTGCCGAGGGTGGAGGGGTGGAGGGTGCCCTCCACGTCCACGATGTTGTGTGTGAACGTCGTTGTGGCGACCACAAGTTATGGTTCTAATCGCAGCCCTCGCGTCCTGGGTCATGGAGCGCACCGCGGCTAGGAGACGATCAAAAGTGTTGTTGTTTCCATAGCGTAGAACTTCAGCACCCTCACGCTGGATACGATCCAGACGATAGTACTGCAAGAAAACCAACAGTAAGTGTGAAACGTGTTGCCAGATGAAAATTATGTGAAGAATGTTTTACCATCTCGTCGAGGCGGGCCGTCCGGTGACGGTCCGGACCAGCTAGTACAACGTCATCGTGCATGGCATCCACTGGACGCTGCGGCGCTGGCCTAGTAAGCCTGCACCTAGTGAGCAGAACGTACCACCGCAAGTACGCAGTATACGTCTGGATGGTGTAGCCGCGTAACTCCTGCACCACGTCCATCGTAGCCCTCTCAGTCCACGCGCTGTCCACGGCTGCAGTGTCTGCCTCCAGTTGTCGCTCCACCACCCTCTCCTCGATTGCCTGCAATTGAATTGAGATGTCAGAAAATCTTAGTCAGACATGCCCCTAAAATGACACCGAAAAGGACATACCAGTGAGCCTTTGCTGTGAGAGGTCGTCCCGCGGGCGGTGGCACCTCCTGGTAAAGGCCGAACTGTCTCATAACCCGCAGTGGATTGTGCGGCTCGACTATGTACGAGAAGACCAGGTGGCAGGTCGTCAACCAAAGTGCCTCGTCCAGAGTGCACTGGGACGAAAATCCGTAGGGGGCCGTGTCTTCAAGAAATTGTGCTGTCCATGGCCACCAGATAACCTCGTCCTCGCGGAGAGTCTCGAAAAGGTTATGGAACTCGGGGTACACACGCCTCGTCGCTCCCTGACCCACCCTAGGGTACTACGTGTCCAATGTGTTCCCATTGTAGGCCCTTCGACGCGGTCGTCGCCTCCAGCGTTCCTATAAAGCTCGGCGGTCAACTGGTAAGGGTGCACGGTGCTGCGGAAGTATGGTCGGCCAACTGGGAAGTGCTCCCACAACCATAACTGTAGCAGGGTGTAGCATACCGCGGGATCGGCTCACTGTCTTCTGCTACGACAAGCATCGCACAACCCTCGGTAGGTGGCGCAAAGCACTAGGGAGCCCCAAATATACTGTGGAATCTCGTCGGGCCAGGCGTCCGCCAAAGACTTTGCTAGATGGATGTAGCTGGGGTACACGTAGTCTCCCTGAGTGGTAGGAAACAGGATCCATCCGAACAGGAACAAAAGGTATGCGACTAGGTGTGTCCTCACTGCCTCCACAGTCGCATGCACGGGGCAGGTCATGTACTCGCAGCCAGAATGTGGCACACCAACGCGTTCGCGAGAATCGGTGACCGAATCGCCGTCCATATGGACCTTCCGGCCATCGCACTCGGAGGTAGCACTACTGGAAGACCACGCAGCGGCAGACCTGTAAGCATAGCTACGTCCTCCAGAGTAATGGTCATCTCCCCCTATCGGAAGTGGAAAGTGTGAGTCTCCGGTCTCCAACGGTCCACAAGCACAGACAGGAGTGCCGCGTCAAATTACAACGCGTGTGGGAGGTCCAACATGCGGGCAACCGGCAGGAGCCCGGTCTCCGCAAAGATAGGAACGCACTGCGTCGTCAAGGGCCACCTCTCTCTGGGCACTCGTGACTGTGCTCGAGAGGACCGACGTCAAGCGGACCACGCCCGTCAACGGTGTCCCCCATCCCAGCGTGGATCGAGCAGCTTCTGTGCGGCGTCAACTGGAGGTTGCGCCATCTTCTTCCGACAGGGAAACAACATGTTAGCCCGCATGTAAAACATATTGTGTGGCACAGAAAAACAAGGCGAAACATACAACAAAAAAGTTAACAACATAACCGTACATATGACCATAATGAGTTAACAAATGACCAAGACAAAATAACATTACGTCCGTACACAAAGGCATGGATTAATAACAACACAGCTCATTCAAGGCATTAAAATGAGCATACGACATCACGACTTAGTAATTATATCTTGCTCGCTACGGTGCACTGTTTGTGGCGGGTCTGTTTGGACAGCGGCTGATGGAGTGCCCAATCGTCTTGCATACCGCAATCGGGCGATGAACACGCTGTTCGCTACCGGGCCGTTGTCCATGTCGCTCGATGCGCCAGATCGGCGCCTTCCACGGCCAGTGGTGCTTGATCGCGCGTTGGGCACCCACTTCACCTGCCCCGGCCAGAGGTCCCTGTAGTGCATGTCCAGGCTGTACGAATGGAATTCGGCACTCCAAGTGCCATAGAGGTGGTGGATGTCGTAGTACTCGGAGATGTAACGCTCCGAGGCCTGCCGCCACGCCGAGTACACATAGGAGCATGGTTTGTGCAGAAGTCGCAGCTTGTTGCAGGTGCACGACGCTTCTTCACAATCGTGAAGACCTGCTTACAATCCCCTCTAGCGTGGCCCATCACGTACTTCTCCCTGAGCCGGATCTCGAACTTCTGCCTAACGCCATCCATGGTACGAGTGGCATGCGATCGAGTCTTGCTGATCTTATTCTCTATGTAGGCATGTATTACTTCGGAAAATTACTTCCCATCCTCTAGATGCTTCTTGGTCATCATGGCTCTAACGAAGTATCCGATGGTACGGTTCCAGCTCTCCTTCACGATCGCAGTGATCGGCAAGGAGCGGACACCCTTGAGCACACTGTAGTACACCTCCGGCATGTTGGTCGTCATGATCTGGTACCTTGCATCATCGGTGTCGTGTAGCAGGGACCATTTCTTTAGCTCAGGTGCGTGCGAGTTAACCCACCATGTAAACTCCCCAACTCTCGCGGACCCTCCAGCAGCTGCGCTGCCCCTACGTCGGCATGTGCCGAGTCCCTTACATGCTCCCCAGGGTTCTGCATGCAGAGCTTCTTGAACATCTTCATGAGGTCCTTGCTCTGAAACCTTGTGTGGAAGTTGGCCGCGAGATGCCTCATGCACCAACGTCTCCAAACATCGTTCCACTGGAACGGCAGCTGCGTCCCGTTTTGTATCATGCCCAACGCGGACATCAATCCAGCATTGCGATCCGAGATGACACACACATCTGGCCGCTCTTGGACCACCGCCTGCTTCACATTGCACAGGAAGCACAACCAGTTATCAGTGTTCTCGCTCTCAACAATTGCGAACGCCACGGGGACTAACTGGTCATTCGCATCAGCTGCAACGGTGGTGAGGATGGTTCCCTTGTACTTCCCACATAGGAAGGTGTCATCCATCGTCAGCACGGGACGACAATGCTTGAACCCTTCGATCGCCTGACGGAAGGCCCAGAAGACCCTTTCAAGAACAAAACAATTATACCCTTCCATCGGATGCACCCACTCAAGCTTGTTTATGTACGTCCTGGGATTAGATTCTGCGATTTGATGCAGTAATCTTAGTACTAGGTTGTAAGCTTTTTCGAATGTGCCGAACATTCGCTCTAGAACCTTGCGTTTCGCCCGCCATACCATCTTGTAGCTGACCACGAACCCCACCATATTGGCAACATCCGCCAGCAGGAGCTTTGACGAAATGGACACATCTGCGACGACGAGGTTGCTTATCAGGCTGGCAACATACGAGGACGTCATGTTGCGGTGCTTGTGAAGCGGCTCAGCTAACTCGCATGTGTGGTCCTTCAGCACCGTTATCCGGAAGCCCATGCCAGCGGCCGTGAACCTCTGCGCACGGACCTTGCCAGTACAAGATTCATGTAACATCCCAAATTTCAGAGCTTTAAAAATCTTTTAAATAGTACTATTGAGAAAATTCACCATTTGGATTTATTTGAATATTAATTTGAAAAGCTTAATATGGACTTTAAGGACAAATTGATTTAATGAGCTTAATCCCAACATCAACAATTGTCAAAACTATTTTATTTAGATTCTATATGCTTGGTTATATTTTATAGAATTTTCTGGAATTTTTCCAAAGTCATTTGCTATTTTCTAATTGCTATTTGCATTTTCTGGATTTATTTAAAAGAAAAACATATTTTAAATCCTTGAACGATCGGGCCGAAGCCCAAAGACTATTCCTCGCCTCCCACCCCCGCAGCCCATTCCCGCTTTGAGCCTGGATCTCCGCCGCGTGTCCCTTAGCGCGATCGCACGACGCTTCAAGGCCCGCCTCGCTCGCTTCGCTCCCGGCCTTGATCCCGACGTCCGGCTCTGCGCCGCGCGCGCCCGCTCCGCCTCGCTCTCTCTGCAAGTGGGACCGCCGAGGCATCGTCTTTGCCACACCCTTCGTCCGAGCAGCGCCGACAAGTGGGTCCCACCGAACATCTGCTCATCGCCTCCGACGGACTTTGTTCGAATCTTCCGCGCGCCGCCGTCCTCGACATGGATTCTAGGGTTTCTCGGCCCTATTTAAAGCCGCGCCGTGTCACGAGGATCGCATCCACTTCCGCCGCCTTCGCCTACGACCTCTAACCCTAGATCGTCGCCGTTTGGCGGAATCGGCTTCAACCTCAAGACCGCCGTGAGCCTCTTCGCCGGATTGCGCGCCCACCGGTGAGCTTCACCGCCACCGAGCCCACCTCGAAGTTCGTCTCGCCAAGGGCAACCACGCGCGACGTTCGTTGCCTGGGAAGCCCTACCTCGCCGTCGCCGCCATCACCGCACCATCTCCGCCGCCTCGTGTCGCCGCCGCTCGGTCATCTCCGTGAGAAGCGACCGCGTCACTGAAATCGCCAGTCGCGACCGAGTCCAGAGCGCACCTCCGCCACCGCCGAGTCGCCGTCATCCGCCAGATCCGTGGTCGCCGGAGTGTCGCCGTCGTTTTGCCTCCGTACGCCACGTGTGCGACCACCTCATCCTCGATCTTTGGCGTGTCACTGCGTGGCCGCCACATCGGCGCCGCGTGGCTCACCACCGCCACCTCACTCGGCTCGGTGAACCCGACCACCGTGAGTTTAGAAGTCGACGATGGGTCCCACTGTCGCTTTTTCTTTAAATTTAATTCCTTTTCCGAAATTCTCGGTGACGCAAGCATTGCGCAATAATTCGATTTTCCTTTATAAAATTAATTCGGAAATTCGAGAAAATCTAATTTAGGGTTTTATTGATTTTCCAATCTTCCAAAGCCCATATCTTTTGCATCCGAAGTCCAATTGAGCCCATTCAAATTTGTAAATTTATATAAAATTCAGATCTATTTAATTATGAATTTTATTTAATTTTTGGAGTTTGTTTTGCCTCTGTTATTTATTTGTTTTGTTTCTTTTGTCTCGTTTGCGAGTAGACGTCGATACTTCGGGGAATTTTGCAGAAGAAGGAGCACCTCAAGACCAAGACCAATATCTAGATCTATTCCAAGGCAAGTTATACCTTTGATCATTTTGAACCCAGTTTTCAAATACTTTGTTTCAATGTATTACATTCTATTTCAAGTAATTATTTAAATACTTTTGGGTGTAGTTATTAATCCAAATTGTTATGCCACCTTGTCTATTGTATGCCATGATCTTTTGTCACCCTAGGTTGATTAATTATTAGTTGGTATTATCGTAGCACCAACGTGGGTTGGTTAGATACGATTAGACTGCTTAGCCATGCCACGAGTCATCATTTCATGTGAGAGTTGCAATTATGAACTTGAATAAGTGATTATGGAACTGTGTGATGAATCTGTGTGTGCTGTGTGCTATTACTCGTTGGTGGCATGTGTTGCACTTAATCAACAGGGTGGGAAAAGATTTAGACTGAGGCAAGTGGTGGATTCTGTGAATGGTGGATCTGTGTGATATAAACTTTGTGATTTGGGAAAATCGGAAGTCTTGCCTTGGTCAATTAAGGACTTAACTTTGTGCGCCATTGAACTGGCCTTCTGCACGACCACATGCCTAGTATGGGTGGGCCGACTTAGTAAGTTATGGAGTCTTGACATTGACAACTCAGTTGTATTTAAGCTATGTGATGGGTGGAGGTGTGATATGTCACATCGCGGGACGAGTTCACAGCATCCCCGTCCAATGGTGTGTGTCGCTCCAAGGGTGTGTGTACAAATTGACTGGCGATAAAGCACACCAGAGTGTCATTGTTTGAGATGAAGTCTCTGAAGGTTTTGTTGTGATCAACTCGATCCGGTTGGTTTCATCGTGTGGGTAAAGTGTACACCTCTGCAGAGTGTTTAAACCAATCTATTCGAATAGCCGCGTCCTCGGTTATGGACATGCTCGAATTTCACACGAGGGTAGATTTTCATAAAACAATTGGGAAGGGTCACCGTGTGAGATAACTTGTTCACTGTGTGAAAGAACTTGATTAGACTGTGTGTCCTTTGTGAAATCAATTGTTAACTTATTATTGTCTATTTGTTTTGAATTACGCTTTCAATCTATTATTTGTATTCAATTGCAAATGTTGCATTTCGCAAAATAACCACGAAGCCATTCCTTTGGAATAAGCCATCATGTATAAATGCATTCTGTGGTATGACTTGCGAGTACGGTGTGTACTCACTCTTGCTAAACAAATCAACAGAAGTGGAGGAGTCGTCGCCTGCTTTTGAAGAGGAGTACTACGAAGGTTGAACGTTAGGGTCTTGATCCCAGTCAGTTGCCTGTGGTAAATTGATGGGAGCTACCGGAGTTTATTTCGTTTCCGCTGCAGTTTATTTCTTTATTGTCAGCCTTGCATGGCTTAATAAATGTAACACTCGACCATAAGGTCCCAACAGTTAATTGTTATTTGAATGTACTCGTTTATTCTTATATTCGTGGTATGGATGTGATATTTCATCAATGTTGACACTGTGTGCACTAGCGTGATCCTGGACTAGTGCAGAATACACAGAGGGTCCAGATTTGCATATTTGGGTCCCGACAATTCATCAACACACCTGACGATGTAGGTGTCGGGATTGGACCTCTGCACCCGATACGTTCCATCGATGTTAACGGCGTATCTAGCAGTAGCATGCTGGGCGGCGCTCTTGTCAGGGAAGCGCTGCCCTAGGAGCAGGGTGTGCTCATTGAACCCCCACTCAGCCCCCTCCGGATGTGGCAGAACCAGCGATGTCGTTGCAACATCGTCCAATCGTGAGGGGACATAAGCAATGTCAATGGTCACAAAACCACCAACTGCACCTCCTCTCGTAGCAGCTTCTCCGTCTTCGTCGTTTTCCGAACTAGTTGTTTCCACGTCCTCCTCACTTTCCACCTCATCCACCTGGTTGGCCAGGTACTCGTGACAATCAATACGGGCTAGCCACCATCTCTCCGCTCCTTCGTTGGGCTCAAAATTGACGACACGCCTCCTTAGATCTCTATTGCCCACGTCTCCTCCAACACCGGAGACCAACGCAGACTCCTCCTCACCAGCAGCTTCACCGGAACCACCCACACCGGATGTCCCCATCCTCTCCAAGAACTAAACGTAGACCATCGGCCGCGCATATATCGCAGCAGCGGGGTTGCAAACATCCTCCATGTAATTGGCCCATGAAGCATCACATGTGACCTTCATAAGTTGTCAAACGGTCTCGTGTGCACCACCCACCACCAAGGCATACAACGCCTCGATGCGCAGCTTCTTCCTTCCAGTGGCACTATCGAACGCGGAACACACGTACCGCCTTAGCTCCGAGTGGCTCATGTCCTTCAGAGCCGGCGCCCGGATCACGGTCCGGTGATAATTTGACAGCGCACCGTACGGTCCGTCGCGCACGAGAGCGTCCCCGTGGAACACGAACAAATCTTGAATCTCCGTCATAAAGTACCTAACACATGTGCATATGAAACCATCGAATTATTCGTGGGATTTCGAAATGAATGCTTCTACAAATTTGGTTATGCACACTTTACACGAGCGTTTTATCGTACATGTTTTCAATCTCGATTGGAGTTCGTATGATTTTTCTATCTATAAAATGTTAAGTTAATATAATTTTGAGTATAAAAAAATTTGTAACCAATTTTATGTTCCACTTCTGAAATTTCCTGTGGTACTACAAAGTTTCAAACCTATTTCAAATTAACATACAATAAAAAAAGAAAAACTAACAAAACTGGTTTTCCTAAATTTAAAATTAATTTTAAATAGTTATGAAAAATCTCAAAAAAAAAGAAGAAGAATCAGCAAATGAAGGATCCAAAGCGATCGATATTTAGGAATGAAACTAATACATAATGTTGTTTTTAACCGGAACGTAATGCATAGGTAGCGGCAGATTGACCAATAACCTACGGGCTAACTGATGTCATTTTTTTCTTTGAAAAAGCTCTGTATCCATTTATACTCGTGTAAACCAACACGAGCTCTAGGAAATATGCTTAATTTGTAATTTATTCCACTAGTAAAAGCTCCTTAATCCAGGCTACGCATGCACAGCAAGATCTTCATTAATATCCTTACCTACATGCTACAGGTGGTAAGGCCATAAAAACACTGCTGATTATGAAAAGAAATGAGCCATGAAACATTGGGAGTTTTTTTTTCTTTCTAAAATAGTACTGTTGCGTAATAAAATAGCAAAAATACCCGCATTGTAGGTCCCGTGCTGTGGCTTGTGAGGATTGTGTGAGTGCTATTTTTACCAATTCAGCCATAAAAGAGATATTTTTCGTTTCATAACAGTGTCATTTTTAAAAACCAAAAACTCGAAACATTGGTTCCAGACGGGTGACAGTTTCTCAGGCAGGGTGAGGCACAAACCGAACAAAACCTCTAGATCGCTACACCCCCGAGGCTAAGTACGGACACGAACCGTGCGGTAGGCCCCTTCCGTAGCTTTTGAACGTGTATTTTTGGAAATTCGCTTGTAGGAGGATTGAAGTCAAAAACTAATGTTTGTGCTGAACAGGTGACGGAGTTTCTCGGGCAGGGTGGAGCACAGACCGCCCCCCCGGCGGCGTCCCTTATTATGGACACTATGGACACACGGAACCATGCTGTTGATGTCCAGCAAACCAACACCACCCACGCACAGGCAGTCAAGTCGCACTCGCGCACAGCAATAAGCCGAACCAACGCTCCTCTCTTGGCTTCTCCCCCTTCTATACCACATCGCGGGTCCATAGCAAAACTTCTCTCCCTTCTGCTTCCAGCCTCTCCAGTCTCCCCGATCGATCGCGGTCTGGGCTCTTGTGGAATGGAAGGTCCGGGCCTTTTAGTGAGTAGAAGTGGTTCGGTGTGGTAGTTGGCTCTCTCTCTCTCTCTCTCTCTCTCTCTCTCTGGAAGGGTTGCACCAGTGCGAGGGAAGGAGCTTGCTGCTGCTTTGGTTGGGAGGCTGGGGGTGCTGGGGTGATGGACTCCGGCAACAGCGGCAGCCCCCAGTCGTCGAGCGGCGGCGGCGACGAGTTCGACTCGCGGGGGGGAGGCGGCGTCGACTCCTCGCCGCTCTCCGCGCTGCTCCGGCCGACGCCCTCGGCGGCCGGGGCGTTCTCCCTCCACGACTCGCTCTACGGCCTCCAGGAGCTCACCTCCGCGCCGCTGCAGCAGTACCACCAGCAGCAGGCGGCGCCCTGGTCCGCGCAGTTCACGGCGGGGGCGTCCTCGTCGTCGCCGCGTGTCGCGATGGTCGACGCGGGCATGGGCGCGGCGGGCGCGCACCACGCTGCTGATCCGTCAGCGACGATGGCGCAGGGGGCGGGCGGCGCGGCGCCGGCGGCGCCGAGGGGGTCCCGGAAGCGGACTCGCGCGTCGCGGCGGGCGCCCACGACGGTGCTGACCACCGACACCTCCAACTTCCGCGCCATGGTGCAGGAGTTCACCGGCATCCCCTCCCCGCCCTTCGCCGCGGGCGCCGGCGCTCCCGCCGCGTCCCTACGCACCCGCTTCGACCACCTCTTCCCCTCGCCCTCCACCCTCCGCTCCGCCGCCGGTGCGGCCGCCGACCCTACCTCCTCGCTGCCGCCCTACCTCCTCCGTCCCTTCGCGCAGAAGCTACCGACGACGCCTTCCCCTTTCCCGCCCTTCACGTCGTCGTCCTCGTCAAACATCGGCCTCGCCAATGCCGATGCCACGACGGCCACGGCCACCACGACAGCAACATCCGCCAACCCGACTGCCACCGCCGGCGATGCCTTCCGGTTGACGTCGTCCGCGCTTTTCCGGATGCAGGACCCCAACAGCTACCTCACCTTCCAGAACCTCCTCAGCTCCACACAGCCCTCGTCGCAGCCCATGTTCGGCGGCTTCGCGCAGGCGGCGCCGCGGCTGCACGAGCCGTCGCCGTCGGAGTTCCTGGCCGGCGTCGGCGTCGGCAGCGGCAGCATCGGCCTCGCCCACGGCGGGCTGATGGTCTCGGAGGGGCTGCACTTGCACCCAAGAAATGACGTCCACCACGGCGGCGACGAGCTGTCAGGCGTGGTTGCGGGCGGCGCACCCGGGAGCGGCAGCTGCAAGCTGAACTACACTTCCCGCGCCGGCGCGTCGTCGTCGTCGTCCGCAGCCAGCGCCGCCAAGGCACCGGACGGAACCGCCGGCGCTCCCGCCAGGCCCGCCCGAGGGGAGGGCCTAGACCCATGGATTTGTACATCCGAGTAGGACTGTAGGAGAGAGAGGTGTGCATGCTGTTCTCTTCGCTACTTCCAGTCACCATGCATCCTAAACAACAAAGGTCTGATTAGCCTTTTAGCAGTGTACCTTTTGTTACTTGTTAATCACTTCTTTGTTGCAGTTGCCGTCGTCCTTGTGTACATTAAAAACCTCATCTTTGTTTCTCCTCTCTTAGATACTACTATACAGAATCTCTCTCTCTCTCTAACACACACAGAGTGAGAGAGGTGCAATTCCAAACCTTGCTTTCTTGTTTTCTAGCTCCCGCAGGTTTAATTACCATCGATCAGTGCTAATGGCCACCGGCGGCAGGACGGCGGCGACTGGCGGCGAAATTTCCGGCGCCAGGAACCCCCCCAAAAAAAAATGTTGTTCCACCGGTCCCAACCGCAACTCATCAAACTGCCAAGGTTTCCTCCGTAAAGACAAGATACAATGGAAAGTTTTTGATTCCAACGTGAGGGGTGAACAAGAGTATTACTCTTTTTCATCACCTCGATATCCAACTTCTTTTTCACTCTACTAGTTATGAAAGCTATAAAGATTAGAGATACAAAAACACATCGGAAGTCTTGCGTTGAAATCGAAAGACCTCGAGGGTAAAGCCTCCTGGCTGGTCTGACCGCCAAAGCTTGGCCGATCTGATCGCTGGTTACAGGGTCAGTAGCCACTTAAGTCCATCTACCTTTTGATTTCGAGATCCAAATCAACTAAGATTTTGAACATACATCAACAAAATCACAAATTTCTATTAGTCCAAAAGCTTGCTCGTGGGTGGAAGATAGTCAAGATGACCCTAGAATAATACCACAAGTTCTAATAAGTTAGATCGTAGCAGCCCAATAAAAATCCAAGGAAAATAAAACCCCCAAAGGTATCAAAGAGAGAGGGTATAAATAAGATAGAACTCATCTAGTGGCAAATTTGTTTGGATTGATTCAAATAATTGTTAATTTACAACCACTCCACCATGGACAAAAACTCAACACTTAGCATTCAATCAATTCATCTATCTCAAACCTTAGTCTCATCTATGTCCACTTTCCCCAAATCACAAATTAGAGTTTCATAGGCTTTAGTTGGTTGAGGTGCAAATCACGCACCTCTCTTTTACAGTGCATGCTAGGTCTAGAGAGAACTTTATCGGCCGCCCATTAAGCCCACACACAAACGAGTCTATACTCAGATATATTTCTCAAAATGGATGACGAATCGGGACTCTCGAATCCATTTCTTCGTGATCTTCATCTTCTCTTGACCTAAACTATCACTCCTTTGCGCCATCACGTGCCACGGATTCTCCAAGGTCATCAACAGGATATTTTGGCAAAAATACCAAAATATCATTTTCTCAATCTTTTTTAAAGGCCGAGTTCAATCAACGTGAAGCAATTCCATGCTTTGCCATGTGTAGGTTCATCAATGACTCTCTTCACGCTGGCAAGCCTCTCCCATTAGGCTCTCATCGGAACCACCATAACATTTACATCGACCCTAATCTACTTGATGCAACCCGTTACATTGAACTTCCCGTTCGGTCGTTCTTGTCCATCTCGTGCCATGTTTGAGTCTGGACACTTCACCCCGACATTCTCAATCGTTCTGGACCCTAGCTCTCCTAACCTAGACCCGATCATCCTTATTGTTGACCGTAGTTGACTCCAAGCCACCTGCACAACAATAGAATAAGAAATCGATTCGGACATAAGTTCTTCATAACTTGACCCACTTTAGCCAAAACATGCATCATGCAATATTTATGCACTGAATCCCATGATTTTGATCAATTCCACAAAATTCACCGCTTCCCCAACGCATAAAACCTCTCTGGTCGGTCAGACCGCCGGCAAATGGCCAGTCAAACCGCTTTGAGAATTTTTTCCAATTACCAGACTGCACCCTCTTTAGAAATTTCAAACTATTTATAGTTTTTCCTCAAAACTCCATTTTCATGACATTTAGTGCAAACACATCCCCTTACAGCCTTACACAAGTGATTTTCGACGATTCTCAAAATTCCAACCTTTTCAAATTGGCCAGTCAGACCGTTACCCCAAGGCTAGTCAAACCGCTCACAAGGCCGATCAAACTGCAAGACAGCTGGTAACCCGCGACACTTCGCAAAAACGATGATTTTTGAAACACCTCAACACCATTGTCAATTATTCAACACACTAAAATTAAGATCATTTACCCATAATCTTCGCATAAACCTTGTCTTAGAGAAAAGCCACTTTTTAGTGAGTAGTACTAGCGGTAGCCTTTCACCATTGCTAATTATTCAACACACTAAAATTAAGATCATTTACCCATAATCTTCGCATAAACCTTGTCTTAGAGAAAAGCCACTTTTTAGTGAGTAGTACTAGCGGTAGCCTTTTTTTTTTTAGGGCGCTAATGCTAACCGGTCCACATGATCGAGGCGACGGAGGGGGCATAAAACCGATTTGATTAGGAGGAGACCATCAACCGTAACTCCAAGCTGACCGTCGTAGGGTAGCCATTAAAGAAAGATCACGGCATGTGATCGACCGTCATACATATGGTCTTAATCTGCTGCGATCTTCTTTCGTTATTGATGAGAGAGGTTAGCGAGCAGACCTTGCTTTCCAGCGTGAAGGTTTATATGCGATCATGTTGTAGCCGTAGGAGGATGAGATTGGGATGGAGAGAGGGAGGGAGAGGGAGATTGGGAGTGACAAGTTGTTGCATGTGTCCCCCCTTCCCTACACTTGATTGCACCCGTAGATGGACATGTACTTTTTCTTGCTTCTATCCCTGGGTTTGTATTAAATTTCACCGGAGTGGGGACTGGATTTGATCTTTGCACTTGATGGAGGGATTTCTCTTGGTTTGGATCCTCCGATGCGTACGACCGAGGTTTATTGGTTGCTACTACTGCGAAGTGTGCTGCATGCACGACACTTTATTTGTTCGGCTCCGTGTACGTGCACGGTGCACGTGAGCTACTGATCTCGCCTCCGAGCTAAATCTGTCTCTAGGATCTGTACCAATCGACGGCTAATAGTATGCACTTTCACTGTTTCGTGGTGACTATGTATGCATGTTGGCCCTATTTGCACCAAGGCATATATTTCACTGCAATTTCGTAAGAAAATGTGATAAAACCCTTCGATTCCTGTTGTGGCCTCGTAGCTTTGTGATGTGGTCATGTGTACAGCTGGGTATTGGGTCGGGCCGTGCCGGCACAGCACGAGTCTATCGTGTTTCGGACCACGTCGTGCCGTGTCGACTCGGCCCGGTCACCCCGCCGTGCTGGCCCACCTCGCACCCGACCAGGGGTCGTGCCGTGCCAGCCAAAACTCAGCCTTAAGTAACTATAGGCAGCGGAGGCTAAGGCGGCGATGGCGATGGCGGTGGCGACCGCCATCTTCATACCTCTCCTACCCGCCTTATTAAAAACTTAATTAAAATTGAATTAATTGCGTAAAAACATGGGCACGTAAATATTTCAGGGAAAAAGTAAATTTTACTTGATATTTTACAGATACAATGTTACTGCTTCGTTAAAAACCCTACGCCCCGTAGTAGGGCTCCCCGAGTAAGGAAAATAATACAGTAACAACATGCGTACATACTAACTACTCACCAATGTCGCATACTAACTACTCACCAATGTCGAAATCGTTCATGCATTCGAGGTCAGCGTACATACTAATTGCTCATCAATGTCGAGATCGTTCATGCATTCAAGGTCAGCGTACGTCTGCACGATCTCAAGATCCTCCAGTTAATGCTATTGCCACTCTTTAGTCAATTCCCAGTCCTTGTCGCATGTGATTGCCTCCACCATCCTAGGCGTGAGGGATAATCTTCTTTCTTTAATTATTCTTCCTACCATGCTGAACGTTGCTTCTGAAGAGACAGTGGACACTAGCACCAACAGAACATCTCGTGACGAAATATGACATCACAGGAAATATATGATTGTTGTTCTTTCACCACTCGAGCATGTCTATCTTTCCACCGGAAAGAGCAAGATCGATGTTTTGTAAAATCATGCTCCAAGTAGTGGTTTAGCTCTAAAACAGAATTCCACAAGGGGGCTGCCTGAGATTGAGAGGGTGAAGAACTGGACTTGCCCTTTAGTTTCTTCCACAAGTGGGATATCAAACTTTTCTTTCCTTGTTGCGTCTGTTGTGAGGTCTCTGATCTCGCGCTGCTGCCAAATTTTTCATGATTCATGCAAAAAAATATATATGAAAAAGCTCATCTTTGACATCTGCGAAAGCTTCAGAGTAATCAAGACCGAGGCATTCACTTATTCTCTCCATACCGATATGCAAACATAACAACTTTTTCGTAGGATCAAAAATAATAGCAAAACAATACACATGTGAAATAGAACTGAAATATTTAATAAATTTTTCCTCCATTCGTGCGACAGCATGACCTAAAAGGATATCCTCCCTAGATTTGGCAATCTTGTCTTCAATTAACCAAATAAATTATATAACTAAGAAAGAGGTAGGATAATAAATACCAGATAACATCTTTGTTGCTTTATAAAAAGATTTTAAAAACTCTCAAAAATGACTAGCAACCTGCCCCCCCCCCCTCTTTCCCGGTCAGCTCGGTTGTCGCTTGTCGCCTCGGTCCCCCCAAAATCCCCATCTCCACCTCCACGGCTCCACCACCCACCCCCATCTCCCAAGTGCCTCCCCCAACGCCTCCCTCTCCCATCGCCTCCTCCTCCGCCCCTCTCCCATCGCCTCCCCCATCCCCTCCCCTTCCGAGCGCCCCCCTGGCCCTCCCCCATCGCCTCCCCCATCCCCTCCCCTTCCGAGCCCCCCCTCTGGCCATCCCCCATTGCCTCCCCCTTCGATCGCCTCCCCCATCCCCTCCTTCCGAGCCTCCCCCTCCTCCCTTCCGAGCACCTCCCTTCCCCAACGCCTCCCCTCAGCTTCTCCCCTCGGCCTCCCCATAGCCTTCCTCCGCCCACCCCACCGCCTCCATCTCCTGAGCGCCTCCCCCATCGCCTCCCCCCTCCGAGCGCCTCCCCCATCACCTCCCCTTCCAAGTGCCTACCCCTCCGGCCCTCCCCAATCGGCCCCCATCTCCACAAGCGCCTCCCCTATACCCCCATCGCCTCCCCCATCGTCCACCCCCCCGGCCCTCCCCATCCCCCCATGGCCCATCTCCTCCTTCTATTCCCTCCTCCGGGAGCTTCTTCGGCGCCACAGGCGAGGTGGAGGAGGCGAGGTGGCGTGGCGGAGCGGAGGGGAGGAGGCGAGGTGGCGTGGCGGAGCGGAGGGGAGGAGGCGGCGTGGTGCTGCGTCTGCCCGACCAGGGACTGCGCACTGGAGCTGAACTCGAGCGCCAACGCAAGGAGGACGCTGGGCTCTGGTCCCTCATCAATCGCAATGACTTCTACTCCGACGACTGCAACCCGCACGCGGCGGCGGCGCATCCTCCTCGTAGCAAGCCCGCCACCCATTTTGATTGAGTAGGTGTCAAGACACCATTACTACACATTGTTGTACACAATTTTACAAAGAAAAATGGAATATTTTCGTTGGAGGCATTCGATTGTGTTCCTGATTCCATTCTTTTTCTTCCTATACTTCTTTGTCATCATCTGTATTTACTGAGCCATGGATGCAGTGGAATGAAATGATGTCATGCTGACCATGTCCGCCGTGTCGATAGTGCCGTACCGGACCCGATTTGGTGTGTCGTGTCGTGCCGCCCGATGGGCCAACTTTTCAGGCACAGGCCGACCCACCATTCGTGCCGTGCCAACCCAGCCTGTCATGTGTCGGGCCGTGCCGGCCGGGCCTCGGGCTGGCCCGGAAAAGCACGGCCTGACTCCCAGCCCTGGTCACGTGTCAACAGACTGGTAAAGATTTTACAGTCATTTGTCATGACAAGTGGTGCAAAGAAAACCCATCATTAAGGGTGCAACTTTTGAGAAGAATAGCAATCCTAGAGATGATTAGGCATTGGTTGTTGCGATGAAAGTGATTACCATCTAAACATAGGCTGAAGTGAACATGCACCGGGTCTAACCCAATGCCAGATGTAAAGTGCAGATTATTTAGTTTAACCGCCATGCATCAGTCCCTCCTCCTTTCTCCGATAGGGAAGTTGATTGATGCAAACAAAAGAGGCAGGGGGTCGATGATTAGCTCCCGGGAGATCCTTATCATCCTTTCGCCCTCCTGATTCGGTTAAATCGTAGATAGGATCATAGGGAGTAGTAACATGCATGTGACCCCTCTCGGCTGCTGGAATCATGGTCGCCCATGGCAGGGAATAACTCTGTTCCACTGCAATGATGACCCCTCTCGTTCTCTCTCTACACACACACATTGCTAGAGAGAGTAGTACTCTCTCTCTCTGTCTCTCTCTCTCTCTCTCTTGCTGGGTTATGATGATGGTGATCTCTTGCACATCAGGGGCCAGGGCCTGATCCTGGCCGCATATAATTTCGAGCCAAACCCAAAAGTTAAGGGGCTTTTCAGAGCCCAAAAGTCTGGCCGGCACGGGCGCCTTTCGTAGGAGGCACACCCCCACAGCGCAGCGCAGCGCAGCACGGCCCTCTTCTCCTCGTTGTCGCTGGTGGGTCGTCGTCCTAGTTTCCGTGCCTAATAAATGCCTGCCGGGGTCACTAATTCTGCCGCGGCAGCGAGCGAGCGAGGAGGAAGGGGAGGGCGGCAGCTCAATGTCAGCCGGTTCTCTTTGCTGGGTCGAGTGCTCCTATTTATGCGTCCGATTATGATGGTCTGCGGCGTGACGCAGATTCATTCCTCTTGTAGCCTTTCGTTGTCGCGCAAAAATAGTTTGACCACGATACCGTAGTTTTCAATCTTTTTTTCCCGGTGCTGTTAAGAACGGAGAGGTTTTGCGTGAAGTTTTTCCCTGGGATTTAAATTCCTGTGCTGTGGATGGTGCGAGGTTTCATACAAAATTTCTGTAAGAATAATGCGCTTCAAACGGGGCCTTAGAGAAATTTAGGGTATATTTAATTAGAACACAGGAATTTTATAGTTACCGTTTCATTTTTAGTCGGAACAGGAAAGAAAAAATAAATAAATCACGCGTTGTAACGGGATCTTACTAGGCTATTTCATGCCTAAAGTTCCTGTGTTTGGGGACGGACTGACCTACAAAAACCGCCTAATCATAGGATGAAAGTGCTACGTGAAAAAGGACTAATTTACAATGGCACACTAATTGCTACACCAATCTCCTTTCGGAGGGATCGAGGAGAGAAGTTAACAAAATATGTCCGGTCACAATTCCAGAGTCCTGCTTAGGAAATAACAATTTAACGTAAAACAATTCAGCTCCTCTACCAAATGCAAACCGCGATTTTACGTAAAACAATTCAATTTCACGTAAAATTCTCGTGTTCGAAACGGAGTTGTTTCCAAGGCAAACCGCGATGCACAAGCACATCTCCGCACTATCCTCATCACGCGCTACCTTTCCGGAGTGAACAGCCTTTAACAAGTACCTCCTCAACCAAATGCAAAGCGCACGCGCGACGCCAATAATCCGCGTACGCACGCAGCGCGAGGACACGGCCAAGCTATTCAAGCCGTCCTACGGCTTCGAGGACCGCGGCACAGCGTCAGCTGCCCTTCCTGCGCCGGCCTGTGCGACGCGCACCTGCCCAGGTCCGTGCGAGGGAGGGAGGGTACGGCTCTGCAGGGGGGGCAAACAGGGAGGAGCGACGCTGCCCGCATTGGCGTTGGCGTAGGCTTTGGAACGGGCAAACCCACGCGATGCAACGCGGCGGGGCGGCAGGCGAACAGGCCGCTGCGCCCCCCGGATGCCTGCCTGTCCCGGGCACGAATGTCCACACATGCGCGCGCAAATTCAACCGCCTCGATCGATCGCGCCAGGCGAAGATGATACTGCTCCGAACTCTCGCAGGCTGAGTAGGCCTCAGCCTAGTGGCTGCTGGACCGTTTGATGTGCCTTTGGTGTGTTTGGTTTAGTTCGTGGTACGAGGTTGAATAGAATGGTTCCATACAGGATATAAAGTCATTTTTGCGTTTGGTTGGATTAATAAAACTAAACGGTACGGGATGGGTTGGTTCCATGTGAGGGAATATTTCCACTTTTATTCTGTACCATTCCTTTCGACAAAAAAAGTTGAACAACACGGTTACACATTTTACTAATTACAACAACTTTCACCTGCTAACTCCAAATGGAATAATTCTTTCACCTAAATTCATCATCTAGCTACTGTAGAAAATTCATGCATTTTTTAGTATTTTGAATTTTTATATTTTTCTCGATGTTGTTTTTGTTTTTTTATAGAATTCAAATATTTTAAATGAATAAAATAAACTTCAATAAAATTTAAAAATATTTTATTAAATCTTTATGTAATTTCTTAAAATTTCAAACTAAACACCATCTTAAACCATTCAGTACCATCCTATCCAAGCAACCAAATAAAATCATGTATTATCTTATCCCACCAACCAAACATCATACTTGTATCATCTCATTCATCCTGTACCATCACATCCCATTCACTCTGATTCACGGTTCGTTGAATGGAGTGGTGTGAACCATCCGGTACGGGAAATGAGCTCGTTCATGTGTTTGGTTGGTTGAATAGAATCAAACCATTCGGGATGAAATGATTCAAGAAAAAGGAATATTCTATGTTTATGCTGTATCATTCCGTTAGGGAAAAAATATCGAATCACACCGTTCACTCGAATTCCAAGGTTTGGTGACGTGGCGGCTTGATTTACGAGCTTCAAATGATCATATTTCCTAAACTGAATATCCGATTTGCGATCCGATTGAACCGTTGTGTTCCTTGTCATTTAATCAACAAAACAAGACCACTCTTGACATATTTTAGTGTAAAAAATATCATACGGACCATCCTATCCCACCAACCAAACACCATCTTGAACCATCCAAGACCATTCTGTTCCACTAACCAAATAAAATTATGTATCATCATATCCCACTAACCAAACACCATACTTGTATCATCTCATCTAGACGATCATATCCTATCTTGTACTATCTTATCACATTCAACCTCATCGCACCAACCAAACACACGACTTAGTTAACTTGGCCAAGCCATCTGAGCTCTGGGTGAAATGATGGTAAGATAAAGCTACGGAATTACTCCCTCGGGTCACGTACGTGTGTCGTTTTCGGGTATCTATATATCCTCGAAACACAACTTCCATCACTAATTTATATTATAATATAGTTGTAACACCAAATAAAAATATAACATTATGAAAATAATTTTTATAAATATATACACTATTATTTATATACAAGCATAATAACTATTCTACACACCTGCCTGCCCACCACGCTACTCGGATCAAACCGCCGGACGGCCCGATAGTAACAGTTATAGGTCAGGAACGTCGCACCCACACGCTACGCATCTCGAAGTAAAATGTACCGCACGTGACTGTAATGATAATATCTTTTTTACTGTCATATTATTCAAAAGGGAGCTACTTTTTTCCTCGGGCCACGGTATCATGGTCCGCACACACGACAGTAATTCGAACGGTGAGGATAGTAATCGCGTTACCATTTTTTACTGCCGATCACGTATGAGTGAGTGTTTTTTAATCGGGCCACGATCTCACGCTGTCCGCCGCGTGTGGTCATATCCAGCAGTAAACATGTAACGTATGCGACATTAAATATGATAAAAGTTTTCTAGCGCCTCATCACGTCACAGCGACTCTTTGGTTTCTTAGGCCATGGACCAACCATTTTCCCTGCGTGAGACGCCACGTAGTAGTAAAAATAGATTGCATACGGAATTAAATGTGTTATACAATTTTTACTGGATAGGTCCAAATAAGAGCAAACATCAACTTTTTTTTCTTGGTACAATGAGCACAGTAATCTCAAACGGGAAAGCCAGTAAGCTATATACATATAGAATGCAGTAAAATTGTGTGATACTAGCACAATAGTAATGTGACAGCAATACATATGACACGAAGACAGTAAAATAGCGAAAACACAAACATAAAAACAGTAAGTATAGAAGTTATTCTTCATTATATTTTTTTTGGGGTCTGATAGTGTGGACAATCGTGTTTACAGAAGACCATCCTTTTCTTGTAGGGCAGAATATTTTTAAAAAATAAGTAAGAGTTGAAGAATCTAGTGACCGTAGGACTCTATCTTGGCCTTCAAATCTTTGTAAGCCAACTCCTCGACTTCAATGGGTGATCATCGACCATCTGATCCTCCACCTGTTCCCTCGAGCGTTCGATTCGCGCCTCGAGTTATTCGGACTGAAGAATCAAGTCGAAGATAGCCCAGAGGCCATCTTTCACTGCTTCCTCGGTCTGGGCGTGGTCAACCCACGCGCTCTGCACCTTCACCTCGTCTTCGACCCTCCGGGCCTCGCCCTCGATGCGGACCAAGTAGTTCTAGAGGTTGATCTCGACGACAAGGTTAACCTTGTTGGCACTAGAGACAATGGCATTGGTCCGCCAGAGGAGGATCTCCAGCTAGTGGATGGTCGCCGCCACGTTGCCCGGCAGACCGGAGGGCGGAGAACGGAGGTCATCGTAGCCATAATGCTTATCCGCAGCCTGGGCCAGGTTTGGCCAAAGAGGTGCTTGTAGATAAGAGTGAGATAGGCTAGAATGGCCGTCGAGAGGAGAAGGTGGTGCGGATTGGAGGAAGAGTGGGAAAGCCATTTTGTTTCCTTAGCTTGAGGGAATGGGGATCGAGAGGGTATAAATGTATTCGACGTTTCGGTGTTCGAAGAAAGATGAGGCTTGTGAGAATTCTGTTTTCAAAAGTGGATGTTAATTTATAAACAAGTAGTAAAGTCGGCAGCGGAAGACAAAGACACACATCGGGAGCTAAAGTTGCATTGGTACGCTTAAAGCATCAATCATGTTTATGTATTTTTCTTGCAATTGAACAAATAAAAATCATGAACAACGGACTAGTAAAGGCCAGATCATAATAGGGTAAAAGCTTATTATATGTGCAGAAATTCTAGACGAAATAATTTCAATAACATTACTAGCATCGTAGAGTAAAGGAGCTCATACGGAGCAATAATTGAAACAATGTCACGATATGTTTGTTTATCTTTACTATTATAAAAGAAGGATTCGATGGTGGTGGTGGTGGTGGTGGTGGTGAGTCTGCCATCTATCTCCCCACCTCATGAGTTGGTGGGATATTTTATGGATAGATATATGCATACATGCAAATATTATTATAAGGATCTTCTATGGACAGTTAGATCATATGCGCATTTGGTTTATGAAAAGACTCTTTGTGGCTTGCTAATTGAATGTGAATTTTGTATGCAACTTTTAGATTCAAAAGTAATTACCTTATGCATATTAGTTTTTTAAGTTTAGAACACATATATGTTTATTCGATATCCAATTAGCAAGCCACGGAGTCTAAAAAAAAACAGTAACCACCACGTAACAACAGTAAATGAATATTATAGACACAACAAATATTGTTCACACACACAGTAACTCCAATACACCAAGGCAACAATACCGTGGCATCCCCCGCGCCGTTTTTATAGTAAGGTCGTTTGAACAGAACAATAAACCAACCCGCGCGAGCTCGTCCTCCGACACCATGTACGTCGTCCATGTCGTACATCGCCGTCATCCGATCCACCAGCACCATCAAACCAATGAACACAACAACCGTTTCCCGTGTAACCACCAACAAACATCAATTACAATTGCAGTAAAATAGGGTCACATGCATAGTAGCGATAACTACTTTTGTGTCAATAATATCACATTATGTTTATAGTAAGAGAAATCTTACATAATAATAAAACAGCTCACTCGGGCACAGGTCTCGATATGTGCTAAGCGGTGTCATCAAACAGTAATATGTATATGGTAATGTAGTAAATGTGTCATATTTGAAAGTAAAAACATGGCTATTCAGCAATCATCGTTGCCATCCTACCCACCGGTAAAATCGTCATTAGCGCAGTCCTCTTCTGATCCGTCGTCATGAATTAGCTAGCGGTGTGCACCGGACCTTCCTCTCCCTTTACCTTACTCCCCTTCCCCTGCCACTGCCTCTGTCTCTTCCTCTTGAAGTGGCGTTTTGCGAAAGGGTTGGGCAGATGGTACAATTGTGGCCAGTTTTCATGCCACACCTATAGCACGCCTGTGTCATCTTCTTCTCTACCAGGGCAGAGGGGTCTCTAGTTTGTTATCGCCGCATTTGAGACCCTTGGTCTAAGACAGATGAGGCGCATATGGATTGATCGTCGAGTCACCCGCTTCATCGGGTTCAGCGGTCTCGGTAGCCACCGGGCCAATGTTAATGGGTGTGCTATCAAGCTGCACTCGGAGCGCCTTGAGGACCTCCATTGATCTATCGTACGCAGGACTTGAT
Organism: Hsuehochloa calcarea; assembly: GCA_036346395.1. Lineage (NCBI taxonomy): Eukaryota > Viridiplantae > Streptophyta > Magnoliopsida > Poales > Poaceae > Hsuehochloa > Hsuehochloa calcarea. The sequence continues at coordinate 21,510,563 of CM070610.1, read as the reverse complement.
CGGCACCCTGGCCTAATCATGCCCATAGCCTCTGTTAGTAGGGTGGAGTGCCAATACACCTCAGTCGTCCTGTCATGACCGACTTGCGTGAGCTCGTGCCCGTCGTACGACACATCCACCCTTACATTCCTCATGTACCTACAGAGCACGTACTGGCTTGGGATACTCTCGACCTGCAAGTGGGTGAACGTCTTAACTAGGTGCGTGTAGAACAGCCCAACAGGGAAATGAAAAGGGCATTAACAGTAAATTGTATAGTTATTAGCAGTAAAAATGACACTATGTAACCGACCAATGAGTCGAGTAATTAGAATAGTATTGGGCAGTAAATATTAGAATGCTAGACAATAAAAGTATATTTGTGCTCCCACATTTGCATTCACTGTCATAGATACCAGAATCTTTGTTAGCTAGCACCTTGAACTCATGTTGTGACCACGCGAACGATGTGGACTACTTCCCGTGAGACACGAGATAGAGACCATCTCGGTCTGGGTCACCCCTGATGCGGAAGGCTGTACTGGAGAAGTAAGTCTCTTTATACTCCTTGAACACGGTAGGTGTGTACACTCTACTCAGCTACTTCTCGAATGGGAATAGAGTGGCCCTCACTAGCTGTCTCTGTGAGAACGCAAGACTAGACACAATAGGTAGTAGATACATTAACAACATGAAGTAATTCTCGATATATGGTCCAGTAAAAGCTTATCGGGTTCGCCATGTACCGATCACGACATACTTAACAGTAAACCCTATACTAAGGGGAAGTAAATGCTTATCTAACGTCCTATAAAATCTTTACGTACCGTGGAGCAGTGTGTCTCCTGAGACTCTGAGTGCTTCCACTTCTACAACACCCAATGCATCTTCAACGCGAATTGGTGGAGCAATGTCATGTGATCCACGAAGTTCCGCTTCACCATCTTGTTTATACTCTCGCTTCTCTGTGTAGATGTCATCCTCCCGTAGTACACATCCTTGAATTACATTGTGATCCATCTTTACCGTGGGTCATAGAGATTAGCAATGACGTGGCTATGCTCGAGGCCATATTCTCTTACCAGCTCCTCCCACGCATCTTCGAATTTCCTTAGAGTAAGCAGATAGTTTATAACAAAAACCAAACGCTCCTTCAACCCTTTGTGCACCGTGTATAACTTGTTCAGGAGCTACTTGTACTTCTTAAGCACGTGCCACCTGCACAGCCTGTGGTGTCTGTTGGGGAAGACTCGCGGGATGGCAGCGGCCATCGCCGAGTCCTAATCTGCATTACATGCAAATGCAATAATCAGTAAAATATGTATAGAGAATGTAGTAAACATCAACGGACATAGCAAGAATCAATGTTTTTTCATACACATTAAAACACATTCAAGAGTCAGTAAATGTGTTCAATAGATGGAGTATATATGATGGACACAGCAAAAACATCACCTATAAGAATGCAGATGGGGTCCTTGCCCTTCATGCAAGTATGGAATGTCCTGAACAACCACTCGAAGTATGTTGCCTTCTCATCCCAGAGCAGCGCGACACCGAATATTGTGTTCTACAGATGGTGGTTCGAGCAACTAGTATAGCCAAAAGCATATCATACCGGTTGGTTTTGCATGTCATGTCGAACGTGACAATGTCTCCAAAGTCAGCGTACTCTATGCGACAGCTCGCATGGCTCTGAAGATGTTCTTCACAATGTCGTTATCATCCACCTGTATGTCGTAGAAGAACTTTTCATTCTACACCCGACACTTCTTGAAGAAATCCACCAGCTTGTTTACATCGTCAACATGCTTAGCGCGTATATTCGCAACCTTCCTAAGATTGGTAGTAAAATGGAATAGTAAATACATTAACTCTACGTAGGCATGCACTAAAAGGAGTTTGTAAGAAAAGAATAATAAATCTCATAGGACATAACATTAAAGGTAGTGTGACGACAAAGTAAATACCTGTTTTCGAGGCCGCGAGCAGTGAACGGTATGTTATGCTGCCCTCCATGCATCTCAGACAAAATGTTCATCATGGCGTTGTGAGGGACCCTGCAAGTTTGCATGGTGTCGATGAGTTGCATCAAGGATGGATCAAAGTTCTTGTGCGACTGCATGAACGCGACTAAGGACAGCGTCCTAACGAGGGGGTGGTTGTGCTCCAACACAACCCTTTCAATGCATACAGAGGCATTCTTCAGGCTCTTCCTTAGCTTCACGAAGACCCTGAACCGAATCCTCTCTGAGGTTTTGCAACATTCATGTTCCTTTTTGGGCATCAGAGTTTGTGTTTCCCTTCTAGATTTCCACAGAACTCTTTGTCCGTCTTCTTGCTCCTGTTCTTCATGACTCCAAACCCAGCATGTCGCATGTACCGACTATAGAATTAGTAAGCCTCGTCCAAATTCTCAAACCTCATGTAGATCTATGGCACCATGTAGTCTGGAACATCCACGTCCTGATAATAGTGAAACATAATCACCACAGTAATCTCCAACGGAAAGCTAGTAAAGGGAGATATAGAGCACAATAAAATGTGTGATACAAGCACAGTAGGGAATATGACGGTAATAAAATGATATATCGACAGTAAAAGAGAGCATAGAGAACCATAAAAAAATAACATACATGAATGAATGACCGATCTATGCCTGGTGTTCTCATCTCACTCAGAGAAACCGCGAGGGGGGGTCGGGGCCGAGGTGTGGAGCATAGGACCCCGGTTGTCGGGGGACCTTACTGCCAGAGGTACAACATTTGCCATCGGCGTCAAGTAACTCGGTGTGTCCGCCGTCCTGCTGAGAATGGCACTAAACGACGGGGGAAATCTGCATGCGCTGGAGGCAAATTTGCCCGACACGGGCGACGGCGACCAAGTATCGCCGATCATGGTGCACCCGTACCCACGCGGGGGACGTCCTGGAGTCATTCTCCCTATCGATTCATCGAAAGGGTGACATCAAAAGGGGACGGCGGGCGAGGAAGGGCGTTTGAACGGGTATGGGGAATGCACGTCTATTTACATCTATTTAGTGGGAGACATGGGATCACGTGCTTTTTATTCGACAACACGGGAGGATGTGGTCTCTTTTTTCGCAATTGTGATCGCGTGCACATGGCAGGAGTTTTCCCGCTTATACGGTAAAAGACATGTTATAAGAAAACTCAAACATATAAACACGAGCAGTATTTACAAAACATACAAATGGCAGTAATACTTCGAGACCTATACAATAATATAGCTCACAAAGAACAGTAAAACCACATCGCACTACTAGTATTATCTATCCTGCATAGCAGTAAACGGTGGGGGATAAAATGTAGGAAGTCGGCATAAAAAATACGTCGGAGGGAAATGCATGTGACACAGGTAACAGGGGGTAATCATATTTTTACTGCTGCTACATGTGCTCCTGGGACATTTTTACTACCGTATGCGGTGCGGGGTGAGGGTTTTCGTTTTTACGGCGGTAGGGGTGCTCATGAGCCATTTGACCGTCATTCGCAATGCACAGTTTGCGTGCTTTACTGCCGTTTCGAGGAGCGCGCGCCGGGGGGGGGGGCTGGTCCGTCGCGCGTCCTAGGTTTCGTCCCACACACAAAAATAAGTTATTCTACTCTTAGGCGCTGAACATCACACACACACACACATATATTGTGTGTGTGACTATCTTGTATTCATTGTAAATATAAAATATATTGATAGCCAAGATTTTATAAGCTTGATTGCACACATCCCAAAATGATATGCATTTGTGAATAGAGGGAGTAATAATCTTTACACAAAGATGGTGCTAACACAAGATGGAGTAGGGTAAGAGGAGAGAAGCATGCCACATATCTATGGCTCCAACCATCGGGGTGTCTCCTGCACTGCAAAGCCCTTGACGATGCATCCTTCCTTTGTCCAGGCTATCGGTGGTTGTTCATCAACCATGACGATCGACGCCTTCCACCAACGGCGATGATTTAGAGCCCTTGATGGTCACTGATCAGAACCGTCAACAATCACGATGGTGGATTTGAGGTGGGTTACCCACCATCCAAGCATAAAAACAAGGAGACACAACCCTCGACTACTATATCATGTACCGACGTCGGATGGATTGTTTCAGGGACCTCTGGCGAGGCATAAATCGCAAGCACACTCGGGACCCTAGGGAGTCCTTACCACGACCAAACTCACATAGTCCTAGTCAACACGTGTTTAGCTTTGTTGGCATGACTTATATGTAATTTCCTAAGTTTTCTAGGGTTCTTTTAGCAAACTTTTTAGGACATGTAATATTTTTAATGAAATCAAGAGAAATATGATTGAGTTGTATATGTCTTATAAAAATGGAAAATTTATATGCCATTGCAAAGTTCTCATATCCCTGGTTTGTTATTGCAAAACACACTTCCCTTTTGGGAAGTGGGAGCCTGGGAGTGTGGGGTATTGGATCGGGGAGGATTGGTGGAAAGGAGGATGGTGTTGCTGCAGTTGGGGAGAGAGGGGAGGAAGAAGAAGTGTTTAGGCCTTTAGGGTATGACATGTGGACCATGGATGTCACCGAGGGAAGGGTAATATGGCCATTACTGGGAAAATATGACAAGTCAACCACACCTTGATCTAATGGAGGTAATGGTGATGGCAAAAACGGGCAAGGTTTGTGAAATGCAGTGTCATATAAGGGAGAGAGCGTTTTGCAGTGGCAGGTCAGGGACTTAGAAAATTTTCAGTGGCATATCAAAAAAATTCCCTATAGAAAGGAAGCAATTAGCCCACGCTATACCGTTGGGTGCCCTTCCCAACGTTATAACATCCAACCATCCATTGTGATGGCCAGTCCGAATTATATCCACACACTCTCTCTCTCACTTGTACACTCTCTCCCTTACCTATCTACTTTCCCTCTCATTGTTGATAGTTTTAAAAACTTTAGGCCAGTTTAAGGAAACTTTTGAAAATTCAAGCAAGTTTCTCACAAGGTTTGGGCAAGATTTCAAAATTTTAGGATTTTTTGGATAAGTTTCAAGTAACAAAAGTAGGTTTAAGCAAGTTTTAAGGAACAAAAGCAAGTTTCAGAAAGTTTCATGAGGTTTCAAGAAAACCATCTCCAAAGGTTTGGGCATGATTTCAAAATTTGAGCAAAATTTCAGACTAGTTTCAAGTAACAAAAGCATTTTTAATCAAGTTTCAAGTAATAAAAACAAGTTTCAGCAAGTTTCACACAAGTTCCATGAAGTTTCAAACTAGACTACAAATTTCTGAGAGTATTAAGTTAGTTTTGGATTGAGTATTCATGTTTCACATAGTTTCACGCTAGTTTCATAGAGTTTCAAGCAAGTTTGACACCCCGAAGCTTCACGTTTCATAGAGTTTCAGATGAGTTTCATGCCAAATACTGAAGTTTCATGCTCAAAGATTCAAGTTTTGAAGGATTTTCGGACAAGTTTCATACCAAATACTGAAGTTTCATACCAAAATATTTAGGTGTCATACGAGTCCTAAAAAAATCAAGTTTTAGGTGAGTTTCACATATAAAAAATGACATTTCAAGCAAATTTCAAACACAAAAGTCATAAATTTCATTTCAAATTAGTTTCGAGAATGTTCCATAACAAATCAAACAACTTTCGGTAAACATTCAAAAATTTCACAAAAAAATCATAGAGTATCACTTGTTGGTTCCTTCCACGTGAAGCTGTCAAGGAGCATGGCAAAAGTGAGGATGCTGGCATGCTTGCAAGCTGCCCCATGCCTGTTGGCGCTGCTGCAGCCTTACTTCGTCATCGCACCATGCTCCTCGTCGACGCACCCCGCGGGCTTTGTCTTCGCTCATGCCTACCGTCAGTCGTGAGCTCGCTGCCAATTCTCATGATGCCTCACCAGAGTTCACGTGGTCGATAGCCATGCCTCCCATCGCCGTTGGTTGTCGCGCCACGTCGGATCGAGGAGCACCACCATGGCACCATCGATTGTTGAGCCACACTAGAGCGATTGCACCGCCACCAAGCCGCTACCATGCATTACGAACATCACCGCTGTTCGGCAGTGCAGAACCATCGACGTGGTGGTGGTCAGATCCAATAAGGAGGATGATAGAGTAGTGGGCATCCCTGCTTCGTCGGGCGGTGGGCGTTGCTCGTGGAAAGAGAGTGAGGGAGAGAAAGAGAGAGCTATGAGGATATGATGGAGTATACATGTTCATGGGCAACCCGGCCCGGTCGCCCAACCAATGCTCAGCCTGATTTTTCGGGCTCGAACTGGGTCGTGCCCGAAGTCGGACTAGGCTCGAGCCCCAATTTTTGGCTCGTAAGCCTGGGCCGATGCCCAAAAATCCCTAAGGATGTAATAACATAATAGATGTTAATAATTTTTTAAACAAACTTATTCACAAAAAGAATGTTTTGGGGTTTTTCTCAGGCTTGGCCATTTTAGACCGGGCTTTTTCAAGCCTGGCCCGGTCTGACGTTTGAACATGTCTATGATGGACTTGGTACCCATTTGGATAAGGATAGGAAACGGAGGTCCATTCAACGGCTTGCATGAGATTCATCATATGGTGATTTCTTATCCCACCGGTTGGCGGAAAGAATGCTATAGCACAGGGGCGAAACCACCACTGGGGCTCCAACCCCACCTTCGCCGCTAGACCTCAATACCCCTAAGCACCGACATCGATTTTATGGCATAGCGACGGCGCAAGGACAGGCGCTCGGGCGACAGGAGGAGGAGGATGCCTGAGCAGTGTGCTGATTACCTGATTCATGGGCTGTGGTGCTTGGTAGACCGCTACCTTGGAGGCCAAATTGGACAAACTTAGCCTTCTGCCTGCCCAGGCACACCGACACTGTCAAACACTCGAACACTAGGTTTGTTAGACGCAGACATAGAGAGGAGGGGGGGACTCGTGAGGACTTGGCGAGCCCACACAGCGACTGCGGTGACGACAGCGAGCAGGCCCACAACATTTTGTAATTGTGTTAATAGATTGAATATAGACGATAGCCAAGTAGTTTGACTGGTTGTTCCTGACTTGTTCATATATTTGCAAAAATATTTTTTTCATTGACAGCCATTTGGGCACACTATCCATTAGCGATATACTATATTTATTGTATTTTGCACTTTCATCTTATTTTTTATACTTTCAATTAATTTGGATCTTAAAAGACATATAGATACATATTTACTATATTTGTTTCATATTAGTTTAAACACGTAGGCAGGAAAAAAAAGGGAGTAAAATTTTCTTGCCATACCAATGACCACTAGGAACTAGCTAGGAGCACGCACCTGCTGAATGACACGAGGAGCTAGCTAGCAAGCATGCACAGAAAATAATGCGGCTACTGCAGCTAGCACAGGCAGCTTATCAATCGCACGAGCCTGGGAGACCTGGGTCAGTCTAGCTTGGCACGATGGCTGTGCCCCAGAACTGCCTGACAGGTGCTAGTAGTAATTTTATTAGCGGTGGTATGGTGGCCGATTCGACCGGTCACCGGTTCCCTTGTCCGCTTTGCCCGGTCCATGCCCCAGCTCGTCGTCTTCAGACGTTCGCCACCGTGTGATTGACGCGCCACCCGTCCATCCATCACTCCGATAATCAGGTTCAGCAGCTGAGACAGATACATGACAGATGTGGGCATGTCAGCACCGGCGGCCTAGCCCCGGCCCTGGTCTTGCCTCGTAGACCGCGATCGGTGATACAATCGCAGCGTCCCCCCTGCGTGTCATGTAGAGAACTTTCAGTCTTGTTAAGTGAATCCTCTTGTCCATTCCATCGAGAATAGAGACGCAACGGTAGTGCTCCGTGTGCTACACGGTACTCTGACTCATCCCACGCGTGTTTGCCCAGTCCAACAGTTACGCGAGAAATTCCGTAGTGTTTCTCTACTGCTTAAAAAAGATTGATTGCGATTCATCATCTCTATACGATATGAATCGTTAGATCTATCTTTTTTCATAAGATGTGAGTTATTGGATCTCGTTTTTTCTCGGCTCCTCCCGTGCGCACGATTGACCACCCATAGCCTTCTTTCCACTCCTCACACACCCCAACTGGTGCGCAAGAAACCCAAAGATCCCATCGATCTTTTTAAAAACGAGTTGCCGACGGATCACTTGCATTGTAGGCTGAGCACGACGACGGTTGACGAGCTATGATTTTTTTTAATCCGTAGCAAAATACGAGCATTGAACTAGTTTTAGTAAACGCAGGAAGCACACACATGCCTTCACGTCTACACATACGAGGATGTGTTCTTATCGTACATCTAATCTAAATCGGAATCCTATACCTTAGGTAGTGCGAGCACGTTTTAACTATTTAACGCACTACAGCGTGTATTCCTACCAAACAAACCTCATGGAAATTGGTGAGTGCGAACGTCGAAACATGGTTTCGAACACTAGTGGGGTGAGAGCGAACCACTCGGCTCTCACCAACGGAGCTACACTCAGTCCTCGAAATTCTTAGTGTTGTAGTACCATGAGTTTTCTTCTGTAATATAGATGGTCGTAATGAAATGAGATTGCCTGTTTTTTTGTTGGGGTGTTAAATATAGGAGGTCACGGAGTGTAACACTCCGATTTATTATAAAAAAAAGCACACAAAAGAGAAATTAGACATAAGAAAAGGGATTTCTGTAGTTTTTCGGCAACCTGGGCTTCAAGCCTTGGTCCAGGAGGCCCATGAGGGGCCAGCCACGTATAAAAGGAGGGGGAAAACCCCTATTAGCACTGTAGCTATAGTGCGCCACCACTGTTCACGTACTGTAGCAACCCCCATGTTGCTCTACCAAGATGATGAGAAGAGGAGAAAGGAAGGAGAGGACAAAAGAAGAAGAAAGGAAGAGGAAGAAAGGGGAGGAAGGAAGAGGAGAGGAAGGGCGCAATCACGCAGCGAGACTTCGATCTCCAGTGGTTCATCAAGGGTAAACTTGATCCCCGATCGCTTTGTAGATTAATCGATTAATTTTGATGTTGTCAGTAGTAGATCGGTTTTGTACAGCGACATTACTTGTCGGTTTTGGGTAAGTTACGTGCGTTTTCTGGTATGGTCATCTCTTAGAAAGTTGTAGTGGTCGTCCTTAGATTTCTATAGGTACAAAGATCACTCAATTTGGAGTTACGGTTTAAGAGTTATTATGGTTTCTTTGCGACTGTTCAGAAGGGCTGACGAGTATTAGCAGTCACATTGTGTGGCTAATATGATTTAGTTAGATACCGAATCAGAAAGTTCACCTAACATGAAATTTATAGAAAATCTAGTAAGATTTTCATAATGTTACAGAACGCTATTTTTAGTTGTGTCAATCAAAAGTTATGGATTTTGTAATACCGCTGTAGTTCTGACTAACAGATTGAAGGAATAGAAACTTCACATAATCATTAGATTTACTAGAAGGCGGAATCAGAAGACCTTGACAACTAGGTTATCGTAGACGGTTTTGTCATTTTTCCAGAGAGTTCAAGATCACTCCGTTCGAGTTTTGTAGTAAAAGATATGATGATTTTCGTACTACTGTCTCGTGGGACCTTCTAATAGACTGTCGGAAAAATTGAGTAGAACCCTTATTCGAACCCTAGGTTTCTGAGAGTTGGGTTAAGGGGTGTGAATGTAGTCCATTTTCCTCAGCGTTCTTATTGTTAGCAATATACTTGTGTAGGAGGCGGAGTTCCGGAGCTAGGGGCATCGTCCTTGCCTCCCCGCACGTCGTAGTGGAAAAAGGCAAGTACAACTGTATGTTTGTGATTGATATGTGTTTTTCTCTGCTTGGTGGTTATATGATGAATAATGATGATAGTTTTTCACGGACGGTTCATAAACCGATGATAGAAAGAACCGTGTGATGATATTTTCTATAGTAGTGTGTACTTTCAGCAAAGATACGAAAAACTTGCGTCCTAAATCAAATGCCACAAAACTTGAGCATCCTATGTCCAATTTTACCCCCCTTTTTACATGAAACCAAAGTCGATTGCTGAAAGGGACACAAACACATCATCCACCTTAGTACCGCCAACCATGAATATTATCTTGAATCTTGATCACTGTGTATTGCGGTAACGTGGGGGCGGCAAGAAGGAAAGAAACAAACTCATGCTTGGAGCAAGGGGGAAGCAAAAATTCAGATATGAACGCCTCATACAACAACGAGTAACCGCTGAGGTGCCAAATGCCATTGATCCTCAGTATTGCATTTTCACTAGAATATGAGAACAATACACTGTCATCTCAAAGGAAAATTGAATAGTAGCACAATGCAATGCCGCACTACATTATACATCGATCCTTACCATTATATAAAAAATATATTCTTGAACACGTTTGCATTGGATAGCCGAACTATAATGGCACCTTGAGTCGCAAAAAAAAAACAAATTGATCAGGAAGAGGCCAGCAGATGGGCACAGGCGGATAACACACTCTCAATACAGAGATGCTATGGTGTGCAGGAATTATAAGCGATCTCTACCGTTCGATCGAAAGCGGAGATCGAGATCAATCGCTGCATCGTTTTTGTTACAGTGCGTTCGCTACAGTTTTTCCCTAACTTTTGGGAAAGTACTTTGCTGCTGTGCACTAAAATACTGTTTACACAATGTAAAATACTGTTCATATAGTATCCTCTACTTTTACTGCAGAAGATCCGGATCCAGATCCCGTATGGCCATTTCCGCTTTACCAGACGATGCTTTCCCTTTTTCGATGATGACCAATTACAAGAGCCCATATTGCGGCTATTATTAGCCTGTGTTTCTTTTGCCCAGCAAAGCCACCATGGGATAGTGAAAGAGGACAGGGTGATGTGCTCGTGAAAGACATTTTGTCTATGAAAGGAGCTAAAGAGAGGAGGAACACACGAGTTGACATCATAAGAGGAGGGGGAGGGGGAGGGGGGGGGGCAATGCAGCTTTTATTACTTTCTAAAAGGCTCTCGAGGAACAAGCAAGATCAACCTAGGTAACATAAACATTTTTCGGCTGTAAGGTTGTAGAAATGTTGCTTTTTCAGGAGGGCACAATGTAGCGATGTGGTAGTACCAATCTAGCTTCTTGAAAGAACTATACTATACTATACTAGAAAAGAAAAAGGAGTATCTTTACATTGTTCTTTAGTAGGTTAACCTCGGGTCACAATCCAAGCATAGGAAAATTTTATACTTTTGCAATTCCAAATGGTGTGTTTCCATGATCTGGGACTAGACATAGTATAATTTATCTTCCACCACAGCAAAGGTGGCGAATGTATCTTCTACGGCGGCTAAATTCTGAAGATGATGAAGAAGGAGGAGACTGCACATATGTGCGTAGCGGCTTACTGCTGGTGGTGGCCTGGTCCATGGTGGATGGAGTTCAGGTGTACATATGCATGACACGTGGCTTGGCTTGGCCTGGCGTCAGGGTAGTGTGAGCGTGACAAGTGAAAACTACCCAACGGTAAACAAGAGAATAAAAGCGGGTGGCAGCTGGCGAACCGGATATGTGGACTCTGCCGGTGCCGGGGCGCTCCGCTCGTCCAGTTTATTTCTCCGCCTCGTCCTGTGGGCCCCACCCCCCGGGCAGCCGCGAGAATTACGGCGGAAAAGCAGCGCGTTCGGTGGTGACCAGACCACCGCGAGGAGGAAACTCGCGGCGCTTTTCCTTGAATTTTCCGGCGAGCTAGCACCGTTCCGATCGGTATTTGGCGCAAAGAAGTTGTAGTTTTGACACCACGTCAGCGGATGGTTGGCCGGATTCAATCTGGATGAGTTTTTTTCATATGTCGCGTCCAGATCGAATCCGATCAGCTATAATGTGGATACGGTGTTTAGAAGTACAGTTTATTCACGTCGAGTGTTACTTCTGTAATTACCCATTGTAATCGTACTAAATTGGCCAAAAAAACCCTTTACCTTCTCCAAGTTGGTTATGTAGCTTGGCATGGTAGGCCATTTGCAAAACACTGCCTTGCCTAGCTTCTCTACGGGAGGGTAGTTCAATTGGCATACTGTTTTATATAATCTATACTTCTCGTAGCTTCGTTTATCTTGATATATATACCACTCCACTAAATGAGTCTTTGTCAGAATTTACATATTTTTTATTTATAATAGTGAAAGTAGTATACGCTTGTACGTAATTATAAAAATAACACCGCGATAGGTTAATCATGCCGCAAACAGCGCTCCCAGTCTGCGGTGTTAGGTATATGCACACTTTTATGATTATTATAATTCCTAAAATAATAATTGAATCAACAACAACATACATATTTGGAACTACAAACAATATAATGATCATCAATTCAAATATTTCTATCTCGTATATATACGCTACAAGGTAAAATATATAACAAGAACACTACTAACAGAAGTAGACATCAACATCATCACATGATTTATTTCTAGGAAGTAAGACCTAGCCATATTAAAAGATATCACCGTAACTTACAGAGAATCGTTTCGGCGAAGGCCGCAGTAAAGTCTGACGCGAGGAGATGACGCAAAACGGATGATGGAGCAGGAGGATGCCGTCAGCAGTAGCGCAGACGCTTCATAAAAACTGATTCGCCTTAATCCGTGCAGAATCACGAGAGATACCGGTTTTAAGACGCTGCTCTCACTACATTGATGCACATCGAAGAAGGAATGCAGAAGTTAAAGTTACCCAACACAGAAGAAACAAGACTAATTTAATTCTGTCTCAATTCTATTTCTGATAGAGACGAGTATTCTAACACCGATCTGCCCCTAGTATAGAACCAGCCCAAATATCAAAAGCATCCATTGTTTATTCAGTGGGTGTCACATCGAGTTGTTTTGGATTAGCTTGGACTATGGTACAACTACGAGACTACAAGTAGAAAGAGGGAACTAGCAGCACAGTACGTCGGTTGTCACTTTCCCAACACGTGGACCAGATACACAGTATACATATTTCTATAGAGAATGAGATTCTCTGCATTAAAGTATGTAATACAAATTATTTATAGTGTATAGATATTAGGAATGACCTAAACCATCTGATCAAAAATCAAAATCAAAAGCTACAATATTTTGCTGCAGTAAATGTTTTATTTGTTGATGCAATATTTAATACAGTAACACAATAAGATATTATTCACGTGTGTTCACACATTGGGACTCAGCAGTAATGTAGAGGAGTTGGATCCAGCTGTTATTAGTTCACTAGCAAAAAGAGAACCAGAAACAAGAAGGAAATTAAAGATGGGCAGCAAGAAACAAAACAATATAGGAATGAACAGAGAAGAAAGGGCCCAAGGAAAAAGGTGCACGGTGCACTGCCGCCTGCCCACCTTTCGTACCACGCCCATCTACCTACCTGCACTCTTCCAAGCATCACCTTTCACTCCCGCCGGTCATTACTGGCAAATCCCCGTGAACTCGAAGGTGATCACAATCTTTTAAATTCAGGGCCTCTCTGGTACCGATAATATATTGAATTGTATGTATCAACTAATTCGCTACAAAACTTAGCGTTGAGAAACGCTGAAAAATATACTTCGTGGATCCGAATGAATCTTCTCCACGGTATAAACAAGTAGTGGCGGATGCAAAGCTTTAGACAGGCCGATGCAAGTCACCTTATATGCCAGAATCGCCGTTTGAATTGTCGGTGCTGGCTTGCACCCATATGCATCCTCTGGCCCAACAACGGTAGGAGATTCTTGAGGGTTTCAGGCACCAAACCAGATCCAATCATGTAAATATAGAATGAATACGTGGAGGAATATATATGTGAAGTCTTCGAGGGTCCTATGGCCTATTGTACAAATGTAAGTAGGTTACGTTAGAAGATTGATCACATTGGCCAATAAAAGCGAGTGGTAGTATACTACGTTGCCTTTTAGCTTTCTAAGGGGGGAAGAAACGCATACCATGTGCCATAATGCCAATATTAGGTACGTTCTACTGATAGTATACAGTGATAGTATAAATTAAATCTGGTTATTGATTTGTTAAAGATATAATAGATTTTTATTTTTTATTTTTATTTTTTGTGAGGGTATTATGTTCTTTTCTAATTATGGTTGAAAATATTACTCTTTTGGTATGTGATCCTCACATAGGCAATTAAAATTATACCACTTGAGATTCTACTGCTCATATTAACCGGTGTGGTATAACTAAATATTAACTAATCTAAACTATTAGATCAAAGAAAATTAACTCGCACCATGAGACGGCAAGGGCCTTGCCCTTTCTTAGAGCTACAAGAAGGGCTTCGTCCAGTAAAACATTTCAGGCCCAAGATTTAAGGAAGGACCTATCTAAGAACAAAGATAAAAAGACAAAAAAAAGAGACAATCCTATATATATTATAAACATGCCCTAAACTACCAGGTCTTTAGGATCGAGAACACCGGCAAGAATCGTACTTTTGGTTCTCATCTAGGAAATTGATATGCGATCGGGCTATCCAATGTGGATAGCTCGCAAACGACAGTTATATTATAGCTATCTAAACGAAGAACTTGCATTTTAAAGGGTTGGGAAGGGGGACGAGATTAGTTTGTATTATATTCTTTATTAATTTAATAAATAGCCCATGAGTTTATGAAAAAACTACGGTTATACCCGGATAAATCGTACCCGCAAAATATTCCCCGTATGCAACGAAGCTCTGCAACACGATCATTACACCTCTAAGCAGTAAACCAGAAAATTTTACCGCCGTTTTGAGAGAGAGAATTACTTTTTACCGCGTCTGTGGCGTACACCTAGCTGCTAAGTATTAGCACTAGTGTACTTTCCAAGAAACAGCGGCCACCTTTTTTTTTTACTCCCTTGCGAGGGAAAAGAAACCCTTGGGAGTCCATGATCCAAAAACGATTCTCCATCTCAAAAAAAAAAAAAAACGGACTCTCGTTGGGCCCCTTCGAGGTCGCGTCCTACAGCTGTGCTGTGCGGTGCGGTGGTCTAGGACCGGGCCCCACTCCCCACGGCCCTGCCCTACCCTGTCCTCCGGGCCCACGAACCCACAAAGCGTCGTGGGGGCCCAGGCTGCAGGCTGGATGTCCTTCGACGAGTCACGACACGTTCCGCCTTATCCACAAAGTTTCTGTCCACTGTCGTACTTCGTCCATGCAGTTTAATTACACAAAAGCAGTTGAAAAGAAAAGAGAAAAAAAGAAACAGTTACCCCTAGTGAGAGCTCCGCCGTGAGCTAGCGGACGAGAGAGCGAGAGGAGCATAGCGAAAAGAAAAGGAGCCCGGCTGCCGAGTCCGAGCCGTAATGTTCAGTTGGGCCGAGCCCAAAATGTGTGCAGAGGTGGCCCGCACCGTATCGCCTCGCCGAGGTGAAACACGTCAAGTGGCCGTGGGGTCAGTCAGTCAGTCCGCTGCGGCGGCCATGTCTTCCGCCCAGGTTGAATGTTCTGACGCACCTCCGCTGTGTACCGGGCTAGGCCACGTGGAAGCAGCACAGGGGAAGCCCCGCAAGCCGACTCATCAACCATGTCCGATTTTTAATTAGTGTTGAGAGATACTGTCGCGGGTGAATAGCGACAAAATTAAAATTGTAAGAATAATGTAAAAATATAAGAGTATAATATAATATTGAACACCGAGATGTAGAAGGTTTTTTGCTTCTCTTTACCGCTCTTCACGCGATCAACATTTTATAATGATTAGTACATCTTATTTATAGACTAGAGACCCTGATAGAGTTTTGGATAGGGTGTCCGTACATGGACTAGCTGCTGGGCTAAGTTCATAGTTTCCCAACACTCCTTTGGGCACCCATCCTCATATGTTCATGCCTCAAAGCTCTATAAAAACCCAGTGGGAAAAAAAATTAGAGAAAGAGTATATGATATAAGTTCTGCTGTGTTACACGAATTATCTCATTAAAAACCTTAGTCGAGAAAGTTCAGGAAAACTCGTTAATGGAAAAAGAGTACAATCCACTCAATTTCATTTAATCTACATGATTTACTTTTTGGGTACTCGATCTTCGTGATCAAGTTTCAGTAATGAGTTTGTGAAGATTCCCCCCTGAATTCTGCACTTCTCTAAGTCTCATCATTTCAATTTCACGTATGCATCTTTCAAAGCTAGACACTGGAAGTGACTTAGTGAATAAATCTATAAGATTTTTATATGACTTAGTATGCAGTGCTTTAATTTCGTCCATCTTTTGTAATTCATGAGCATAGAAGAACTTAGGGTTGATATGCTTTGTGAGATGACTCTTTACATAATCCATTTGCACTTGTGCAACATAAGCTGCATTATCTTCATAGATAATAGTGGGGGTTTACACGATATTCAATCCACACGACTGCTGGATGTGGTGAATCATCCGCTGAAGCCAAGCGCATTCTCGTGAGTCCTCGCAGCGCTATGATTTTCGAGTGGTTTGTCGATGTCGATACAAGACTTTGCTTAAACGATTTCCATGGAATTACAGCTCCACCACATAGGAATACATAGCTTGTTCGCGACTTGGTTGTATGCAGGTCCGACAGGTACCCCGTATCTGCATAGACATGTCTTGGTTCTTTCTGTAGAACATACCAAGGTCTTTGCTTCCTTTGAGGTATCGAAGATGTCCTTCATTCCCTGCCAATGCCTTTGGTAGGTTTTGCACTATATCTTGCTAATAGGTTTATGACAAATACAATGTTCGATCTAGTACAGTTTGCTAAGTACATGAGTGCTTCTATTGCACTTAAGTATGGTGATTCCGGTCTCAGGACTTCCTCCTCCTCTTCTCTAGGTCTATACGGATCTTTATCTTGCTTGCAAATATCTGACACTTTCAAAAGGTATGCATTTTCAAAGCCGAACATTTCTAACACATTCTGAATGTAGGTTGACTGATGCACTAAAATCCCTTCAAGGGCATGCTCAAGCTGCAAGCCTAGGCAATCTTTGGCTTTAACCAAATCTTTCATTTCGAACTCCTGCTCCAGGTAAGAGTTTGCTTTCTTAATACCTTCTAAGGTTCTGATGATATTCAGATCACCAACGTACACTGAGATTATACAAATCCATCTTGGGATCGTTGTATAAATACACATGGATAATTTTCATTGTTTGTGTAGCCTTTCTTGCATAGAAAGTCGCTTCAAGTAATTATACCACATCCTGCTTGATTACTTAAGTCCGTACAGTGACTTTATGAGTTTCACGCTGTATAGATTTCTATTTGCACTGTCTTGGTTCGGGATAGGGATACATCCAGGTATCTTCATATAAATGTATGAATCTAAATTTTCATAAAGGTATGTAGTTACCATATCCATCAATTTCATTTCTAAATTTAAGTTAGCTGCCATTGAGATTAAATATCTAAAGGGTGGTTCTGCCCATGATTGGGGGATAGGTTTTTTATAATCACCTCCTGGATGTTGAGTGAAACCTTGTGCAACGAGTCTTGTTTTATGTCTTACAACTTCATTGTTTTCATTTATCTTTTGAACAAATACCCACTTATGCCATACGGGGTGCACATAGGGAGGCGTGCGGCTTACATGCCCAAACATCTCTCTTTTATTTAGAGATAATAATTCTACTTCTATTGCCTTCTTCCAATCTTCTCAATCTGATCTTTTGTTACATTCAGCGAGCGATACAGGCTCTGGATCAAGATCGATGATCGTGGCAATTTTCTTTGCAAAATAAATATCGACATTGGCTATTGTTCTATTCATAGATTCTCCCGCGGTCATATAATTTATAACTATTTTTTTATAGGGCGATTCTTCTAATGTTTCTACTTGCTCACTTTTTCTTCCAATTAAGGGGGCAAGTCCCTTTAGTTTTTCAGCTCCGATATGTGTGCACACATCCATGCTGATGTTTCCCTTCATGGGATGTTCAAATCCGGTATGCCTTTTCTGAAGGTTCTATACTAGTGCCAGATCTCAACTGGCTCCCCTTCTGGTTCTGGGGAACTTCGGTGATCGGCTATGTCAAGTCCATATGATCCTTTTTCACTAGGTGTTACTGATTACTTCGGATTCGAGGGGCGGGAGTTCTCATCCTTTCTGAGGCCTTAGGACGGGATTAGGGATACCTTCATCGGTATTTCAACCCTCTCTGGTGCATTATGTACATGCATATGCGACTTGGTCACACTCTTCAAATTACTAAAGTGGTATGGTAGTTGATTCACTAATGCTTGTAAATCAATTATCTTCTGGACCTCTATTTGCTTCACTAGTGCGCGGGTCATGTACATGGATTTCAATTATCTTCTGGACTACAATTGTCTTATGGACTTCAATTATCTTATGGACTTCTCTATTTCTGAAAGATCTAGACCCGCCATTATGAGTTAATGGATTGTTTTGGTGATTAATGGCAAATCCAAATATGAGACTAACTCTCTTGTCAAGTATTATCTTTGTGTAATCTCATTTGGATATAAAGGTGAAATACAACGAGGTATGCAATCGACATCTTAATCTTATATATTGTTGCATTCCTCGGATCCAAAATATAGGATTGAACTCAACCATAAGTTAAACTCAAATATGTGCATATGATCTTATTACACATTTGTGTATGCACACATCTAGGGGGAGTTTTATTCTATATTTTGTGGTTTCATTAGTATTGATCCATATTCCATTCTCCACATACATTTGGGATCTTTACTTTGAAACAAATCCATTTGAGTATACAAAACTTGTGTAGTTCGTATATACTCATGTTGTGAGTATATAGAACTTGTGTAGTTTTTGTATACTCATGTTATAGTATATATAACTTGTGTAGTTAATATATACTCATTTGTTACTTCAATTATCTACATTCAATTTATGAGTATTTAAGTGGTTATCATCAATTACCAAAGAGGGAAAGATTGAGGTATCTTGTCCCACCATTATGAGTTAATGGTATGGTGTGGTAATTAATGATAATCATATTGTGGAACTAACATTTTCCATGAGTTGGATGAATAGGTTATGTTCCAGGATGGTGGAGACTTAGGGATGATCATGAGTTGATCATCAAGTCAAGAGCTTGGTGTAAAGGACACATCATGAGTTGATGTTTATCAAGAAGGGATGATCATGAGTTGATCGTCAAGTCAAGAGAAGACCCATCATGTGTTGATGGAGGTCAAGTGAAGGAATGTATCATACGTTGATGCATGTGAAGACTCGGAATGAAGAAATCATCATGTGTTGATGATGTTCAAGATAAGATCCCGAAGTAAAGAAATCATCATGTGTTGATGATTGTCAAAGTCAAGGACCCGAACTTGAAGTGTTGATGTGCGTCATCAAGCTTCAAGAAGATGCAAGGTAAATGTATGACTAGCTAGGGCTAAGGATGTGTTCCTAGTCTTTTACCGGTCTCGGTGTTTGGTTGATAGACCGGATTGCTAGTATAGGATTGCCGTACTATTAAGAGGGGTCTTGACTAGTAGCATGAGTTAGTCATGTGTTGATAGCTCATTGTGTTTGCTTTAGCTCATCTATGCATGGAGCTATTATTTGCGAATGTATTTTGCAAATAGCCGAGGCTCATGCATTTAATCTTTGTAGCATGGGACTATACTTTGCAAATGTGTTTTGCAAATGGTTGAAGTCCATGCGCCTTAGCCTTGTGGCATGATGCTGTTATTTGCGAATGTGTTTTGCAAATAGTTGATGCTCATGTTTGATTTCTTGTAGCATGTGACTTAAGTTTGCAAATGTGTCTTGCAAATGGTGTAAGTCCATGTACCTTTTTCCCTGTGGTATGATTCTAAAAGTTGGCAAATGTGTTTTGCAACTTGCTAGGAATCTTGCTATTGATCCTTGTTGGCATGGCTTATCAATTGGTAAATGTGTTTTGCAATTGAAGTTGTTGAAAAAGCCATTGCTGTGTTTGTCAGGATAATCGGAAGTTCCGCAGTGTTATGGGCGGAACTTCCTATTATCGGAAGTTCCTCAGTGTTGTGGGCGGAAGTTCCTATTATCGGAAGTTCCGTAGTGTTATGGGCGGAACTTCCTATTATCGGTAGTTCCGAAAATTTGGCGGAACGTTTTTTTCCAAAGAAGCACCCTTTTGGGACTTAGCCAAATTTTGGAGGTGCGGAAGTTCCGCAATGATATGTGAGGAACTTCCGATAATAGGAACTTCCGCTTTTTGGTTGGCGGAAGTTCCGATCTCAATTTCCAACGGCTAGTT
The DNA here is from genome assembly GCA_036346395.1 of Hsuehochloa calcarea. Classification (NCBI taxonomy): domain Eukaryota; kingdom Viridiplantae; phylum Streptophyta; class Magnoliopsida; order Poales; family Poaceae; genus Hsuehochloa; species Hsuehochloa calcarea. The sequence continues at coordinate 21,490,452 of CM070610.1, read as the reverse complement.
TCTCGTCTGATATAGCCGTTATTGTGCCTATCGTTGAGGTGCGGAAGTTCCGGACTTTGAACGGCGGAACTTCCGATTTCCCTGATTTTTCAGGGGTTTATCTCCCAACGGTTAGTTTTTGTGTGTGGGCTATATATAGCCACCTTGGCCGGTTGGGAGAGGTTGCTGGTGATATTGTGAACATCCTTTGAGCCTCTTGAGCTAAGAGCAAGCCTCTCCTCTCTTATGTGCATGTGTTGCACTTGGTGAGCTTGGAGAGTAAACCCTAAGTGCATGGGTTGCCTTAGGTAGTGGATTGTGTATCTACGTGAGCGTTGATACTTGATTAGTTCAAGTGAAAGTTTGGATTTATTACTCTTGGTGTTTGCCGACACCTAGACGGCGTGGAGGCGTCTTGCTCGGTGACCTTCTCAAGAAGCTTGTGAGAGGGCCCGACGGTTGTGAGTGGTTCGGTGCTCGCCATCTCCGGAGCGGAGAAAGAGCAACCATAGTGGAGCGAGGTGTGTGCTCATTTGAGGAGCCGGTCCAAGTGTTTGGACTTACCTCGGAGGTATTGGCTTAATTAGTGGAGCCGGTCCAATTTGTTTGGGCTAACCTCAACGTGGATTAGGGGAGACCGGCAAGTCTCCGAACACCACGGTAAAACATAATCGTGTCATCTTGTTTTTATTTGTGCTTTACTTTGAGCAATTTACATTCTTGCTTTAATTGCTTATATATCATTGTATGATTGCTCTCTTGTATTGTCGGTGCACTTAGTTGAGCCTAGTTGATTTAGGTTTTAATTGAGCAAAACCAATTCGTTATTAGCTTCCGTATTTATATATTGGTTTAGCCCGATAGAGATTTTAAAACCGCCTATTCACCCCCCTCTAGTCGGCCACCTCGATCTTACAAGTGGTATCAGAGCTTGGTCTCTCGTTGATTAGACTTAACCGTCTAGAGAGTAAAGGATGGCGACTAGAGATTTAGTGCACCTAGGTAAAGCACCTATTTTTGATGGCACAAATTATGCTTATTGGAAAATCCGCATGATTTGTTATTTTAAGGCCATGGGCCTAAATATATGGCGGATTGTAGATGCGGGTTTTTCTCCTCCAAAGGATCTTCTTGCTCCAATAATTGAGGAAGAGAAATGCTCGCATCTCGATGCTCAAGCTACTAACGTTTTATTTAGTGCTTTGAGTATAGATATTTTTGATGCCATATGCAATCTCAAGAGTGCTCATGAGATGTGGACTCAAATTCAAGATAAATATGAATTGTCCACTTCCACAAGTGAAGATTGCACATATGAACGGTCGTCGGGAGAAGAATGCTCAATCTCAAACTCCGATGATTATGAGGACTCCCCCACTCCCTCCACATCAACTCGATGCTTCATGGCTCAAGGTAATAATGAGGTAAACGAAAACGATGAGCCTTCTTATGATGAGTTGATGGACATGTTAGAAGAGCTTAATGAATATTTAGGAAAGGAGAAAATGAAATTCAAAGTTTTGAAGAAAGAGTATGTCTCTCTTCAAAATGATTATGATGTTTTAAAAGATGAACATGAAACTCTCCTCCTAAATAATCTAAATAGCTCTAAGGTGGATATAGGCATTGCATGTAATTTATTAGATGATATGCCATGCTTAGCTCCTACTTCATGCATTTCATCTAAGGTTAGCATATCCACCTCATGTGAGGATTTACTTGAAATGCCTTGTTGCTCTAAATTAGATACTCCTATTTCCTCCATATCTTGTAAGACTAATCTTGTAGAGGAAAATAATGAGCTCAAGGCCCAAGTCACAAATTTGAAGAATGACTTGGAAAGAAGCTATAAAGGGAAGGCCACTCTCGACGAAATATTGAGCAAGTAAAAATGCTTGCAAGATAAGAGTGGTGTTGGCTACACTCCCAAGAAAAGGGAGAATAGCAAGACAAGGCACAATGGATGCAACGGAAAGGGTCACTATGCCTCGGTGTGCCCTAATCAAAAGGATATCAAGACAAGACATTCAAAATTGAGGCAAACTGGCAAGAAGCAAGAAATAAAGACAAGTAGGGGAAGCAAAGTCCCAACTTGCTACAATTGCCGGGAAAAGGGGCATATTGGTAAACAATGTCCCAAATGTATCACTCCTAAGCCATTTATTTATAATGATCATTATTTGCTTAGGAAGGATATTAATGGCAATGTGTTTGCTAGAGTAGTTAGTTCACATAAAACTAATACTAGGGCCATTTGGGTGCCCAAATCTATTGTGACTAACATTCGTGGACCCAACCAAGTTTTGGGTACCAAAATGCGCTTTAATGCTTAATAGGTACTTGGAGAGGTATTGGAGGCTTGGCTTATTCATATAAAGATGGATTTTATCATATATCAAAATTGGAGCCAAGCTTGAGGATTATCACTTCATATCAAGAACCAATGCCCTTACGGTAACAAGTACTTATATTGAAGTATCTAGCCCCTTATGCCTTGTGTAGGTTGCATTTCATGAAAATCATTTTAAAAGGGGTGTTCTTGCTCTATGTTCATAATGTTCATTATTAATATCTTGAGCAAGATGGGAGTGGCACATTAAGGGGGAGTGCTAAATCATAGTCATGTATTTCACATCCCTATTTCACATCTTAGAATGACGAGTCAATTGGCAATGGCTTTGTTGGTTTGCAAAATCTCGCGTTTTCGGGTTTGCTCCAGTACTGTCAGGTCACTGGCGGTCAGACCGACCAGGTCGCCGGTCCAACCGGCCAGTGGAAAGGTCTGACCGGCAATGCTTGCCGGTCCGACTGCAAAATTGTGTTGATGGAATTTATGGCTAGGCCAAAAATAGGTTGTGTAGGCAAGTGAGGGGAGTCTCCTGGATGTGGTCACATAATTTTTGGAGCTCCCAGTCAAAAGATCTATTCATTTGAAAATTCCAGAAGGTTTCGGATTTTCGAGATGGAATTTTGGCTAAGTCTTTTCGGGCGGTCCGACCGCCGTTATGGAATCGGTCGGACCGGCCGTGTGGGGCGGTCAGACCGCCGATCACTTGATGGTTATTTATTTTGGCATTGATGTGTTTTGATTGTGTTTTATGTATGGAGTTCAATGCTTTATTGTTGCATATTGCATTGTGGAACTAACGTGGGTCAAGTTGTGAAGAACTTATTCCCGGAGACGATTTGTTTGTCTATTCTTTGTGCGGTGGCTTCTTGGTCAACGGCGTCAGCGGTGAGGTGGATCGGGACTACGCTTGGAGAGTGAGGTCGAGCGATCATGGATGCGGGTGAGGTCGTGTGACTCAAGCATGGTGCGAAATGGGCAAGATGGATCGAGCGGGTAGTTCGTTGCACCGGTTGGATCGGCGGTCGCGAAGTCGGTGCAAGTCTCTAGGAGGTTCCGATGGGATTCAGACAGGAGAGACTTGGCGACGTGATGAGAGCCGCAGATCAACCTACACGTGGTGAAGCAGGCGATTGCTTCAACAGTTGTGCGAGTGGGTCCCATGTGTGTGTGGGCCTTCATGGGAGCCCATTAGTGGAAAACCTAGGCCTCTCCTATAAATAGAAAGGGGGGAGAGGAAAAACCCCCCAAGCACTCATTTGGACCCCTCCACCTTTTTCTAGGGTTTGGAGAGGAGAGGAGAGGAGAGGAGAAGCTAGGGTTGGAGAGATTGTGTGTATGCTCCTTGTGTGAGCTCTTGTCCTCCTTGAGGGAGTGGCTTTGTAAGCATCTTGTGGGATCAATCAATCTTGTGATGCTTGCTTAAGAGATCGATTGTCTCCTTTGTGTTCTTCTCTCTTTTGTTGATTTTGTTGCTTCCTTGATTCAAGTGTTTATGCTCGGTCTCTTGACCTATTTTATCTTGCTTTGATGTGTGGGAATACTACTAGAATCATCTAGATCATCAACCCCCACAAGCAAGTCTTGAATCAAGATTTTCATATTTCTAGGGTTTGTGCACTTCTTTGGTAAAATCGTCATAGATCGTTTCTGTGAAGTGGATCTGAAGGATCGTCGCTAGAAATAGGTCTCTAATATCCTTAGGGAGGTGTGCTCCAAATTTGGTCAAGTTTCATTGGTTGAATCAAAAGTTGGACCAAATTTTGTTTTGGATTTGGGCATTGAGTTTCGGTTCTGGACTAAATCGGTCGGACCGATTTTTATACGGCCGGTCGAACCGATTTAAATCGGTCGGACCGCCCTTTGGTAGCCGGTCAGACCGCCAGTGCCCAGACCAGACCAGTGAGATCAATTCTCCACATTTGTGTCTTGTGGTTGAGGGGGTTATCGAATTCAGCACAAGGCTTCCTCTGTGCGCTTACTGATCTTCTTAGCTTTCATAGCTAAAGGAGTAAATTTCGTGTTGAATTTGATTAAGGTGAAGAATTCGAGAAAGCGCCTATTCACCCCCCTAGTCGCCTTTACGGTCCTACAACTATCCTAGAGCTTACAACCATTATTCAAAGAGTAAAATAATTCAATGTTCCATCATAACCACAAACTGCAAGTGACTATAAAAATATATAAGTGCAATGCATGCACTAGATCCGTGCCACGGAAGACAATGTGATGTCATCATCCTCCTCCTCGACCCGCTCTCCAGTCGCAGAGATTGGCGAAATCGATCGGATGGATGGGGATACACCGTCGCCATCAATGACGCTATTAGAGGAACTGATCGTTCTGACCAGTTCGAACGTCCAAATGCCTCTACAAGCCCGGTCGACCTGACCGGCAAAAACGGCAACAGAAGCCCAATGCCACAATCAGAGAGTCCATGTACTCTCGATATTGTCATGTGCGACCAGTATTCTCCAACAGCTCGTACGTATTCCGGGGTGTAAGATCGAGGTGGCCGACTAGAGGGGGGGTGAATAGGCGGTTTTAAAAATTCTTTCGGGCTAAAACCAATATATAATGCGGAAGCTAATAACCAATTGGTTTTGCACAATTAAAACCTAAATCAACTAGGCTTCCTTAAGTGCACCAACAATATGAATACAATACAAGAGATCAATCATACAAAGATATATAAGCAATTAAAGAATGTAATGTAAATTTCTCAAAGTAAATCACAAGACAAATAAAGATGACACGTTTATGTTTTACCGTGGTGTTCGGAGACTTGCTGATCTCCCCTAATCCACGTTGAGGTAAGCCCAAATAAATTGGACCGGCTCCACTAATTAAGCCAACACCTTCGAGGTAAGTCCAACCACTTGGACCGGTTCCAACGCGAACCAACACCTCGCTCCACTATGGTTGCTCTTCCTCCACTCTAGAGATGGCGATCACCAAACCACTCACAACATACCGGGCCTTCTCACAAGCTTCTTGAGAAGATCACCGGGCACGACGCCTCCACGCCATGTAGGTGTCGGCAAACACCAAGCGAAACAAATCTCAACCTTCACTTGAACTAATCAAGTGTCAACGCTCAAGTGGATACAAAATCCACTACCTAAGGCAACATATGCATTTAGGGTTTGCTCTCAAATCTCACTAAGTGCAACACATGCACAAAATAGAATGAGAGGCTTGCTCTTAGCTCAAGAGGTTCAATAGAGGTTCACAATAACACCAGCAACCATCCCCAACCAACCAAGGTGAGTATTTATAGCCCACGCTAAAAAACTAGCCGTTGGGAGAAAGATTCCCTCGAATCTGTGCAGGGCCGGTCTGACCACCAACTAATGGCCGATCGGACCGCTCATGCCCCAATGGCTATAAAACTAGCCATTGGGCCTTCGACCGGTCGGACCGCTAACTAATGGCTGGTCTGACTGCCGCTAAATCGGTCAGACCGCCAAGGCTGGCCTGTCCAACAGCCTGAGGAAAATCACCCCGCACCAAAATGGTGCTTCTCTGGAAAATACATTCCGCGAACGCACCGGAACTTCCGCTCACTGGTAGTTCCATTTTCTCAACGGCGGAACTTCCGGACAGAGAATCAACACAAGAGTAAATCGGTCGAACCGCCCAACACATGACAGTCTGACCGATTTGCCACCGGTCAGACCGGTGACCTCTGGAAGTCAGACCGTGTAAGATCGAGGTGGCCGACTAGAGGAGGGTGAATAGGCGGTTTTAAAAATTCTTTAGCACTAAAACCAATATATAATGCGGTAGCTAATAACCAATTGGTTTTGCACAATTAAAATCTAAACCAACCAGGCTTCCCTAAGTGCACCAACAATATGAATAATCTACAAGAGAGCAATCATACAATGATATATAAGCAATTAAAGCATGTAATGTAAATTGCTCAAAATAAAGAACAAGCAAAAACAAGATGGACACAATTATGTTTTACCCGTGGTGTTTGGAGACTTACCGGTCTCCCCTAATCCACGTTGAGGTAAGCCCAAACAAATTGAACCGGCTCCACTAATTAAGCCAACACCTCCGAGGTAGATCCAACCACTTGGACCAGTTCCAACACGAAACAACACCTCGCTCCACTATGGTCGCTCTTCCTCCACTCCGGAGATGGTGAGCACCAAACCACTCACAACACTCCGGGTCTTCTCACAAGTTTCTTGAGAATATCACCGTGCACGACGCCTCCACGCCATCTAGGTGTCGGCAAACACCAAGAGTAACAAGACTCGACGTTCACTTGAACTAATCAAGTGTCAACGCTCAATTGGATACACAATCCACTACCTAAGGCAACACATGCACTTAGGGTTTGCTCTCTAATCTCACCAAGTGCAACACATGCATATATGGGAGGAGAGGTTTGCTCTTAGCTCAAAGGATTAAGTATAACACTCACAAGAACACCAGCAATCATCCCCAACCGGCCAAGGTGGCTATTTATAGCCCACACCCAAAAACTAGCCGTTGGGGGAAGATTCCCTCGAATCTGCACAGGTCGGTCTGACCGCCAACTAATGCCCGGTCTGACCGCCGCTAAATCGGTCAGACCGCCAAGGCTGGCCAGTCCGACCGCCCGAGGAAAATTGGCTAAGTCCCAAAAGGGTGTTCTCTGGAATAAACGTTCCGCACGAACTCCGGAACTTCCGCACACCGGTAGTTCCGTTTTCTCAACGGCGAACTACCGCATAGAGAATCCAATTCAAAGGAAATCGATCGGACTGCCAACAGATGGCCGGTCTGACCGATATGCCACTGGTCAGACCGTTGACCACTGGCGGTCTGACCGCCAGACCACATAGCCAAACACATTGGCTTTGCTTCAAATGGCAAAAACACATTCGCCCATTTGAGTGCAACTTCAACAATGTTTCAAGATGATATTCTCAACAGGTTGCAAAACACATTGTAGGACCGTAAAGGCGACTAGGGGGTGAATAGGCGCTTTCTCAAATTTCTCGCCTTAATCAAATTCAACACGAACTTTACTCCTTTAGCTATGAAAGCTAAGAAGATCGATAGCGCCGAGAGGAAGCCTTGTCTTTGAATTCGATAACCCCGTTAACCACACGACACAAATGTGGAGAAATGATCTCAGAGGATCGGTCTGAGTACTGGCGGTCAGACCGGCTGGAGACTGGCGGTCGGACCGACGGTTGACGAGCGGTCGGACCGGCTACTAACTGACGGTCGGACCGTTGGAAATCGGTTCAACCTGCCACTACTGGGCGGTCTGAAAAGCGGGCGGTCGGACCGTCGTTACTAAACCGGTCAGACCGATTTAGTCCAGTACCAAAATACACAACCCAAATCCAAAATGAAATTTGGTCCAACTTTTGATTCGACCAATGAAACTTGACCAAATTTGGAGCACACCTCCCTAAGGATATTAGAGACCTATTTCTAATGATGATCCTTCATATCCACTTCGTAGAATCGATCTCTCAAGGTTTTACCAAAGAAGTGCACAAACCCTAGAAATACAAAAATCTTTGATTCAAGACTTGCTTGTGGGGGTTTATGATCTAGATGATTCTAGGAGTATTCCCACACATCAAAGCAAGACAAAATAGGTCAAGAGACCAAGCATAAACCCTTGAATCAATGAAGCACCAAAATCATCCAAAAGAGAGAAGAACACAAAGGAGACAATTGATCTTTCAAGCAAGCATCACACGATTGATTGATCTCACAAGATGCTTACAAAGCCACTCCAACAAGGAGGACAAGAGCTCAACAAAGAGCACACACAATCTCTCCAAACCCTAACCTCTCCTCTCCTCTCCTCTCCAAACACTAGAAAAAGGAAGAGGGCTTCAAATGAGTGCTTGGGGTTTTACATCTCCCCCCTTTCTATTTATAGGAGAGGCTAGGGTTTCACATTTGGGACCCACACACACATGGGACCCACTCACATACATCTGTTGAAGCAATCGCCTGCTTCACCACGTGTAGGTTGATCAGCGGCTCTCATCACGTCGCCAAGTCCCTCCCGTCCGAATCCCATCGGAACCTCCCAGGGACTTGCACCGACTTCCGCACCGCCTAATCCAACCAGCTGCACCAAACTACCCGTTCGATCCATCTCGCCCATTCTGCACCATGCTTGTGTCACACGACCTCACCCGGCATCCATGATCGTTCTGGACCTCAGCTCTCCAAGCGTAGTCCCGATCCACCTTACCGTTGACTTCGTTGACCTGCGAGCCACCTGCACAGCAATACACAAACAAATCGTTTCCGGGAACAAGTTCTTCACAACTTGACCCACGTTAGTTCCACAATGCAATATGCAACAATAAAGCATTGAAGTTCACACAATAACCACTATCAAACCACATCAATGCCAAAATGGCTAACCTTCAAGTGATCGGCGGTCTGACCGCCCCACACGGTCGGTCCGACCGATTTTAGGCCGGTCCGACCGATTCCATAACGGCGGTCGGACCGCCCGAAAAGACTTAGCCAAAATTCCAACTCGAAAATCCGAAACCTTCTGGAATTTTCAAATGAATAGAACTTTTGACTGGGAGATCCAAAAATTATGTGAACACATCCAGGAGACTCCCCTCACTTGCCTACACAACCTATTTTTGGCCTAGCCCCAAATTCCATCAACACCATTTGGCGGTCGGACCGGCAAGCATTGCCGGACAGACCATTCCACTGGCCGGTCGGACCGACGACCTGGCCGGTCTGACCGCCAGTGACCTGACAGCACTGGAGCAAACCCGAAAACACGAGATTTTGCAAACCAACAAAGCCATTGCCAATTGACTCATCATTCTAAGATCGTGTACATATCCTCACGATATCCACACACATTTGCTAACCTTTAGAATACTCATCACAAGGAATAAGGTACATGGACTTACACCATTTGCAAAACACATTTGCAAATTTAAGTCACATGCTACAAGAAAATCAAACATGAACTTCAACTATTTGCAAAACACATTCGCAAAAAACAGCATCATGCCATAAGGCTAAGGTGCATGGACTTCAACTATTTGCAAACTATAGTCCCATTGTACAAAGATTAAATGCATGAGCATAAATTATTCGCAAATAATAGTTCCATGCATAGATGAGCTAGATCAAACACAATGAGCTATCAACACATGACTAACTCATGCTACTAGTCAAGACCCCTCTTAATAGTACGGTAATTCAATACTAGCAGTCCGGTTTTCCATCCAAACACCAAGACTGGTAAAAGACTAGGAACACATCCTTAACCCTAGCTAGTCATACCTTTGCCTTGCATCTTCTTGAAGCTGGATGACACACATCAACACTTCAAGTATGGGTCCTTGACTTTGACAATCATCAACACATGATGATCTCTTCTTTTGCTTCGAGATCTTGTCTTGAACACCATCAACACATGATGATTTCTTCATCCCGAGTCTTGTCATGTATCAACACATGATGCATTCTTTCTCTTGACCTCCATCAACGCATGATGGGTCTTCTCTTGACTTGATGTGCATCAACACATCATGCAACCTTTGCTTCAAGTCTTGATATGCATCAACGCAGGATGCATCCTTCACTTGAATCTTGACTTGATGATCAACTCATGATCATCCCAAGTCTTCATCATCCTAGAACATAACCTATATATCCAACTCATGCAAAATGTTAGTTCCACAATATGATTATCATTAATTACCACCTCATACCATTAACACATAATGGTGGGACAATATACCTCTATCTTTTCCTCATTGGTAATTGATGATAACCATTTCAATCACACATAAATTGATTTGATGAAAGTAACATGTTATGAGTATATATAAACTACACAAGTCATATATATATATATAATCACAACATGAGTATGCGAGAACTATACAAGTTCTACATACTCAAAACTTGAGTATACGAGAACCACATAAGTTCTATATACTCAAATCATAAATATATAAAACAACACAAGTTTTATATATTCTAAACATGAGTATACACGAACTACACAAGTTCTATATACTCAAAACATAAGTATACAAAAACTACACACGTTTTGTATACTCAACCGGATATGTTTCAAAGTAAAGATCCCAAATATATACGGAAAACAGAATATGGATCAATACTAATGAAACCACAAAATATAGCATGAACTCCCCCTAAATGTGTGCATACACGTATGTGTAAATAAAACATATGCACATATTCAAGATACACTTATGGTGGAGTTCAACCTATATTTTGAATCCGAGGAATGCAACAATATAAAAGAGTGTAAGTTGAATGCATACCTCGTTGAATTTCACCTGTATATCCAAATGAGACTACACACTAGATATAACAATAGAAATATTAGTCTCACAATTAGATCTGTCATTAATCACCAAAACACTCCATTAACTCATAATGATAGGTCTAGATTCTTCAGACCGCCAGGCTCTAGAGGCCAAACACATTGGTTCTGCTCAAATGGCAAAACACATTTGCCAATTTGAGTGCATTTCCAACAATGTTTCAAAGATGATATTCTCAACAGGTTGCAAAACACATTTGCCAACCTTTAGAATACTCATCACAAGGAATAAGGTACATGGACTTATACCATTTGCAAAATATATTTGCAAACTTATGTCACATGCTACAAGAAATCAAACATGAGCTTCAACTATTTACAAAACACATTCGTAAATAACAGCATCATGCCACAAGGCTAAGGTGCTTGGACTTCAACCATTTGGAAAATACATTTGCAAACTATAGTCCCATGCTACAAAGATTACATGCATGCGCATCAATTATTTGCAAAACACATTCGGTCAAGATCCCTCTTAATAGTACGACAATCCTATACTAGCAATCCGGTCTTCCAACCAAACACCAAGACCGGTAAAAGACTAGGAACACATTCTTAGCTCTAGCTAGTCATACCTTTACCTTACATCTTCTTGAAGCTTGATGACACACATCAACGCTTCAAATCCGAGCATTAACTTGATAATCATCAACACATGATGATCCTTTGCTTGACCTCCATTAACACATGATGGGTCTTCTCTTGTCTTGACGATCAACTCATGATCATCTCTTCTTCTTTATAAGCATCAACTCATGATGCATCCTTTACACCAAGCTCTTGACTTTAATGTCATTGACACATAATGACATCCAAAGTCTTCGTCACCCTGGAACATAACCTATTCATCCAACTCATGAAAAATGTTAGTTCCACAATATGATTATCATTAATTATCACACCATACCATTAACACATAATGGTGGGACAAGATACTTCAATATTTCCCTCTTTGGTAATTGATGATAACCATTTTAATCACACATAAATTGAATTGATAATGGTAACACGACATGAGTATATATAAACTACACAAGTCATATATATACTCACACCATGAGTATGCGAGAACTACACAAGTTCTATATGCTTAAAACATAAGTATACAAAGGCTACACAAGTTTTGTATACTCAAGCGGATATGTTTCAAAGTAGAGATCCCAAATATATGTGAAAAATGGAATATGGATCAATACTAGTGAAACCACAAAAATATAGAATGAGCTCCCCCTAAATGTGTGCATACACAAATGTGTAATTAGAAACATATACACATATTCAAGTTATACTTATGGTGGAGTTCAACCTATATTTTGATCCAAAGAATGCAACATAATATAAGAGTATAAGTTGAATGCATACCTCGTTGAATTTCACCTTTATATCCAAATGAGACTACACACTAGATATAGCAATAGAACTATTAGTCTCACAATTAGATGTGTCATTAATCATCAAAACACTCAATTAACTTATAATGGTGCGTCTAGATTCTTCACGGGGTCCAACCGCCATCTGGTAAAGGTGTCGAAGAAGTTATCACCGATCGTAGGCCAAGTGGGCATGGTGAAACTCAACATACGATCAGCAATCCGCCGGATGAGGCTAAGTCCACCACAGAGTCCACCAGATGTTGTAATCTCCGACCGCTCCCAACAATAGAGGCACCTTGCAGAAGCACTGGAAGGCTCTCCCTTAGTTACGACGGGAGTTCATCGGAAGATCACTGCTGATGCTATGAAGTTAACACAATCGGAGATACCAATACGAATGCCATGCATGATTCTCCATGGGTTAACTCGTCACCACTTACTGGTGGAAATGGTAAGGGCACTCAAGCACCAACTACCGAAGTCAACCGAGCTGATGGACGTGCATGAGTTAATTCATCTGTTCCTACCCCACTGCAAGTAAGGAGTCAGACAGGGCCCACCGGAAGGTCGAGGGAAAATTCACCTCATCAAACGCCCACTGCAAGTGGGGATCCTCCACGACCTTCGGTAACAATGCAAAACCTGCAACGAGTCTGGGATATTCTGAATAATTAAGATCCTACTTTAGCAGGAACTCCAAGTTATGCTCAGCTTACAGGTCAGGTATCAGAGATCCTCCAACAAACCATGCGAGAGCAAAGGAATTCACAAAGTTATACGATTACTTCATCCCAGTGCTCCTATCTTAGTTGGGGACAACATGGTTGAGCGGAGGACCAATCAACACCAAGGCCCCCTCGTAGGTTCCGACCAGAAAATCACGAGGGAAGACGGCTCTTCACGACAGCCACTCCTCATCAAGAGGAACGACCGCTTAATTCAGGCGATCTTAGGCATCATCTGAACCAAGCAGGTGGTCAAAGACGTTATCATAACATCCATGACCGAATTGGGCACCAGATCCTAGGTATGCAAATATGAGGAACCGATCCCCAACTGATTACAATTCGGCTCCTTTTCAGAGAAGGCGCCACAATTCCATTACGGGCTGTCGAGCATTTTTGGCAGGTGTCCAAGCTGTTCGTTGGCCAGATAGGTTCCGACCAACCAGCATAGAAAAGTTCAATGGGATTTAGAATCCATTAGAATTTCTTCAAATTTATACTACCGTCATCAAAGCTGCTGGTGGTAATGACAACGTGATGGAAAATTACTTGCCCACGGTACTTGAAGGGTCTGCCCGCTCGTGGTTGCTCAACCTACCGGTCGGATCTATCTATACTTAGGAGCAGCTCTGCGATATTTAGATTGCCAACTTTTAAGGGACGTATGATCGTCTCAGGAAGGAGGATGATCTTCATCGGATGAAGCAAAAACCAACAAAACTCTTCGACAATATATCAAGAGATGCAGTCAGGTTTGAAATTCTATCCCAGAGATCGCAGAATCTTATGTTATCCAGGCTTTTAAAGTAGGACTACAGAATCGCCAGTTTACGGAGGATATTGCAATAAATCCTCCACGGATAATTGTCGAACTTTTCGACATAGCAGACAAGTATGCGCTCGCTAGTGAAGCGATCGAATGGTGAGATGCTATTGACCAAAAGGATAAAAATTCCTAGTCAGGCTTGGAGAAACAAGAGAGGAAAAGTAAGAAGTCTCTCAAGAATAAGAAGAATCGTAAGCCCGATAACAAAGAAGTCCTTGTGATTCCCGAGAAGTTTACCAAGTGCAAGAGATGCTTTACTGATCGAAACAAGGCTAAGGCTCTGACCATCGATTACAATAAAAATAAGAAGTGATGTCCACTTCACCATGCAGCAGGGCATGATTTGCGCACCTGCCGGGTCTAGCAAAAGAAACTGGAAGATTACTACTAAGGTAAAGGTCCCTTCTCCTCTATAACAGAACTCGGAGAACCAAGCTCTAAGAAGGACAAAGATGGCGACGAATAGATGGAGTACAAGGAGCCGTATCACACAATCGATATGATTTTTGATGAATCCTCATCGTACGAGTCAAGACGTCATCTGAAGGCCGTAGAGCGGGAGGTGAACTTTGTCAAATCTCCGATCACCGTTGAGCCATCCAAGTAGTCGAAAACTGTAATCTCCTTCAGCAAAGAAGACTACCTCATCCCGTCGACTCGACCATGTAGATTTCCTATCGTAGTTGAATCTACTATTAACAACCGTAAAGTTAATAGAGTCTTAATAGATGGAGGTAGTTCTTTGAATATTTTATTTACAGCTGCATTGGAAGAGATGCATATTCCCAAGTCTAATGTAAAACCAGTGATCTATGCCTTCCACGACATAGTTTCTGGTTCTACCGCCAAATCGATAGGGCAACTATCCCTCTCGGTTACGTTCAAAAGACCAAACAACTTTCGAACCGAAAATGTTCCATTTGATGTGGTGTATTTTGAAACCGCATACAATAGAATGCTTGGTTGTCCGACTTTAGCAAAATTTCTGATAGCCACACACTACGGTTATCAAAGTTTAAAAATGACAGGACTGAAGGGAGCCATCACGGTTCGAGGAGATCGAAAAATGGCTTATGCATGTGATCGAAAATCCTTAGAACTGATCGATGAACTTCGGACCAGAGAAACCAATCCGCCCACCATGCAGGTCAAGCACTCAAGGCTAAGGATACCTATGAAGCCTTCCGACCAGTTCAAAGAGGTACCACTCGGCAAAGACGTTCCTCTGGAATTCACCAAATTACCATATGGCTGAAGAAACACTGATGCGCCCGCCCAAAAGGTACTAGTCGGGGTAGGACTCGACCTCAAATAGGAAGAGTTGCTCGTCTCCTCCCCCAGCAAACCAAGACGTATTTTCCTGGCAGGTGTCCGACATGCCTAGAATCCTCACGGAGGTGATCGAGCACAGGCTGGCTCTCTAGCCTGACCAAAAATAGGTCAAGCAGAAGCTAAGATGTTTCGCATCCGATCGGAAGGAGGCTGTGGATATCGTGGGGATATGTGCATGATCTTAGGATGATGAGTCAATTAGCAATGGCGTTGTTGGTTTGACAAATCTCGCATTTTTGAAAAAGTTTCAAGCTATTTCAGACCTCAAACGGTCAGACCGGCAAGCACTGGCGGTCAGACCACCCATGGATCAGTTCGACCGGCAGCATCGCCGGTCCTACCGGCCGTGGGGGCAGTCCGACCGGCTATGTGCAGCGATCCGACCGACCAGAACCTTTGGTGGAGTTTGGGGCTAGGCCAAAAATGGAGTGTGTAGGCAAGAGAGGGGAGTCTCCTGCACTTGGTCTCATATTTTTTGGAGCTTCCAGTCAAAAGTTCTATTCAATTGAAAATTCCAGAGAGTTTCGGTTTTTCACGATGGAATTTTGGCTAAGTCATTTTGGGCGGTATGACCGGCGTTACAAAATCGGTCATACCGGTTGGAAATCGGTCCGACCGTCCAGGTACGGTGGTTAGACCAGATTCCACTTGTTCGTCGGCCTTCTTGGCGACGTTGTGTTTCGATTATGTCTAGTGCATGAGTTTCAATGCCTTAATGTTGCATATTGCATGCTTGAGCTAACGTGGGTCAAGTTTTGAAGAACTTATTCCCGGAGACGATTTCTTTATCTATTACTGTGCAGGTGGCTTGGAGGTCAACGACGTCAACGACGAGGAGGATCGGGACTAAGCTTGGAGAGCTGAGGTCCAAAACGATCATGGATGCCGGGTGGAGTCGTGTGACTCAAGCATGGTGCAGAATGGACAAGATGGTTCGAACGGGCAGTTCGTTGCAGCTGGTTGGATCAAGCGGCGCAGGGGTCGGTGGAAGTGCCTTGGAGGTTCCGATGGGATTCAGGCGGGAGAGACTTGCCGACATGATGAGAGCCGCTAATCAACCTACAGGTGGTGAAGCAGGCGATTGCTTCGACTGTATTGTGTGTGTTTGTGTCCCGTGTGTTTTGGGTCTTAACGGGAGCCCATTAAGTGAACTCTCTCTAAACCCTAGGCCTCACTATAAATAGAAAAGGGGAGTTGGAAAACTCTCTAAGCACTTCATTTGTAAAAACCCTAGTTAGGGTTAGGGTTTGGAGAGGAGAGGAGAGGTGAGACTAGATTCTAGAGAGAAAATTTGTGTGTGCTCTTGGATTGAGCCCTTGTCCTCCTTGAGGGAGTGGCTTTACAAGCAACATCTTGAATCAATCAATGGATGTTTGTTCAAAGATGAGGTCTCATGTGTTTTCCTCTCTCTTTTGATGATTTTGGTGCTTCCTTGATTCGGTTGTTTTTGGTTGGTCTCTTGACCTCTTTTACCTTGCTATGATGTGTGGGAATACTCCTAGGACCATCTAAATCATCAATCCCTCACGGGCAAGATTTGGATCAAGTTTTTCATTTTCCTAGGTTTTGGACACTCCTTTGGTAAAACCTAAAAAGATCAATTCTTTGACGTGGATCTGGACGATCGTCGTTAGGAATAGCTTCCAGATATCCTTAGGGAGGTGTGTTCCAATTTTGGTCAAGTTTCATCGGTTGAATCAAAATTTGGACCAATTTTCATTTTGGTTTCGGGTGGTCTACAGTGGTTCTGGACTGAATCGGTCCGACCGATTCCACAACGGCGGTTAGACCACAAGCTATTCGGACCGCCAGTTGGCCGTCGGTCAGACCGCTAGCGTTCAGGCCGCCAATTGGCCGTCTGTCAGACCGGTCCAGGGAGATCAAATCTCCATTCTTGAATCTTGTGTTTAAAGGGGTAATCGGATTCAGCACAAGGCTTCCTCTGTGCATTTACTGATCTTCTTAGCTTTCATAGCTATTGAAGAAAAGTGCGTGTTGAATTTGATTAAAGTCAAAAATTAAGAAAACGTCTATTCACCCCCTCTAGTCGCCTTTCCGGTCCTACAAGTGGTATCAGAGCCCGATAAGCTCTTCTCATAGATCTTAACCGGTCTTTGGAGCCATGACGACTGACAAGTATTCGAAAATGGCTAATGCGTATTGATTTCACAGATCTTCATAAAGTTTGTCTGAAGGATGACTTTCCCCTTCCACGCATTGATCAACTTATAGACTCTACTTCCGGGTGTGAATTGTTAAGTTTTTTTAGATGTGTACTTAGGGTACCACCAGATTAATATGAGTAAAGATGGTGAAGAGAAAACTTCCTTTATCACTCCAGATGGTACTTACTACTATGTTAAGATGCCATTTGGTCTCAAATAACGCTGGTGCAACTTTTCAAAAACTAATGCAAAAAACATTCAATCCTTAGATTGGTCGAAATTTACAAGCTTACGTTGATGACTTAGTTGTGACAAGCATCGACACTAGTGACCATATTTCCGATCTACACGAGACTTTCAATAACTTAAGAAGGCATAACCTTAAGTTAAATCCAAAGAGTGTGTGTTTGGAGTTTTTTGGGAAAGTTTCTTGGATTCCTAGTTTCGACTGGAGGTATTGAAGCAAACTCTGCAAAAAATATCGGCCATCGACCAGATGCGCCCTCCAACCCCAAAGAAAGAAGTCTAAAAACTAACTGGGTGTATGGCAGCGTTAAGTCGTTTAATATCACGGCTAGGTGCGAAAGGGTTACCTTTCTTCAAACTTCTTCGGAAACATGGAAGTTTCAAGTGGACTAAGGAAGCAGACGATGCCTTTGAAAAACTCAAGAATACCTTACGAGTACCCTGATCTTAGTTTCTCCAAGATCGGAAGAAACATGACTGATTTACGTGGCTACAACGTCACAAACAATAAGTGGTGCACTGGTCGTAGAACGTGACAACGTCCAACAACTGGTGTATTACGTAAGCGAAGTCTTACATGGATCAAAGGAAAGATACCCACAGGTACAAAAGTTGCTATATGGTCTCCTTATGGCTTCAAAGAAATTAAGATATTACTTTCAAGTCCACAAAGTGGTTGTACCAACCCGATATCCCATTGGTCAAGTTCTCATAAACAGGGAATCATCAGGACGAATACCAAAATGGGCGGTCGAGTTTGGGGCGTTCGACCTCCATTTCATCTCACGAATGGTAGTTAAGTCCCAGGCAACAACAAAATTTATTACCGAATGGACAAACCCTGAACCCACCTGAGGGCCCGAGTATGAACACCACGACGAGTGGATAATGTACTTTGACGGTTCCTTGATGCTCAAAGGCTAGGGGGCTGGAGTCGTTCTAATCTCCCCTACTGGAGAACATATCAAATACGACATTCATCTAAACTTTCCTGCAACAAACAATGTGGCACAATACGAAGGTTTACTGGTAAGATTCTGAGCAACTAGAGCACTTGGGGTTCACAAATTACTAGTGAAAGACGATTCTCAACTAGTAGCGAATTAAGTCAGGAAAAAGTATCAGTGCTCAAGTACCAATTGTTGTCTTATCTGGTGGAAGTACGAAAAGTCGAAAATCACTTTTTTGTTTTCCAGATCCAACATCTTCCTAGAAAGGAAAACTTTTTGGCAGACCAGTTGTCACGGATGGCTTCCACAAGGTCACCTGTCCCACCCGGAGTTTTTCTCGAGCAACTCGATTCACCCTCAGTGGTTGAGAATTCCGAGGACATAGATGTTCTAATAGTGGTCGTACAAATCGATCTTGCGAACATGGATGCTCCACAGGAGGTCATCACGCACGACCCCAGTAGAGATTGGATGACGTCGGTCTACAATTATCTTCAGTATGGCATTATTCATGAAGATGATGTAGAGGCTGATTGTATTGCTCGGAAAGCCAAATCATACACTCTGATCGAACGTACCTTGTATAAATGAGTATCACACGGAGTGTTGATGAGGTGCATATCTCAAATGGATGATATTACGTTGCTATCCGACATTCATGGAGAAGTCTGTGGAGCACATCATTCCTACAAAACACTGGTCGGTAAAGCCTTAAGGCAAGGATACTACTGGCCAACTGCCCTTCATGATGCAAACGAGCTCGTGACGAAGTCCGTACAATGTCAATTTCACAGTTGATAAGTACATCAGCCGGCACCAACTTTGCAAATAATACCTCTTTCTTGACCTTTTGCAACCTGGGGACTAGACATTCTGGGATCTTTTCCAAGAGCATCCGGGGGCTTCGAATTCATTTTCGTCATGATTGACATGTTTACCAAATGGATAGAAGCCGAGCTAGTTGTTAAAATAACAATTGAGGCCTCTAAGAGGTTTCTCACAAAAAATATGATCACACTATTTGGTGTACCCAGTCGTATAATCACAGATAACGGTGCCCAGTTCTGTAGTGGATATTTTCAGGAATTCTACAAAGATCTAGCTATCAAGCTACATTTCGCTTCTATTGCTCATCCGCAGAGCAACAGAGCAGTAAAAATAGCCAATGAGATCATAATGCAAGGGGTGAAACGTCGAGTGTTCGACCAGTTAACACACGGTCAGGAGCTTGGGTTCAAGAACTTCCTTCCGTATTATGGGCCGTTCGAATCATGACCAGTCGTGCGAGTGGTGAAACACTATTTTTTCGTTTACGATGTAGAAGCCATGCTTCCTCTGGAACTGAAAATGGGCTCTGCTCGAACTGATTGGTACAACAATAACAATCAAGAAGAATAACGACTCCACGATATCAATGTTCTTGAAGAACAACGAAACCAAGCCCTAATACTATCGGCGGTTTACCAACAAGCTATGCGAAGGTATCACAGTCGTAAGGTGCAAATTGGCAGCCTAGCTGTAGGTGATTTGTTTCTCAAAAAAATTCATAGCTAGGCTAATCGCAACAAACTTTGTCCCAAATGGGAAGGTACATACACTGTGGTTAATGTTCTTTGTTAGACGGGTGTGTTTTGTCAAATTCTTGGAATATTGATCGATTGTGCAAGTTCTTTGTATAATTGTATTTGTACATTTTGTCATATTTCAATGAAGTTTATCATTTCTTTATTTTCTTCGATGAGTGATATTATTTATATGTTTGTACCCAAACTTTGGTTGCCTACTATTTGTTGTTTACACTAGTCGGAGAAGACAAACTTCTCTCTAACATCCTTTTAAAGGATCTCTGTTACTCTTTGGCTAAGACACCTAAGTCAAACACCACAAGGGTCCTAGTCGTGACCATTATCAATGGTTCGCTCGCGCGACCACCCACTTTTCTTAAAGAAACATGCGACTACAAAGGGTATGATACAAACAACTACATACAGTGCTTTACATGCTTAAGATTTTAGAGACTATATTTCTTCACTTCAACATTCTGTTCTACTCTTGTTTGGCTACTGGTCGAGACACGAAAAGCCCTCTAGTCGAAGTCTCTCTTCTCCGCACGTGGTCTTGCCCACTAGAAGGAGCTTCCTAGCGACGATCCTTTTCCTACATCTTCGCTACCAGTCGGACTTGAGCATGAGCACGTTTCACGGAGTATTTCTCATGTCTTAGTTCTTAGCGATCATTACGACCATGTAACATCCCAATTCTAAGTCTTGGTTTGAAATGTAAGAAAATGAGAAGAAATTAAAACTTTTCGTGCATCTTGAAGTCCTTGGACATTTCTGTAATTCTTGTAAAGGAATTATGGAAATCAAAACTCAAAATCCTCAATTGACTCCAATCAAAAACCTCCTTGGTAAAAATCTTGTGTCCAACCTTGGAAATAATTTTCCATGGATCTAGGACTGATATGTGACACCTCTGAATTATCTCATAATTTTCAGAAATTATTTGATAATTTTGGAGGCAAGTCAAAGCTTGGTCAAAACCCTAACTCAAAACTTCTGGAATTTCGGGAGAAGAATGCAGTGCATGAAATCTCTGGGAATTTTATTTAAGGTTAATCCTTAAGTTAGCAACCTCCACTTAAAATTTCATGATTTTTGGCGCTAGTTTGCTACCTCAAGCAAATCCTCCAAAAATCAGCTGTTTAATTCAAACCCTAGCAGGTTCTCACTGTTCCTTGGGCGCGAGTCAGACTCAGGCTCGAGCCAAGTGACTTGGTTCAATCAACTAACTGCACCCGGCGCCGTCGCTCGGGCGCGAGCGTCGTGGATCGTTGGATCTTAGATCGACGACCCCAGCTGGAGTGAACGTTCGGACCATCCGAACGTTTCGATCAACATGAATCGTTGGATCCAAGATCAACGATCCAAGTTAGTCCACGTCGTTTTAATTTTGGATTTTCCCGAGGAGGATTATTTGTCAACTGAAAAATGAAATTAACTTGTAAAATGCATTACTATTTCATTTTAATTCCTTTTCAGTTGATTCAAATTTTGTTAGTTATGTTTTTAACAAAACTTTAATCTAAAAATGATTCTAACCTCATTATAGTTCCAGAAATTTTTGCGAAGATTTTAGTTGTAATGAATAGTAGCATTTGTGTTTTATAAGGCTGAGCAGAATTGTTTCGCTCATATCTTTTGCATTAAGAATCCAAATCAATTGGTTCTTGTTGTTAAATTCCTTATAAATCATGATCTTGCTGCTATAAAATTTTCAAGCCATTCGGAGAAGGTTTGCTGTTGAGTCTTTTTGTTTTCTTCGTTCTTATCGATTCTTTTTGGCTTTCTCGTTAGGTTCCGAAGAGCACATTGATCACCTAATTGATCCTCCGCAACCTCTTGAGCAGCAGCAATAAGGCAAACAGTTTGATCATGTTAATCTCAGTATTTTTCAAGTCTAATATATTGTTTGCAACTTGTATGTATGCATTGCTATGTTGTGTTAAATTATGATTAGTGGATCCTATAGTTGCATAATCTATAGGAATTGATTATCCTCTACTACCTGAGCCTAGGTTATTTCCTGTGATTTGAGTTCGATGGATGAGCTCTTGTCACTTAGTAGATTGCGATTTGAAATTGCTTAGAAATGCTTAGTTTCGTTAGTAATGGGCGATCATCGATTTAGTCGATGATCTTGATCACACATCTAATTATTACTCCTTTATGTCCAGTACTTGTGCTTTGTTATTTTGTAAAATCAAAATCTAAAAATGAAAAATTGATTTAGACTTGGGCAAGGGGTTGGATGGTGGGTTATTGGGTTTGTGGATGTCTTGCTCAGGTCAACAAGGACTGAATTACTTGCGCCACCGTTCTGAGCAATTTGTGTGCCAACCACACGAGAGGTATATGAGACCTCTCTTGACTTAGTACTTTGGCGTGTGTTAGCTCCGAGTCGCAGGAGGTGGTTTGTGTGTGTTGCGTGAAAAAGGATCTGTGTCATTGTGTTGGGTGTGCGGTGGTGGAGATTCTAGGTAGGTTCTCCACCTCGAGGGGCATCGTAGTTGTCCAAGGCTTTGCCCGTGAGGGGCAGCTGACCGAGGCTTTACGATGATTCCGACAACACGTATGGGTTTCTATCCATATGGGCGACTCGTAGTTAATGCATAATATTGGAAATGTCTCGAAGGACTTAGTTGTGCCGGCATACCAAAGGAAGTATGCTAATCATGTGGCAAAAAGGCGGTCTGACGTGTGGGTACATTGGTACACCCCTGCAGGGATAAAACTATTCGAATAGCCTCGTCCTAGGTTATGGACACGCTCGGATACGCCCCGTGAGAATTAGACTACAACCTTTTACTTAAAATTTGACATGGTTATCATGAATGGGTAATTCATGCTATTGTTGTGGTGACTATGGGTTTAGCCACTTCCACGATTGTTGTTGTCATCTATCTATTGTTATTATTGTTGTCAAACTGTTATTTGAACAATAAAAACTGATTGTAAACTTGCTTTTAAATGTACTACATTATTGCAAACAAAACTTGCTTTATGCTGAAAATGAAACATACAGCCTCCACTCAAATAAGCTTGCATGTAGCATATGTATAAGTCTGTTATTCCACACGTAAGTCTTGCGGAGTATAATTTTTGTACTCATTTGCTTTGCTTAACTATTTGTTCCAGAGGAGGAAGGTGAGCCCCAAGGGCCTCATTTTTGTGAGATGTGCTGCGGGTTTGACGGCTAGCTTGGCGACCCGGTCGGTTGCCTTGTGGGTTAAAGGCACACTTATTGGCTCTTTTATTTATGGCCTTCTTATAGCACTTTTGCTTCCGCTGTTTAATTTATTTGTATGACCTTGGGCCGGTCGGCCTCTCTTTTGTAATAGCTTTACTATGTATGTCTTTGGATTTGTTAAGTTTTGCTTCGGTTCTATGTGAATGAATGGAATTGAGGCATAACTTTTTGTAAAGAGGTGTGTATACCACACTTCTGGGAAGTATACATGTCTCGAGTCTCGGTTTATTTGAATTGTGATGCTAGAACCGAGTGGATGGTCAAGCATTATAAGCCTAATAAACCGGAGTCTCACAAGAGTTTGTTATCAGAGCCATGCTGACCGTAGTAACCCAAGCTTGGTCGTCTTTAGGATATTTTGGAAAACCTTATTTTCAAAGTATCAAATGATTTATGAAAGCTTATGTAATTCTCAGATTTTACTCCTTACCCATCTTAGCTTTCTCTTCTCACCTTACTCTAATTTGAGATTTAAAAATTGTTTACCTCTGCTTCCTTCAAAGATAGTTGTTATCGTTTAATTGGGTTTTGGAAACTAATGAGTTTGGCAAATTGAAGTGTTGGCTGCCCTCTACAAGGTTTTGAAGTTTCTGGAATGGATAATTTGGACTAGAAGTTGGATGCACAACCTGGACAGCGATCTTTCAATTTCCGGACAGCAAGCTCAAATGTTCTAAATTGGGTAGAAAATGAGAGGTTAATCAACTAAAACTTGTAGGAATAGAAGGGTAAGATGTGATACTAGTTAGCTATGTATCTAACACTATTTTCGCTGATTTAATCTTGCTCTTTAGTGGTATTAGATCTTACGCTATATTCTGATTTTTATCTTCTCAATCAATTACTCGTTCATTCAATACGGGTTAGTTGTGTGGGAAGTTGAGATTTGGTTTTGGGTGATTCCTTGATGTTTTTGGAGTCTTTTTATATGCCTTTTAAAGTTATCTACTTACTGCTTTTGGCTTTCGAATAGGGTGATATTCCATTCCCCTAGTCGTTAGCTTTTTTTTTCTTTCGGCTTGGTTTTTCGAGTCTAGATGTAATTCTTGGCATGGATTGGTTGTCTCAGCACAAGGGACAAATAGATTGCGCCAAGAAGTGTGTCTCTCTATCTAGTCCTTCCGGCGAGCAGGTTCGCTTTTCGCCGAAGCTACTAGTTCCGTATCTCTTCACGCTTGAAGCGAAGCCCGCTCTAGATATTAGTGGAGTCCCAACGGTGTGTGACTTCATTGATGTCTTTCCTGAAGATCTTCCAGGGATGCCGCTAGTTCGTGATCTTGAGTTTGTCATTGAGTTGGTTCCCGGTACAACCCCGATTTCAAAGAGGCCTTATCGGATGCAAACAAACAAGTTGGTGGAGTTGAAGAAGCAACTTAATGAGCTAAAAGAGAAGGGTTTGATCCGCCCTAGCTCATCTCCATGAGGTTATCCAGCAATCTTCGTAAAGAAGAAGGATAATATTTTACGCATATGCGTTGATTACCGTCCGCTTAATGAGGTAACGGTAAAGAACAAGTATCCATTGCCCCGCATCAATGATTTCTTTGATCAATTAAATGGAGCTCAAGTTTTCTCCTAAATTGATTTGAGAGTGGGATATCATCAAGTTCGGATACGACCTGAGGATATTCCAAAGACGGCTTTCTCTACTCCCTACGGCTTGTATGAGTACACCGTCATGTCATTCGGCTTAAGCAATGTTCCTGCTTTGTTCATGAACCTCATGAATTCGGTATTCATGGAGTATTTGGATAAGTTTATCGTGATCTTCATCGATGATATTCTTATCTACTCCAAGAATGATGAGGAACACGATAAGCATCTGAGGCTTGTGTTAGGCAAGCTTCGTGAGCACCAGCTGTATGCGAAGTTCAGCAAGTGTGCATTCTGGTTGAAGGAAGTAGCCTTCTTGGGCCATGTTCTTTCAGCAGGAGGCGTAGCCGTTGATCCTAGCAAGGGCAGCAATGTTCTTTTCTGGAGTCAGCCCACTTCGATAACCGAAGTGCGGAGTTTTCTTGGTTTAGTGAGATATTATCGTCGCTTTATCGTGAATTTCTCCAAGATCGCGAAACCGATGACGGGGTTGCTCAAAAAGGACAAGAAGTTCTTGTGGTCCGCTGATTGCGAGGAAAGTTTCCAAGTACTCAAGAAGCGTTTGACCACCGTTCTCGTTCTTCCCGATATCCATCGAAGCTTCGATATCTATTGCGATGCTTCTCGTCGAGGACTCGGTTGTGTCCTTATACAAGAAGGCAAGGTAGTGGCCTATGCATCAAGGCAATTGAGGCCTCATGAACTCAACTATCCTACCCATGAGTTGGAGTTGGCTGCTGTGATTCATGCACTTAAGATTTGGCGACATTACCTAATCGGTAATCGTTGTGAAGTGTATTCGGATCAAAAAAGCTTAAAGTATTTGTTCACCCAACCTGACCTGAACCTCAGGCAAAGGAGATGGTTGGAGTTGATCAAGGACTATGACATGGGTATTCACTACCATCCGGGCAAGGCTAATATCGTTGCCGATGCGCTCAGTCGCAAAGCACATTGCAATGCCTTGTTGCTCAAGGAGCTTCCACCCACCCTTCTGGAGGAGTTCCTGCGTCTCAACTTGGGTTTGGTTGAGTATGGTTCCCTCGCTGCCTTGGTTGTGCAACCAGTCTTGGTGGATCGGATTAAGATCGCTCAGTAATCAGATGTTGGATTAAACCGCATCAAGGAAAACGTCAAGAACGGAACAGCCAAGTGCTTCTATGAGGATGAGCTTGGTATTGTGTGGTTCGGGCAACGCCTTGTGATTCCAAAGGACATGGAATTGCGGAATTTGATCCTTCGTGAAGCCCATGATTCGCCTTTGTCTATTCATCCCGGGGCTACAAAGATGTATCAAGATCTCCGTCAGAGATTTTGGTGGAGCCGAATGAAGAGGGAAATTGCGAAGTTCGTTGCCGAGTGCGACGTGTGTCATCGTGTGAAAGCCGAGCATCAGCGTCCAGCAGGACTGCTTCAGCCTTTGCCTATTCCTGAATGGAAGTGGGATTCCGTCGGCATGGACTTTATCACCGGTTTCCCCCGAACCCAAAAGGGGAAGGATTCTATCTATGTTGTCATTGATCGGTTGGCTAAAGTAACACATTTCTTGCCGGTGCGGGCTAAGATTTATGTAGGTCAGTTGGCAGACCTCTATATTTCCCGCATCGTGTGCTTGTAGGTGTGCCCAAGACAATTGTCTCGGATCGTGGTTCTCTTTTCACCTCTCGCTTTTGGCATAGTTTGCAAGAGGCTATGGGGACCCGTCTTACCTTTAGAACAACGTATCACCCCCAAACTGATGGTCAGACCAAAAGGGTCAACCAAGTGTTGGAGGACATGCTCCGTGCTTGTGTTCTTTCCTATGGAAAGAATTGGGAGAAGTGCTTGCCTTTTGCCGAGTTCTCCTACAACAACAGCTTTCAGGCCAGTCTCGGCATAACACCTTTCGACGCCTTATACGGAAGAAAGTGTAGAACCCCGTTGAATTGGACTGAGACTGGCGAAAGACCTTTCTTTGGCCCGGACTCAATCAATGAGGCCGATAGTCAAGTCCAGCTTATTCGTGATCGTTTGCGCACAGCTCAATCCAGGCAAAAGAGCTATTCGGATCGCCGTCGTGAGTTGAGCTTTGAGCCCAATGACTTTGTTTATCTCAAAGTCTCTCATTTAAAGGGCCATCAACGTTTCGGTGTTAAGGGCAAGTTAGCTCCTCGATATGTCGGTACCTACCGTATTATCGAGAAGAAAGGAGTTGTTGCCTATAAGTTGGAGTTGCCAGCTGCACTTGAGGGGGTACATGATGTTTTCCATGTGTCCCAGCTAAAGAAGTGCCTCCGTGTTCCAACCGAGGAAGCTCCGTTGGAAACTCTCGATGTCCAAGAGGATTTGACTTATCGCGAGCATCCTGTTCGCATCCTTGATGATGTTGAACGAAGAACCAGGAATACAACCATTAGATTCTTTAAAGTTCAGTGGTCGAACCATTCCGAGGATGAAGACACTTGGGAAAGGAAAGATCGTCTGCGTGCGGACTACCCCTCTTTCTTTACCGAGTGAGCCAAATCTCGGGACGAGATTTTTGTAAGGGGGGAGGTTTTGTAACATCCCAATTCTAAGTCTTGGTTTCAAATGTAAGAAATTGAGAAGAAATTAAAACTTTTCGTGCATCTTGAAGTCCTTGGACATTTATGTAATTCTTGTAAAGTAATTATGGAAATCAAAACTCAAAATCCTCAATTGACTCCAATCAAAAACCTCCTTGGTAAAAATCTTGTGTCCCACCTTGGAAATAATTTTTGTAACATCCCAAATCTGGAATTGAGTTTCAAGTGTAAGAAAATCAGGAGGAATTAAAACTTTTCTTGCATCTTGAAACCCCTGGTCCTTTTTGTAATTCTTTTAAAAGAATTGTGGAAGATCAAATTCAAATCCTCATTCGACGCTAATCAAAAACCTCCTTGTCATAGACCTTGTGCCAAAACCCTTGGAGATATTTCTCCGGAGTTCTAGGGAGGCGAGTCAGAGCTTGGTCAAACCCTAGCTTCCCCTCTTCCAGAATTTCTGGAGGAAAATTCAGTACATTAGAATCTCTGGAAATTTCCTATGAGGTTCCTCCGGTCGTCAGCAAACTCCAGTTAAAATTTCATAATTTTTGGAGCTTGCTTGCTACCTTAAATAATTCTCCAAAAATCAGTTATTCAAATTCAAACCCTAACTGGTTTCACTATTCCTTGGGTTTGAGTCGGACTCGGGCTCGAGCCACGGGGCGCGGTCCAGTCCACTAACTGTGCCAACTCGGTCGTTCGGGCGCCAGGGTCGTGAGCCGTTGGATCGGCATCGAATGGTCTTCGACCAGCCGAACGCTGAAGTCGTTGTAAACCACCCGATCTAACTCAGCCGTTGGATCGGCATCGAACGGTCCTCGACCAGTCGAACGCTGGGATCGTTTCAATCCACTCGATCAAGCCCAGCCGTTTGATTTTAATCCGACGACCGACGAGTCGTCTCCTTCCTCTGTCCGCGCGCGCGTGAGCTCTGTCATGGCGTCGCGCAGAGGAGCGATGGCGTGCGATCCACACTATGTCCACCTTTAAGCGGCTAGCTCGGCGCATTAAATGCCTGTCGCGCTCATCTCTCAGAGGGCCATGACTCAACTGCTCCCATCGCTCTCAAGTGCTCTCATGGCAGTGTTAACCCGACTGGAAAAACCCGGCCGTTGCTCTCTGCCATGGCTCTATTTAAACCCCATTGCTTCACCCTTAGCTTCCTTTAGCATACGCAACTCCGGCTAGCACTCACCCTCTTGCTTGAGCTGCAGTCCCTCGCACTCTCTTCGACCGACATTGTTGAGTGTGGAGCTTCGGTGGAGGCGGTGCAGCGGGGGTTTTCTTCTTCAAGTCTTCGCCCCCTCTGCTCCCCCTTTACTCTTTGGAGCTTAACTCTCACGCGGTTTGATTCTCTCTGTGCCCAGGTCGCTGTGGCCTAGCGAGAACCTTACCACCGCCGTTCGGATACTCGTCGCCGGAGCCACTCCGTGGGTCTCTGGTCGTTCTTCGGCTCAAGTAAGTCCGTATTGCCTGTAGGAGCTCGGTGTGTTTCGTTTTCTTTTGGTATTGTTCGTTCGAGTCCTCCGAGCCATACCTTCTCGGCCGCACTCCGTGGTCGTACCACCGTAGCAGCTATACTCCGACCAGTACTGGCCACCGGTCGAACCCTTCAACTTTTGGGACACTCATCCCTGCCCTTGGCTGGCGCCGCTGTGGTCGGAGATCGCCGCCGAGCCACTGGCAAAGCGTGCGGGAGGCGTTACCTAGTGGTCGGATTTCCGACCAGTTACCCTAGCTTAGTCGTAAGCTCTACTACGATGTATAAATAGTCGTAGGTCTTATTACGACTATGCCAGGGGCATGAGTCCTTCTACGACTAGTACCTAGTCGTAAGTTCCATTACGACTTGTACCTAGTCGTAAGTTCTTCTACGACCCTTAACTGGTCGTAAGTTCCTCCACGACTGGGACTTAGTCGTAAGACTTGCTACGACTACGTCATAGTCGTAGGTTTCTTTTACGACCACTACCTGGTCGTAAGACCTTCTTTCGGTCGTAGTTTTAGCATTAAGAATCCAAATCAATTGGTTCTTGTTGCTAAATTCTTTATAAATCAGTGTCTTGCTTCGGTAAGGTTTTCAGAATTTTTGGAACAAGTTTGCTGTTGAGTCCTTGCATTTTATTCGTTCTTATCGATTGCTTTTCGCTTTCTCGTTAGGATCCGAAGAGCACATCGACAATATTGTTGATCCCCAGCAACATCTTGACCCACACAAGCGAATAGCGGTTTGATCATGTTCATCCCATTATTTTTCAAGTCTACTATATTGCTTTCAACTCGTATGTATGCATTGTTATTTTGTTGTTAAAATACGGTTAGTGTCCTATAGTTGCACAATCTGTAGGACTTGTTTATCCTCTACTACCTTGAGCTTAGGTTATTGGCTGTGGTCGGAGTTCGATGGATGGACTCTGGTCACTTAGTAGTTTTCGATTGGAAATTGCTTAGAAATGCTTAGTTCCGGTAGTCTTTCGCGATCATCGATTTTTAGTCGATGATCTTGATCACACATTTAAGTATTATGTCAGTACGACCAGCACCTGTGCGTTGTTATTTTGTAAAGTCAAAATCTAAAAATGAAAAACTGATTTGGACTTGGGCAAGTGGTCGGATGGTGGGTTATTGGGTTTGTGGTTGCCTTGCCTAAGTCAACAAGGACCGAACATCTTGTGTCACACTCTCCAAGCATTTTTACGTGCTAACCACGCGAGAGGATATGGGACCTCTCTTGACTTAGTACTTTAGCGTGGGTTATCTCAGTCGCGGGAGGGGTTGTGTGTGTTGTGTGAAACATGATATGTGGTCGTGTTCTTACGTGGGTGTGCGGTGGTGGAGATTAGGGTAGGCTCTCCACCTCGAGGGCGTCGTAGTTGTCAAGGCTTTACAGGAAGGGTAGTTGACCGAGGCTTTACGATGACTCAGACACAGCGTATGGATTTCTATCCATACAGGCGGCTCGTGAATAATTCACAATATTGGAAGCGTCTCGTAAGACTTAGCCGTCTTGGCATACCTTCTAAGTGTGCTTAATAGCTTGGCAAAAGGCGGTCAGCGTGTGGGAAATTGGTACACCTGCGGGGATAAAACTATTCGAATAGCCTCGTCCTAGGTTATGGACACGCTTGGTTAGGTTTTGCAAGAGTTAGACTTCAACCTTTTAAACTAAAATTTGACATGGGTGGTATGAATGGGTAATTCATGCTATTGTTGTGGTGACCATGGTCGTGGTCACTCCCGGATTGTTCTTGTTCCTATCTCTTTGTTATATTGTTGTCTTTTGTGATTATTTGATCGTTAAAAACCGATTTGAATAACATTGCCTTCAATCTATTACATTATTGCAAATGGAAAATTGCTTTGTGCTAAAACCAAAACATCTGACCTCCACTTCTATGAGCTTGCATGTAGCATATGTACGTGTTTGTTACACCATCTGTAAGTCTTGCAGTACATTCAAAGTACTCACCGCTTTTCTTAATTTGCTTTTGTTTGTGGGGAAGAAGGTGAGCCCCAAGGGCCTCACTTACGTGAGATGTGCTTCGGGTTTGGCGACTAGCTTGGCGGTCCGGTCGGTTGCCTTGTGGGTTATAGGCACACCGGGTGGCTCTTTTGTTTATAGCCATCTTATGGCACTTTTGCTTCATTGTTAAATTTTCTTATGTATATGTCTTTTGGCCTATTTCGGCCTCTCTTTTGTAATAACTATCTTCTATTTATGTTATCTTACGGATTGTTGTTTTTGCTTTGGTTCTATGTGAATGAATGGAATTGATGCATGAACTTTGTAAAGAGGTGTGTATCTTGCATTTAAGGAAGTATACATGTCTCGAGTCTCGGATTATCTGCTTTGTGATGCTAGGACCGGATGGATGGTTAAGCATTACAAGCGGATAAACCGGGGCCTCTAAGGTTTTGCATCGAGCCATCTTGACCGTAGTAACCCATGTTTGGTCGTCTTTTAGGATATTTTGGAAAATATTATTTTCAAAGTATCAAATGGTTTATGAAAGCTTAAGGAATTCTCAGATTTTATTCCTTACCTATCTTAGCTTTCTCCTCTCACCTTACTCTCATTTGAGTTTTGAAAATTGATTTCCTCTCCTTTCAAAGATAGTTGTTGGGTTTTGGGAACCACTGAGTTTGGCAAATTGAAGTGCTTAGGATTTTGAAGTTTACGGATGGAGATTTGGCTAGAGGCTTGGATGCGGAATCGACAGACGCCTCAATTTTCGACAAAGAAGCCCAATGGTTTCTGATGGGACCACTGAGCTTGGCAAGTTGAAGTGTGCCAGATTTTGAAGTTTCTAGGATGGAAGACTTCGGCTGGAAGCTTGGATGCGAAATCACTACAACAACTTCAATTTCCGGACAGCAAGCTCGATGGTTTCTAATGGGGTGGAAAATGAGAGGGTGATGCAACTAAAATTTGTGGGGTTAAAAAAAAGGGGTAAGATGTGATACTAGTTAGCTAGGTATCTAACACTATTTTCGTTGATTGAACCTTGCTCTTAAGTGGTAATAGATCTTACCTCAATCTTCTGAATTTTATCTTCTCAATCAATTACTCGTTCGTTCAATACGGGTTAGTTGCATTGGGAAGTTAAGTTTTGGTGCTATGATTCCTTGCTGTTTTTGGAGTCTTTTTATAAGCATGTTTAAGATTATACACATACTGTTTTTGGCTTTCGGTTAGGGCGATATTCCATTCCCCTAGTCGTTAGCTTTTCGCTTTCTTTCGGCTTTGAATCTTTGAGTCTAGTTTTAACCAAAATTTCTTGTAACAGGATGGCGGGCGCTTCGCGCGGCCAAGGCGATCACCGGTCGGACGAGGATCTTCCTCCTCCTCCGACCATGGCCGAGGTCCTTCTTGAGATTGAGCGCAACCGTGCAGAGGACAGGAGGGTTCTTCTGGACATCATCGCGCGCAACACTTCTGCCCTTACCGGTGTTTCAGGATCCGGGCAAGGGAGTGGTCATCAGTCCCGTGGGGGACTTGCGGAGTTTCTTCGCACCCAGCCTCCCACGTTCTCTAGGTCTGAGGACCGCTTGACGCAGCGATTGGCCGTCTCGTTGGCGCAAGCCGCATAGCGCAGCGCCGGGAGCACGAGAAAGCGCTGCTTCGCATCGCACCACCGGAGGTGCAGCTTTGTCTTGGTGGGAGAGCTTTCTCGCCATGCAGCCTGACGGTCACACCGTCACATGGGAGGAGTTCCGCACTGCCTTCCGTCGGAGTCACATTCCTTCTAGCCTAATGAGGCTGAAGAAGAAGGAGTTCTTGTCGCTCAGACAAGGACGTTTCTCGATTACGGAGTACCTATACGAGTTCAACCATTTGGCTCGTTATGCTCCGGAAGAGGTGGCCACCGATGAGGCCAAACAAGAGAAGTTCAAGGATGGTTTGTCCGAGGAGCCGCAGGACAAGCTATCCGTAGTGGACTTCCGGTTTCCGTGCCTTGGTGGACAAGGCCATTGTCGTGAGCACTCGGGAGAGCACTTGCGGATTCCATAGCGTAAGTGGGAGGCCCGCAAGTCATCCGGGGCCGCTATTCCCTTCGATCGGTCTCGAAGTCGCGTCCACGAGCTTCAAGCACCCGAGGCCGTCGGCAGACTGTTCTTCGTCCTTCGCAGCCGTGCCCCAATCACGCACACGCAAGTCGGCAGGTGGCCCCGCAACCCGGCCGCGAAGTCACATGCTTCGCCGTCGGAAGGGCATTATGCGAACCAATGCCCTAAGAAGACAGGAGCGGCCCCTCGTCCTAATGGAGGACGCGGGCAAGGAGGTGGTTCTTCTCAGGACCTGAAGATTGTCCCGGCTACCCAAGGCATGGGTAGTGGTCGCGTCAACCTCATCTCAGAAGAGGAAGCACAGGAGGCACCTGGCGTTGTGTTGGGTGCGCTTTACGGTAACTCTCGTTCGCTACCGTTTTGTTTGATTCAGAGCATCTCATTCTTTTGTTTACGAGTCTTTTCTTGCTATTAGTGAGCTCCTTTTTGCTCCATTGTTGGTCCCATTGCTCATTCGCTCACAGGTTGGAGTTGAGAGCTGAATCTGAGTGTAGGGATGTCCCAATCGAGATCGAGGGAGTGAGATTCTTCGCGAATCTTATCCTCCTCCATTCAGCAAGTCTAGATGTAATTCTTGGCATGGATTGGCTGTCTCGGCATAAGGGACACATCGATTGTGCCAAGAAGTGCGTCTCTCTATCTAGTCCTTCCGTGACGAGGTTCGCTTTTACGCCAGTCGCTAGGTCCGCATCTCTTGGCTTGAAGCGAAGCCCGCTCTAGATATTGGTGAAGTCCCAACCGTCAGTGATTTCATGGATGTCTTTCCTGAAGCTCTTCGAGGGATGCCACCAGTTCGAGACCTCGAGTTCGTCATTGAGTTGGTTCCCGGTACCGCCCCGATTTCAAAGAGGCATTATCGGATGCCACCGAATGAGTTGGTGGAGTTGAAGAAGCAACTTAATGAGCTGCAAGAAAAGGTTTCATCGCCTAACTCATCTCCGTGGGGTTGTCCTGCAATCTTTGTAAAGAAGAAGGACAATACTTTGCGCATGTCGTTGATTACCGTCCGCTTAATGAAGTAACAGTGAGAACAAGTATCCATTGCCCGCATCGATGATCTCTTTGATCAATTAATGGAGCTCGAGTATTCTCCAAGATTGATTTGAGAATGGGATATTATCAAGTTCGGATACGACCGAGGATATTCAAAAGATCTTTTCTACTCGCTACGGCTTGTATGAGTACACCGTCATGTCATTTGGCTTAACCAATGCTCCCGCCTTGTTCATGAACCTCATGAATTCGGTATTCATGGAGTATTTGGATAAGTTTGTCGTGGTCTTCATCGATGATATTCTCATCTATTCCAAGGATGATGAGCAACACGATGAGCATATGAGGCTTGTGTTAGGCAAGCTTTGTGAGCATCAGCTGTATGCAAAGTTCAGCAAGTGCGCGTCTGGTTGAAGGAAGTGGCCTTCTTGGGTCATATTCTTTCAATAGAGGCGTGGCCGCTGACCCTAGCAAGGTCGTGACGTTCTTTCGTGGTTCACCTACTTGATAACCGGCGCGGAGTTTTCTTGGTTTAGCGGGATATTATCGCCGTTTTATCGAGAACTTCTCCAAGATCGCGAAGCCGATGACGGAGTTGCTTAAGAAGGACAACAAGTTCTTGTGGTCCGATGCTTGTGAGGGAAGTTTCCAAGTACTTAAGAAGCGTTTGACTACCGCTCCCGTCCTCGTTCTTCCCGATATTCGCCGGAGCTTCGATATCTTTTGCGATGCTTCTCGTCGAGGGCTCGGTTGTGTCCTTATGCAAGAAGGCAAGGTGGTAGCCTATGCATCAAGGCAATTGAGACCTCATGAACTCAACTATCCTACCCATGACTTGGATTGGCTACCGTGATTCATGCACTTAAGATTTGGCGACATTACCTAATCGGTAATCGTTGTGAAGTGTATTCGGATCACAAAAGCCTAAAGTATTTGTTCACCCAACCAGATCTGAACCTCAGGCAAAAGAGATGGTTGGAATTGGTCAAGGATTATGACATGGGTATTCACTACCATCCGGGCAAGGCTAATGTCGTTGCCGATGCGCTTAGTCGCAAAGCGCATTGCAATGCCTTGTTACTCCAGGGGCGTCAGCCCAGCCTCCTGAAGGAATTTCAGCGTCTCAACTTAGGTTTGGTTGAGCATGGTTCCCTCGCTGCCTTGGTTGTGCAACCAACCTTGGTGGATCGGATTAAGGTCGCTCAGCAATCGGATGCTGGGGTGAGCCGCATAAAGGAAAATGTCAAGAACGGAACAGCCAAGTGCTTCTCTAAGGATGAGCATGGTGTTGTAAGGTTCAGGCAACGCCTTGTGGTTCCGAAGAATATGGAATTGCGGAATTTGATTCTCCGTGAAGCCCATGATTCGCCTTTACTGGTCGTAAGTTCCTCCACGACTGGGACTTAGTCGTAAGACTTGCTACGACTACGTCATAGTCGTAGGTTTCTTTTACGACCACTACCTGGTCGTAAGACCTTCTTTCGGTCGTAGTTTTAGCATTAAGAATCCAAATCAATTGGTTCTTGTTGCTAAATTCTTTATAAATCAGTGTCTTGCTTCGGTAAGGTTTTCAGAATTTTTGGAACAAGTTTGCTGTTGAGTTCTTGCATTTTATTCGTTCTTATCGATTGCTTTTCGCTTTCTCGTTAGGATCCGAAGAGCACATCGACAATATTGTTGATCCCCAGCAACATCTTGACCCACAGCAAGCAGGCAAGCAGTTTGATCATGTTCATCCCATTATTTTTCAAGTCTACTATATTGCTTTCAACTCGTATGTATGCATTGCTATTTTGTTGTTAAAATACGGTTAGTGTCCTATAGTTGCACAATCTGTAGGACTTGTTTATCCTCTACTACCTTGAGCTTAGGTTATTGGCTGTGGTCGGAGTTCGATGGATGGACTCTGGTCACTTAGTAGTTTTCGATTGGAAATTGCTTAGAAATGCTTAGTTCCGTAGTCTTTGGCGATCATCGATTTTTAGTCGATGATCTTGATCACACATTTAAGTATTATGTCGATCGACCGGACTGTGTGCGTTGTTATTTTGTAAAGTCAAAATCTAAAAATGAAAAACTGATTTGGACTTGGGCAAGTGGTCGGATGGTGGGTTATTGGGTTTGTGGTTGCCTTGCCTAAGTCAACAAGGACCGAACATCTTGTGTCACACTCTCCAAGCATTTTTGCGTGCTAACCACGCGAGAGGGATATGGGACCTCTCTTGACTTAGTACTTTGGCGTGGGTTATCTCCAGTCGCAGAGGGGTTGTGTGTGTTGTGTGAAACATGATATGTGGTCGTGTTCTTCCGTGGGTGTGCGGTGGTGGAGATTCGGGTAGGCTCTCCACCTCGAGGAGCGTCGTAGTTGTCAAGGCTTTACCCGGGAAGGGTAGTTGACCGAGGCTTTACGATGACTCCGACACAACGTATGGATTTCTATCCATACGGGCGGCTCGTGAATAATTCACAATATTGGAAACGTCTCGTAAGACTTAGCCGTGCCGGCATACCTTCGGAAGTGTGCTTAATAGCTTGGCAAAAAGGCGGTCTGGCGTGTGGGGAAATTGGTACACCCTGCAGGGATAAAACTATTCGAATAGCCTCGTCCTAGGTTATGGACACGCTTGGTTAGGTTTTGCAAGAGTTAGACTTCAACCTTTTAAACTAAAATTTGACATGGGTGGTATGAATGGGTAATTCATGCTATTGTTGTAGTGACCATTTGGTCGTGGTCACTCCTGTGATTGTTCTTGTTCCCTATCTCTTTGTTATATTATTGTCTTTTGCGATTATTTGATCGTTAAAACCGATTTGAATAACATTGCCTTCAATCTATTACATTATTGCAAATGGAAAATTGCTTTGTGCTAAAACCAAAACATACAGCCTCCACTTCTATGAGCTTGCATGTAGCATATGTACAGGTTTGTTACACCATCTGTAAGTCTTGCGAGTACATTCAAAGTACTCACCGGCTTTTGCCGGCTGCTTTTGTTTGCAGGGGAAGAAGGTGAGCCCCAAGGGCCTCACTTCTGTGAGATGTGCTTCGGGTTTGGCGACTAGCTTGGCGGTCCGGTCGGTTGCCTTGTGGGTTATAGGCACCTTTGGTCGGCTCTTTTGTTTATAGCCATCTTATGGCACTTTTGCTTCATTGTTAAATTTTCTTATGTATATGTCTTTTGGCCGGTCGGCCTCTCTTTTGTAATAACTATCTTCTATTTATGTTATCTTCTGGATTGTTGTTTTTGCTTTGGTTCTATGTGAATGAATGGAATTGATGCATGAACTTTGTAAAGATGTGTGTATACTGCATTTCTGGGAAGTATACATGTCTCGAGTCTCGGATTATCTGCTTTGTGATGCTAGGACCGGATGGATGGTTAAGCATTACAAGCCGGATAAACCGGGGTCTCACAATTTCCTTGGATCTAGGACTGATATGTGACACCTCTGAATTATCTCATAATTTACAGAAATTATTTGCTAATTTTGGAGGCAAGTCAAAGCTTGGTCAAAACCCTAACTCACAACTTCTAGAATTTCTGGAGAAGAATGCAGTACATGAAAATCTCTAAAAATTTTATGTAAGGTTAATCCTTAAGTCAGCAATCTCCAGTTAAAATTTCATGATTTTTGAAGCTAGTTTGCTACCTCAAGCAAATCCTCCAAAAATTAGATGTTTAATTCAAACGCTAGTTGGTTCTCACTGTTCCTTGGGCGCGAGTCAGACTCAGGCTCGAACCAAGTCACTTGGTTCAATCAACTAACTGCACCCGGCGCGGTCGCTCGGGCGCGAGCGTCGTGGATCGTTGGATCTTAGATCGACGACCCCTGCTGGAGTGAACGTTCGGACCATCCGAACGTTTCGATCAGCATGAATCGTTGGATCCAAGATCAACGATCCAAGTTAGTCCACGTCGTTTTAATTTTGTATTTTCCCGAGGAGGATTATTTGTCAACTAAAAAATGAAATTAACTTGTAAAATACATAACTATTTTATTTTAATTCCTTTTCAGTTGATTCAAATTTTGTTAGTTATGTTTTTAACTAAACTTTAATCTAAAAATGATTCTAACCTCATTATAGTTCCAGAAATTTTTGCGAAGAATTTAGTTACAATGAATAGTAGCATTTGTGTTTTATAAGGCTGAGCAGAATTTTTTCGCTCATATCTTTTGCATTAAGAATCCAAATCAATTGGTTCTTGTTGTTAAATTCCTTATAAATCATGATCTTGCTGCTATAAAATTTTCAAGCCATTCGGAGAAGGTTTGCTAGTTGAGTCTTTTTGTTTTCTTCGTTCTTATCGATTCTTTTTCGCTTTCTCGTTAGGTTCCGAAGAGCACATTGATCACCTAAGTGATCCTCCGCAACCTCTTGAGCAGCAGCAATAAGGCAAACAGTTTGATCATGTTAATCTCAGTATTTTTCAAGTCTAATATATTGTTTGCAACTTGTATGTATGCATTGCTATGTTGTGTTAAATTATGATTAGTGGATCCTATAGTTGCATAATCTATAGGAATTGATTATCCTCTACTACCTAATCCTAGGTTATTTCCTGTGATTTGAGTTCGATGGATGAGCTCTTGTCACTTAGTAGATTGTGATTTGAAATTGCTTAGAAATGCTTAGTTTCGTTAGTAATGGGCGATCATCGATTTAGTCGATGATCTTGATCACACATCTAATTATTACTCCTTTATGTCCAGTACTTGTGCTTTGTTATTTTGTAAAATCAAAATCTGAAAATGAAAAATTGATTTAGACTTGGGCAAGTGGTTGGATGGTGGGTTATTGGGTTTGTGGATGTCTTGCCCAGGTCAACAAGGACTGAATTACTTGCGCCACCGTACTGAGCAATTTGCGTGCTAACCACACGAGAGGGATGAGACCTCTCTTGACTTAGTACTTTGGCGTGTGTTAGCTCCGAGTCGCAGGAGGTGGTTTGTGTGTGTTGTGTGAAAAAGGATCTGTGTCATTGTGTTGGGTGTGCGGTGGTGGAGATTCTAGGTAGGTTCTCCACCTCGAGGGGCATCGTAGTTGTCCAAGGCTTTGCCCGTGAGGGGCAGCTGACCGAGGCTTTACGATGACTCTGACACAACGTATGGGTTTCTATCCATACGGGTGACTCGTAGTTAATGCATAATATTGGCAATGTCTCGAAGGACTTAGTTGTGCCGGCATACCAAAGGAAGTATGCTAATCATGTGGCAAAAAGGCGGTCTGACGTGTGGGTACATTGGTACACCCCTGCAGAGATAAAACTATTCGAATAGCCTCGTCCTAGGTTATGGACACGCTCGGATACGCCCCGTGAGAATTAGACTACAATCTTTTACTTAAAATTTGACATGGTTGTCATGAATGGGTAATTCATGCTATTGTTGTGGTGACTATGGGTTTAGTCACTTCCAGGATTGTTGTTGTCATCTATCTATTGTTATTATTGTTGTCAAATTGTTATTTGAACAATAAAAACAGATTGTAAACTTGCTTTTAAATGTACTACATTATTGCAAACAAAACTTGCTTTATGCTGAAAATGAAACATACAGCCTCCACTCAAATAAGCTTACATGTAGCATATGTATAAGTCTGTTATTCTACACGTAAGTCTTGCGGAGTATAACTTTTGTACTCATTTGCTTTGCATAACTATTTGTTGCAGAGGAGGAAGGTGAGCCTCAAGGGCCTCACTTTTGTGAGATGTGCTGCGGGTTTGACGGCTAGCTTGGCGGCCCGGTCGGTTGCCTTGTTGGTTAAAGGCGCACTGATTGGCTCTTTTATTTATGGCTATCTTATGACACTTTTGCTTCCGCTGTTTAATTTATTTGTATGACTTTGGGCCGGTCGGCCTCTCTTTTGTAATAGCTTTACTATGTATGTCTTTGGGTCTGTTAATTTCTGCTTCGGTTCTATGTGAATGAATGGAATTGATGCATGACTTTTTGTAAAGAGGTGTGTATACTGCATTTCTGGGAAGTATACATGTCTCGAGTCTCGGTTTATTTGAATTGTGATGCTAGAACCGAGTGGATGGTTAAGCATTACAAGCATGATAAACCGGGGTCTCACAGACCAGTTTGCATACTACATATAAATAGGACCACTTATCGTTTATTGCATACATCCTTGTATTTTTTTATTTTCTCATTACGACCAGTCTTATCTTTCGACCATGTAATATATCTTTTGGTATTTCGATTATGGAAAATAGATCTACAACTAGTTGAAGTCACACACTGGTTCCAACCAAAGTTGATTTCCTAGTATTAATACAATCAGTTTTTATCATATAATCAGTACATACTATCAATAGTGGTCATGACTTTTACTCTTACTCTTGGCTTACTGCTTCTTTAGTAACAATATTCTACTATAAAAGCAGTCGGGGGTTAGGAAATATATGAATACTTATGAGTTAAAAGGATCAATGAAAGACTTTTTTGATGAACGAAAGGTGAATGTTTTACTTTCACAGTTCTCATATTACAATAATCCACTCTTTAGGATCACCAGACTGATCCCTACGTGTTGAAAAGTTTGGTTGGATCATCTCTCGAGCAGTTGAAGTCTTCTTCAACAGCTTGGAGATTTATGGTGCGGTCGGAGGCCTTCAGCTTTGCCAAAGCAAAACTGATTCCATTTTTGACAGCTTCAAATAAAGTATGTGCATGGTTTTCCGAATAGTTTTGAGCAAACTTCTGAGGTCTTCGAGTTGTTGGCCAAGGAAGTCGATCTTCTCTATGGGATCTCCTAAGTTGGGCAGTTGCGTTCCCTATCCCATATCGAAGAGCATTTTGTTGAAGGCCTTGTCCTTCTCTTCAAGATTATGCCCAAAAGCTGCCTCCTTGCCATGTTCAAACTCAAGATCTTTTCTGCTCTATTTAATACTTGAGTTTGCTCTGCATGAGTAGACCAAAGAATAAATACATATTATTAAGGATAGTACATTGGTCAAGTTTACAATCGGTTACCTTGAGCTTTCTTCTCGAAAGTCACAAGGACTTCCTTGTGCCTGGTCGTCAGATATTCGATCGACCGGTCTTTGTTTTGACATTCTTCTTTAAGCTTGGTTATTATGGCTTGTTTCGTCACAACCGCTTTTTAAAGCTTCTCTGAATCTATTAAATATGATAAAGAGAGAAGTTAATCAACAGAGAAGGATCAAACTGGCAAAGAAAGAGAGAAGAAGATATGAAAAGATTATTACTTTCTAATTCGAAGTTCTTTTGCTCCAAAACTTTTATTCACTGGGTCAGTCCTCCGACCACAACAAAATTCTCCACCAAATGCTACAAAATTGCAGACTATTTGAGTTTTTGACAAAGTTTAAAGGGAAATGCTACTAAAAGTGGTCGTGGAAGCTTACCTGTATTGCCATATTATTAAATTAGTTAAAAATGGAATCGAGACTAGTCTTTGATTGACGATCCGATATTCTTCTCCAAGCCTCATCGAGTTCTTTATTGTCGAAAACTCGAAAAGGGACAAGGAAAAGTAACAAGAAGATGAGACTTTCCAGTAGTGGTCGTTACCTGTTGGAAATCCTCAGATACCACCACCTCTGTAGGTGGAATTGGAGCCACCACAGGTTCTGGAACAGGCATTGGTTCTGTCACCTACTCGGGAGCTGGCTCGACCTCTTTCTCCTCAGAGGCCTTCTCCTGAGGGATGCACTGGTCGGAAGCGACCGGAACACCAGAGGATCTACAAGGAAAGAAGAAAAGAAGCTCAAGACTCTAGAAACACTAAAGGTAACTATTTACATAAATTTCTTTTCATGTAGGTCAAAGGTTAAAGACGACGCCGTGAAGCGCAGTGTGACCCGCTTGTTAGTGGGCCTTAACGGAGCCCAATTAAGTCAAACCCTAAGAGTTTTAGGCCTCCACTATAAATAGGAGGAGATGGTGGCTGCACCTCTCTCTCTCGCCTTTTATGTTTCAAAACCCTAATTGTCTTTAGGGAGTTGAGGTGGAGGCAAGGGCTCTTGATGGTTTGTGGTGAATTTCGTGATCTTTGATTGTCCATCGATCCATGATGGTGTGGATGTAATCCAAAGAACAATCACGAAATCAATCTATGCAAGGTTTGCTTGAGATAAGTCTCTTTCGCTCTTGCTTTCAATTTCGTGTTTTAGGGCTTTCTTTGATCCGCGAGTTTGTGATTGATTCTTTCACGTGAATTAGCTTGCTGTGATATGTGTGAATCTATCTAGCATCATCTTGATCATCAATCCTCACGAACAAGCTTTAGGATCAAGTTTTCGTTCTTGCCCTGCTTTAGACCTTCTTAATCAATTGGTAATTGCTCAAGATCGCTCCAAGAATTATCATAATATTCGATTGGAATAGGTCCTCAATAGCATAGAGAAGGTGTGTGCAAAGTTTCGTGAAGTTTGGAGTTGAGAATCAAAAGTTAGACCTAATTGCAACTTCGCCATCGGCTGATTTTATCGCTTTCAGATCGGTTAGATCGCCGGGTCCGATCGCCCATCACCACCGGTCCGACCGATTTGAGCGGTCCGACCGCCAAGATAACAGCCAGTCCGACCGCCCGCAATCGTCCAACCTACTACTACTGAGGTCGACCGCCAGATTTGTGTTGCTTTGATTCTTGTTGATTATTGTCGCATTGCTTAGGGTTTTTATTGATTCAATACTAGTCTTCCACAGATCGGTATATTGATCTTCATAGCTTTCTAATAGCTACCGGAGTGAAATTGTATTGAGTTCATAATTTGTTAAAAAGTGAGCGTGTTCTATTCACCCCCTCTAGTCGCTTTTACTGTCCAACAAGTGGTATCGAGCCCTGCTAGTTCAATCTTGATCTTAACCGGTCACCGAACTTTGGCGATGGATAAGTTTTCTACTAAACCGCATATCTTCGATGGGCACGACTATGCCTATTGGAAGAATCGTATGCGCTCTTTCTTGAGAGCGAGGACAAGCTATTTGGGATGTTGTTAGAGCCTCACCGGTTATTCCCGAATTGCTACACCGCTTCGCAATTCTTTTGGCTAACAACAATAAGGCTAAGAATCTTTATATGGTGCACTTGGTAGACAAGAATATGATAGAATTTGCAATCTTTCAATCACAAGATGAAATTTGGAACACTCAAACATATCATGAGGGTTCGCCCCAAATCAAAAAGGTGCGCCAAACTGCTTACAAGCGTGAGTACAATAAATTCGAGATGCGCCCCGAGAGAGCATCGATGACATTTTCAGTCGCTTTAATAAAGTAATTAATCAAATGAAAGCTGTTGATATTGAATATTCTCAATCTGAAAATGCCACCCATCTCTTGGCTGCAATCAACACCAAGGAGTGGGAGATGAAAGCTACTGCTATAGAAGAAAATGTTGATCTTTCAAGTCTTACTTTAGAATTGCTTTATAGTAAACTCAAGACTCATGAAATTAAAAGAGTTGATCATCCTAAGAAAGATAATTTAGCTTTGGTAGCAGATCCTCTCAAAAAGGCTTTTGATGACTCTTGTGAATCTTCTTCTGGATTTTCATTTGCTTGTTTATCTGCTATTCATGAAGAGGAGCTTGAAAGTATTCCTGAAACAGAGTTAGCTCTTCTAGCTAAGAAATTCACACGGGCCTACAATAATGTGAGAAACAAAAAGAGAGGTGGTCCAGAACATGCTATGAATGTGGTGAGCTCAATCATATCCGGGCAAATTGCCCCAAGCTGAAAGGTAAGAGCAATCATAAGGAAGGAAAGCCAGCTTGGAAGAAGCCTCCTTTCAACAAATCAAGGTATGAGGCAAATAAGCTTGTGAAGGTCGCCACCGGTCCTTGCCGCTTTGAGGATCAACTTGAGCGATGTGGATACCGGGAGTGAGGAGGACAAGGAGGAGGAGATCCTCAAGGTAAAAAGAAAGGGAAGGCCAAAGCTTTCACTGGCATGTGCTTCATGGTCGACACGGACGACATTGATGATAATGAGGTATCTTTTTCTTATGATGAGCTTTCAAATATGATTCTATAGTTGAGCAATTGCTTAGTCAAGATGAAGCGCTTGAATTTGTTATGACAAAAATAAGAAATTAGAGTCAAAAATTAGCAAACCTAAAGTAGAGCTTAAAACGCTAAGACTCTTGAACTCGATGAATGTTTATCTTGTCATGCTATGCATTCTAAATTACCAAGTTACAATCTGCTCATAATATTTGTGTACAACAACTTGAGAATGCTAAATCTGAACTAAATGAAATTAAAAGTGCTCCTTGTGAAAAATGTTTAGAATCTAGTAAATTGATTGCTTTTGATGTTTTTGATTCTAGCCCTTGCACTTCATGCTTAGAAAAAGAACGTGAAATCAAAGATATCTTAGAAGTCGCTAGAGTCAAATATGCTAAGATTAAGGACAATATTGAAAATACTACTTGTGCTTCATGTTCCACTCTTAAGCTTGAAATTGCTTTGTATAAGGAAAATCTATGGATAAAACTTGTGATTCTTGTGTCAACTTGAGAAAAGAAAATGCTTACCTTCATGATACATTAGAGAAATTTTCTAAAGGTAAGAAACAATTAAACATGATTCTTGACAAGTCTAAAACTCCTTATAAGAAGCAAGGTTTAGGATTCAATTCTTTTCAAGACAATTCAACCCAAAAGTCATTCAAGTCTTGGAAAAGGTTTAATTGAATTCAAACCCAACCTCGCAAAAACATCTTTTAAATCAGTGGTTTTGCCCAACCTTGTATTAATTCAAATGGTGCTTCTTCTAGTGGTACCAAGTACCATTGCACTTATTGCAAAAAGGTGGACATTTGATTGAATATCATATGAGGTTGAAAAATGATAGGAAAAATTTTGATAGAATTTCATTCATGCAACCTAGAGCTTCTATGAGACATGGTAACACCGAAAAGAATAAACTCGATTAGGATTTTTATCTCATGCAAATCATTATGTTTCTAGACATCCTAATTCTAATGTGTATCAGATC
Organism: Hsuehochloa calcarea; assembly: GCA_036346395.1. Classification (NCBI taxonomy): domain Eukaryota; kingdom Viridiplantae; phylum Streptophyta; class Magnoliopsida; order Poales; family Poaceae; genus Hsuehochloa; species Hsuehochloa calcarea. The sequence continues at coordinate 21,445,663 of CM070610.1, read as the reverse complement.
AAGCGGTCCGACCACCGGTGCTCACCGGTCGACTGTTTTGGTCACCGGCCCGACCGCCAAGACAAAGCCGGCCGATCGCCCATGGACAGATTCAAGTCTCATTTTAATTTGAACATTGCTCATAACCAAATGTTAAATGAAATCAAGGATAGTACTTACGGTTTGTATACTCCTTGTAGACGTGTGTCTCAAGATCGATTCCTAAATCTTGTTTATCTAATCCCAAGATTGAGACACATCGCTCTTTTGCTCCTTGATTTTTAGGATTACCATGAAAGGGGAAGAACACGTGGTTCGTTGACTCGGATGTTCACGCCACATGACCGGAACTCAAAATGGTTCACCTCTTTCACGCGAGCAACAGTGATGACTTCATCACCTTTGGAGATGATACACAAGGGCTAATTGAAGGAACAGGATCAATTAGGTAAACAACAAATTCATTCTAAAGGATGTCGCTCTTGTGGACAAGCTTAGGTATAATCTCCTTCTGCTTTCACTTCTTGATGATGGGTATGAGACTGCTTTTAAGAAAAATGCTTGTCGTGGTGCTTGATTCTACCGTGAGCTTGTGTTTGGAATCTCTAGAGTTGGTAGAATTTTTGGGTGCCGATTTTTCGTAATCTCTTCCTGGATCTCTTAAATGTTTGCTTACATCTTCTTCTGATTTTTGGCTTTGGCATCGACGTTTGGGGCACATTGGTTTTGATCATTTGACGCGAGTTAGCAACCTTGATCTCATGAGAGGTTTGCCTAAGCTCAAAGTCACAAAGATGTCAGATATGCGCTTTGTAGGCATGGCAAACAAGTTGTCGCCTCACACCCTTCTCGTGACTATGGTTATGACCGACTGACTGTGACGCTTGTTTCATATGGATACCGTTGGTCCCGCTAGAGTCCGATCGATTGGTGGAAAATGGTATATTCTAGTCATAGTCGATGATCTTTCAAGATATACTTGGGTGTTCTTTCTTACTTCAAAGGATGAAGCTTTTGGTTATTTTCATGATCTTGTTCTTCGTTTGGCTTCTGAGCTTCCTGGTGCTTTGAGAGCGATTCGCAGTGATAATGGCACGGAGTTCAAAAATGCTTCTTTGCTTCTTTTTGTGCTGAGCGTGGTATTGAGCATCAGTTCTCCTCTCCACACGCCCCTCAACAAAATGGCGTGGTGGAAAGGAAGAATAGGACCTTGGTCGAAATGGCTAGGACGATGCTAGATGAGTATAGCACACCTAGGAGATTTTGGGCCGAAGCTATTGCTACTGCTTGCCATATTGCCAATCGTGTCTTTTTGAGACCTTCTTTAGGCAAGACTCCTTATGAGCTTCGTTTTGGTAGAAAACCCTCTGTTTCGCATTTTCGAGTTTTTGGATCAAAATGTTTTATTCTTAAGACAGGCAATTTAGATAAATTTGAATCAAGAACTTTTGATGGGGTATTTTTGGGTTATCCTGCTCATTCGAGGGGTTTTCGAGTTTTTAATACTGAGACTAACATTATTCAGGAGACTTGTAATGTCACTTTTGATGAGACTAGCCCTGGAGCTAGATCAATTGCTACAGATGATTTACAGTGACAGAGAGTATTTTTGTGGAGGAAGATGAGGACGGTTAATGTCATTCCTCATCTCGCCGCTAAAGCGCCCATATTGATACAAGAACACGCTACGCCTACTTCACTTTCGCTGAGGCTCTGCTCAGATCATCATCATCAGATGACTGCGAGGTCGAAGAAACGACATCTCACCCGGCGCCCACTTCGTGATTCAGAGAAAGATCCTCCTAATGTAATAGGTATCTACATGAGCGAGTCACTCGCTCCAGGTATAATGATCCAAATCTCTACTCTCATTCGGCTTTTGTTGCTTCTTTTGAACCCCGCGATATATCACATGCTTTATCTGATTCTAGCTGGGTAAATGCCATGCATGAGGAGTTAGAGAATTTTGAAAGAAACAAAGTTTGGAACCTAGTAGAACCTCCTAGTGGTCATAATGTTATAGGAACCCGCTGGGTGTTTAAGAATAAACAAGGTGAGGATGGTTCTGTGGTTAGAAATAAGGCCGATTGGTAGCTCGTGGTTTCACCAAGTTGAGGGGTTAGATTTTGATGAGACATTTGCTCCTTGCTAGACTAGAAGCCATTCGATTCTCGCTTGCATTTGCTGCATCAAAAGGTTTTAAATTATATCGATGGATGTTAAAAGTGCCTTTTAAATGGTTTCATAGATGAGGAAGTGTATGTTAAGCAACCCCGGTTTTGAGGATCCTAAATATCCAAATCGTGTTTTCAAGCTATCTAAAGCATTGTATGGTCTTAAACAAGCCCCTAGAGCCTCGTATGATAGACTTAAGACCTTCTTGCTTAAAAATAATTTTGAGATGGGTAAAGTGGATAAAACCCTATTCATTCTTAGACGTGACAATGACTTCTCGCTTGCTCAAATTTATGTGGATGATATTATCTTTGGTGGTTCCTCTAATGCTCTTGTTTCAAATTTTCCGACACTATGTCTAGGAATTTGAGATGAGTATGATGGGAGAGCTTAATTACTTTTTGGGACTTCAAATCAAGCAATGCAAGGAAGGAACTTTCATCCATCGACGGTACACTAAAGATCTTCTCAAACGCTTCAACATGGGTGATCGCAAGCCAATTTCCACTCCCATGGCAACTTCAACTGCTTTGGATCCAGATGAGGAAGGAGAAGTCGTGGATCAACGCGAGTACCGCAAAGATGATCGCTCCCTTCAGATTTGACGGCCTCGAGACCGGACATTCACTTCACTCAGATGCCTTTGTGCAAGATTTCAGCGCCTCCGAGAACTTCCCATCGCCAAGCCGTTAAGCGCATATTCGTGTATTTACACTCTACCCTCTTATATGGCATTTGGTATTCTCGCTCTTCACTTTGTCCATTAGAGGTTTTTCAGATTCGATTTTAAGGTCGTTTGCTAGATAGGAAGAGTACCTCAGGCACCTGCACTTTCTAGGCACGTCTCTTGTATCTTGGTCTTCTAGAAAGCAGTCTTCTGTTGCACAATCCACTGCTGAGGCGGAGTATGTTGCTGCTGCTAGTTGCTGTAGCTAGATTTTGTGGATGACGTCCACTTTGAAAGATTATGGGTTAAACTTTGCTAGTGTTCCTCTTTCTCGTGATAACACTTCGCTATTAATATTGCTAAAACCCAAAGCAACATTCTAGGACTAAGCACATAGACATTCGCTTTCACTTCCTTAAAGATCATGTTGAAAAAGGTGATATTGTGATGCACTTTGTAGAGTCCAAGCTCAATTGGCATATATTCTTACCAAGCCTTTAGATCAAACCAGATTTTCCTCCTTAAGAAGTGAGTTAGGGGTAATTTATCCTTATGGGTTGGTTTGAGGGGGAGTTTGATCTTTTTCTTATCTTTCCTTGTTCTTTTGATCTTTTATTGTTCTTTTCCTGAACTTAGTGATCTTTTGAACTTTTTAGATTTTTAGGCGTTTTAATTGCATCTCATTGTGTCATATTGCATTCATATGAAAAATACAACAAGTGGTATGAAAAATTCAAAAAAAAATGCATTGTAATATAAGATTTTCTGCTTATCTTTTAAAATTGATGAAGCTTTGCCTATTACCCTTTAGAGCTTTTGTATTTCAATTCTTGCTCAATGTCATGTCTAGTTCTTTGACTTGCTAGAATTATCATGCTTTACATGTGTAGCTAAGTCTTTGCTATATGAGCTAGAACCTTTAAACAACTCAAACTAAGAAATTGCAATTTGTGGATGTTTTAGCGAGTTGCGGAATTAGTGCTCCTCTTGTGACATTGGCCTGCTGTAATTGCTTTGTTAGCTCTTTGATCTAAAATTGACCATTACTTGAGCTTTTGTGTTCTTGAGATTCTAAAACTGCTCTTGTGAAAAATGAAAATCAAGATTGTCTTATGCTTAAATTGTGCCAAACTATTCTTACGAGACCGCTTGTCAAATGACATGAACTTGGAGATAGTTTGATGAACTGCACGATCTCATGGGGACCGCTTGTCGAAATGACATGAACCTCAAGATTTGTCGCCCGGTAGAAGCTTAGAAAGAGTTTGTGGATGGCTCCTAGTCCAGATCTTCTTTACTAAGATATACCTTTAATCAACTTTTGGTCGAAGCTTAGGATGAGTTTGTGGATGGCTCCTAGTCCAGTGATCTTGTCACTAAGTTAGATCATTAGTCAACTTCAATATTCAATGCAAATGAGAAAAATGTTGACAAATGGGCGCTACAAAATATTGAGCAAAATGATTCAATACGGACTTGATTGACTTCATCGTGGTCTTTGTTAGATTTTTGATCTCACTTTGACATTTGACATGGCCAATTTCACTTTAGGATCCCCGTTGATGAACTTGTCAATTTGAAGCGTTGCTTAAATTGATAAAATCTAATGCTTTACTTTTGAGCCTTTGTGCTTAGCTTTGATATATATGTCTTACCATGATCTTGCTAGCGTTGTCGCTTGATATGTCGTTTGTGCAATATTAGAGAAACTACATTGTTCTTTTGGGTAATCTCCAAAGCTTCTTATCAAAAATTGAAAAATACAAAATTGAAGCCACCCATTGCACTTCATGCATATTCCTCTTTATGCTTCTTTTGTTTCTTTCTTTCTTTATTCTCTATTTGTTATTCCCGGATGAGAGGAAGGCGTGATTCCTTGATGAATCCATTGTCAAAGGGGAGAAGATGTGTTAAATGAAAAGATATTTCTTTGGGAGAAGATGTAATATTTCTTTGCTACTCTTATTTGGAGAAGATGTGTTAATGAGAAGATTGGGGGAGAAGTTTATACAAAGGGGAGAAACTGAAAATTTGAAATTTGATGATCATAGTGAGGGGGAGTTCTTGAGTTGCATTCTTATTGTCTTATTGAATATTCTCGAACTTGAATTGCATTCTTTTATACTCACAATGATCATAGGTCAATTGAACAATTGTTCTTTCATATGGACCTCATGTGAGAATTTTGACCCTTTTCTGGAAATCAAAGTTTTTATGCTTTCTTTTGCCTTGTCTCACATGCCTATACTATTCTCGATGCCACTTGGTCATGTTCATTGCTTTTTCTTGCTTATGGACCAAGTTGTGCCTTTGTGCGTAAAACTCGCGAGTAAACTCGCTTTCAAACCTCTTACTTACATTTTTCGGATAATTGCCAATGTGTTCATCAAGGGGAGATTGTGGATTTCATGGGGATATGCTCGGATCTTAGGATGATGTGACAATTGGCAATGGCGTTACGGTTTGTCGTTTCACGCGTTTTCGACAAAGTTACTGTGCTTATCGCTGTGGCGGTCCGACCGGTCCTTGCACGGGCGGTCCGACCGGTCCCATATCGGCCGGACCGGCCATCCGGGCGGTCGGACCGCGATGACCAAAAGTGTTCAAATCGAAATGGGCCAAAAATAGGTGTTGTAGACAAGTAAGGGGATCCCAATGCACTTGGTCTCATGATTTTGGAGCCTCCAAAGAAAAAGTTCTATTGGTTTAAAGTTTCGTAAGGTTTGGATTTTGGGAGCTTGAATTTCGCTAAGTCTAAGGCGGTCCGACCGCTCACAGAGGAGCGGTCCGACCGCCATGGGCGGGTCCGACCGCCACCGAGCGGCCGACCAGAACTACTTGAACGTCAGCCAACTTCATGGCGATGTTGTTTTGTTAGGTCAAAGTCATTGGTTTCATGGCATATGATTTGCATGATGCATGTTTTGACTAACATGGGTCAAGTTGTGAAGAACTTGTTCCCGAATACGTGTTTTCTTGTCTGTGGTTGTGCAGGTAGCTTGGTGGTCAACGACGGTCAACGGCGAGGAGAATCGGGACTAGACTTGAAGAGTTGAGGTCCAGAACGATCGACGATGCCGGGTGAGGTCAACGACTCAAGCGTGACACAAGATGGACAAGGGTGACCTATTGGCAAATCCATGACGCATGGTGAAGCGGTTTAGGTCAAAGGTTAAAGACGACGCTTCGTGAAGCGTGCGTGTGTGACCCGTTTGTTAGTGGGCCTTAACGGGAGCCCAATTAAGTCAAACCCTAAGAGTTTTAGGCCTCCACTATAAATAGGAGGAGATGGTGGCTGCACTCTCTCTCTCGCTTTTTATGTTTCAAAACCCTAATTGTCTTTAGGGAGTTGAGGTGGAGGCAAGGGCTCTTGATGGTTTGTGGTGAATTTCGTGATCTTTGATTGTCCATCGATCCATGATGGTGTGGATGTAATCCAAAGAACAATCACTAAATCAATCTATGCAAGGTTTGCTTGAGATAAGTCTCTTTTCGCTCTTGCTTTCAATTTCGTGTTTTTAGGGCTTTCCATGTATACATACCCTATTTTCTTAGTCTTGAACTTGAAGCGCGCTGAAGCAAAATCCGACGCGCTCACTTTTCTTTTCTTTACAACCTGATTCACCGATTCCAAATCGGTAGGGTTGGTTAGACCCCTCACATCCACCGACAAGAGGTCGAAAGCAATATCCTCGACCAACTGGTTGAGAATAAGACCCCTGACCACACGGTTGGATTGTGTGGTCTCGTCGACCTCCAGAGCGGTTGCTTCAGTAGCAACTGACGGGTCGTAAACGACCATTTGGGAGTCCACAACAACCGCCTAATTAACAATCAAAGCTAGTTAGGTGACAAAAAATTCTCTACCTAGAATATATATTTTTGTTCGGTTACCTACCTCTGTAAGATCACCTTCTCGAGTGGTCGTAGGAGCAGTCGGAGTATCAATCGGCTCAGAACTCTCGGTGGCCTCATTGATCTTCAATCCGACCGGCTACACATCAAAGAGGATTTATGGTAAATTGATCAAAAATACATAAATAGTGAAAGATAGTTGATATCTTTACCTTAAGCCTCTTGGCTCGCTCTGTTGCAGAAACAATCTCCAAAATCCGGGAAATCAGCCTTCTCAATGGGCTCCCCAGCGCAAATCATTCTGATCCGAGTTTTAACCTTATCTGGAGAAAGGGCTGCAAGAATGAACGAGAGACTTTAGGGTTATAAAAGTAATTAGCCAAAATAAACAAACTGGTCAGAATCTTTTAGGACTTACCCTCATTGGAATCTTTGGTCGCGTCGTCACGACCAATATACCATAGCATTGAATGTGCTCAGGATTTCAGGGGGCTAATTAGGTGCATAGAGAAATCTCTTATTACATAACAAGAAGTTAAACCCCTGGTACTAAGCTGTTGGATGGTTTCAATGCATCTCCCCACCTTTCCTTCCTTCTTCACGTAGGAGTGCTATTCTCGGTTCTCGACCTTCTTCTTACCATATTCACATTGACAAGTTACGTTACATAAAATGATAACTAGGAATTTATCTTTGACATAAAATGTATTTATAAATTCTGGAAAAGAGTAGTGACTTTTCGCCAATGGTTTTTGTGGAGAGTTGAGGGTTGAGATTAGGAGGTTGCACAACCAAATAGACTTGACTAAAGTGATTCGAAGGTGAGATCAAGTAGGTGGACAACCATGAGTTGGTGTTGGTACATTTCCTGACTGGATACAAGTTTGGTCAAGGACTTTGTGCTAAGTAACAGATAGAAAAACTGTTCAACCACAGGGTTGGTCATTCCAACTTGGTTTAACACACTGCTCCTCCGATTGAATATATACAGGATGTCAACGAATCTTGTGTGATAGAGCAGCCTGGAATTGGGGTGGGACAGGAGTGTGTCTGAAGGGACACTCGCTGGTCTATACAACGGTAAGAGCCATCAGTATCGAGCCGCGAGATTCACTGTTGGCCGGTGGTCTCCTGAGGGTTGTATGGCCCAATAACCTATCGGGTAGGGGCTATAAAGGTTGAGCAGTGAAAAGGTTTTGTTATCTCAAACTCAGTCGAACGCTATCGTGTTGTGTGTATATTGCATGACAGTATGAGTTTGAGGTATAGACGAGGCATAAGTAATGAAGTTGTGTTCATGGATGATTCCAATACACGAGGCATAAGTAGAGATTTTGAGATGTTAAGTCGTAATTGCAATTGTTCAGTAAACCCCGATGATATATTTATTATTGTTTTACTATTTTAAAGATAAACCGCCTTAAATTCAAAGTGCATCCATATAAGCCTGATATGGTATACCCTAAACAATCCATTGCACTCCTAGCATGTAGTTAAATTGCTTTTGCATGAGGATTGTTGAGTACGATTATGTATTCATTCTTTCAAAATCAACTGCAGAGGAAACATGAAAAAATGACGAGGATCCTAACGAGAAAGATTTTAGTGGACCTCTGGATGGTAATGATTACTGTTACTAAGTCTCGACCACTCTCAAGCGTGCCTGTGGTTTTAGGGTTATTTTGCCTTGTAATATATTAACTTTGTGCTTGAATGCTCGTATCCGTGTTAAAACTATCTATTAAGCCTTAATATTGTGTTATAAAAGTTTGGCTTTTATTGTAATCGAAATCTTACTTGAGATACTTCTTACTTCATAACTGCACATCCTGAGCGGTTGTGAAAGGTTTGACGACCCGCCAAAAATGGGGACGCTATAATTTATTTTACAACAGACATACAAATGAATAAAGATACTGACTCTCTTGTACACACTTGTGTTTATTGTGTTTCTTGGTGTTTATGTGATTGATTCACACCGATATCATGACGACTACCATTATTTCTCAACACATTATCAACATGAAATCTCTTCAATTCGAATACGTTTCTATACGTTCTGGCAATTAGATCGGATGGAATTTGTTCTTGACGCTAATCGCGGATTGATTCATGCTCGCTGCATGTACAAAAATGATGAACAAATCGGCACTGATCATCAATGATGAGCCGTTGTTTTGGAGTTTGCATCTGTTTTGGAGTTTGCATCTATCGGCAATGCCCCGTCGCATCTACATGATGAAAGAAGACGCAATTCCGCTGCAGAATTAATTGGCATCAAATTTTTAGTAGACAGCGAGCCCTTTTGTGAATTCGTTTCATGACACTAGATTAATCTATTGCCGATCTGTGATTGCACTAGTAAATGATCATATTCTCATACTAGCTCCATCGTTTTGGATCTAGTATGTAGGCCTTGAGTATTAATCAGTTAAATCTAAGAAGGCAATCAATCAATTATGAACCTGTAGTTCATTTTGCAGACTTCCCGGGATGAACATGACATCAATGGCCTAACATGGTCACGCCGCCGTGTGCCGTCCGAAGTCACGCCGTTGTGCACCACGCCGGGTCGAGGCCGAATGCCGCACAGCGCCCCGCCGTGCGCTGCCGCGCCGTCGTGCCTCCATGCCATGCACCCACGCCGCCGCCTTGCCGGGCGCCCTCGCCGCCGGCCCGAAGCAGCGTTGCTCAACACGCCTGCCGGTGCCGCGCTGGTCACCGCGCCACATTGCGCGCTTTACGCTCCCGCTGCCACCGCTAAACACAGGGCAAGGGAAACCCTAGTTCCCTCGCACCTCTTATTTGACGTGGTCCAAAAGGCCGATTTGGTATGGACCGGCCCGAGTCAAAAATCGCAAAAGGAAAGGAAAAATCTGGAAGAGAAAAAAAAAATACGGAAGAGCAAAAAAGAAATGTTGAATATTTTGCAAAAAGGCCCTCAGAGTTCTAACAATTATGAGAACACTTTCGCGATTAGGAAAATTTTGTGAAAAACCCCGTGGAGTTTTGGAAAATAACGGCGGATTTTTGGATTTTATATATTTTTGTAAAATAACACCTTGGGAATCCAATTTTGCGTTCTATGGTTATTTTATAATCTAAACCATGCCTTATGGTTATTTGCTTTAATATTATTATTTTTGTGCAAGAACCTTAAATTGATCCTACAGACTGAATTTCTAAGGTATGAGAGTTTCCATAATTTGTGAAACTTTAGACCTAGTGCACCTTGGAAGTATCATATTTTATGGTTTATTTTTCCCTGGTATTGTGTGTTTGGACAATTAATTAATGCGTTTAGTATTTCTAAAAATTGCTCTCAGACCTTAAAAATTATCAAAAATCCTAAAAATACCAAGAAAAATATGGGAAATCTATAAAATTGTGTACTCAATAGATAAAAAATAATATTTACTATCTTGCACTCGTTTCATGCATTAAAAATATTTTACCAGCGGTAAACATATAGAAAATTGTATAAATTATGTAGGACATGTTTGACATCGCTAAGTGGATATTTGTTTGTCCAGGATGACAGCAATGATAAGCTCATATTATGCTCTATGGAAACCTGTAGCAATCTCCTAGTTATCTATTAATTTTGTATAGATGTCGCTTTCTTACATGAGTCGCATCAGTAGTATAGATTCAGCTCTTGTCAAGCTTAGCCCTACTCATGAAGAGCATTTCTTATCTTTTGTTTTAAAATGGAACCTTATGCATTAGATCATTATTTCCCGGATGCCATGAATAAAATAATGGTCTAAATTGTTCAATTAAAGTTTATTTCTTGCTGAATAGTTGATTAAATCTGGTTAATAGGACATATTGCGAGTAGTATACCTTACATGTAGTAAACTAACCTTGCATAGAATAAATTTGTAAACTAAATGCCTAAAAATAAAAAATTTTGTTGCCATGTCTTGCTAACAAAATATTGTACATATGCTCTTGATATCTAATAAGCCTCAATTCAGTAGCTTGTAGTGCACGGATACCTAGATGGCAAAAAGAAACTATTTTTTTCTTAGTGGCACCGGACCAAGCCTAGTCATATGTTGATATCTAATGGATCATTTTGGCTAGGAAACATCATATTCCTCAAATAAGTACAAAATAACTTCAGCCCTAAGACTTGGAATCTATATAATACTATCCTCCACCACACTGATTTCTTATTTGAAGAACTTTGTAAGCAGAATATTACAGAGTATATATTGGTTTTACGCCAATAAAAAAAATTGTACTCCTGTTGAAGTATGATAGCAAATCATTAACTCGAGTTGATTTCAAGCAAATGCCTGTTGCACACGCTATTACTTGGTATTTTTATTATTGGCATGAAAAGTGGGAGAATATTGGGCTTGTGTGGGATATTGAAACTAAAGAGACATAGAAAAATATTAAAAATAAGAGTCATGGTAGGCATAGTGGCATATCCTGTTGTGGAACTGCAAGGCTACGATAGCACAAACAAAATTTACCGTGCAACCAAGGAACCACCGCTAGTAATAGATCACGATATTACCGCTAAACACGCCGACTCGTAGCGGAAGTAGAGTCGTTGTAGCGAGTTGATGCAGTCGTAGTCGTACTCACGACGCATCTCCTCCTTCCAGTGGTCGTACTCGCCGCGCGTCTGCTTCTTCGAGTGGTCGTACTCACCACGCGACTTCTCCTCCGACCCCGGTGATCAACACAAGTCACGGATCGTCCTAGTGCTGATGCTTCGCAACAACACCTCCGAGGTATCCACACGTACGGGGTAGGATCACCACGCGCTGGAGTGCTAGTACCGGCAGCGTGGTTGAGAAGGCGTGACTATTAGGGTTTCTGAAGTTCTTCCAGAGATCATCCTCATTAGCACCCTATGCCACCACCCCTCTATATATAGTCATCCATGATGGGTCTCGACACATACTTATTGATCTATAACAAATGATTCATTCAAGGAACACGATAAGATATTATCAAAATTATGAACATAATGAAATATCATCATCTCTATGATTGCCTCTTGGGCATATTTCCAACATATCCCAGGTCAAAGTCAGAAGCAAATTAGCCTAAAGCGATAAATTAATCTAGTTTATTTTGGGAGATAATTAAAGTAATTTGCATGATTATTATTCTTATCTAGTTGATATGGAAAATAAAATTTATGCCATTGTCGATACACATGTTGTTGGAAACCACAATCATTGCTGCCCACGAAGGGCAATTGATTTGCTTTTCAGCAATATGTTAACCGCTAGCAAGCGGGAATGCACACGGCAGATTGATGAGCGCTTGATGTAGTCGCACATATGTCATGTTCGACTATGCACCGAAGCGTACCATACTCATTGGATATGACACATGCATAAATTGGTAAGTGCAGTCTGCAACTGTATCACCACTAGAAGCCATATAGCTCTCGAAAGAAAGATGACCTATTGGACTTTGTTGATCCTGAATGATCTAAACTTGGTCATTATGATTCTTGCATTACAAATTAAAATAAGGCATACAATTATCACCCTTAATTAAATTTGGTGTTCCTGTTGAACAATAAATATTCTCGTCGAATAGTTATACTCTTTGAGTGATTCAATTAGATTTGAAGTCCAGAAAAAAATTATGTTTTTCCGTGCAGATTAACTATGGTCAAATATTTATGTTGCACCATTATATTTATGTTCCTGAAGAGCATCCTGCAGTTTTATCTTATGCTGTTAGAACACATTGCTTATGACCATAAGAAAATATATTGTGTAATTATAAACTTGAAGTTTAATGGTCTAAATTATTGAAAATATGGTATGTGTAATTGGATCAAAACTTAGGCAAATAATAAGGAAGCTAGTCTATAGAATAAGTTTGCCAAATCTCTGACCCTCGTATGGGACCTTCATCGCAGATTAATTACCAACCAGAAGTTGGAATATCTTACATAAATTAGGATAATGCAGTTTTCTTGTCACTATACTGATAAATGCCTAACTTACTACATATAATTACCAAACCTCTTATTGAAATAAGTGTGTGTTGCAGGAATTAAACAATTCCCACATATTATCACCACTGTAGCATACACATTTGAGCCACCACCAGTTGTTGGAGATCATGTTGGATCTGAAATTTAATCAATCATGTGCCCATGACAGAGGAATTTTATTGTATGCTACTAATAAATATCAAATCACGGCATTAGGGGGAGAGAAATAGCCAAAAGTTCGAATGTCGTCGTATTTTCCAAAAAAGAAAAGATCTTTAGTACTAAAATATACGCACTAGTCAAGCTAAACTTAAGGTTTAGTTTATACTCCTGTACGCTAGAAGCGGGCAACCCTCCAGATACTTTACAAATTATGGCGGGGTTGCCATAGTGTTTACTTCAGTAAATACGTCACTAAGAGTGGAATACAACGGGTTAAATAGTATATCCACCTCTGCGAAATTGACTTAGTTGGTCTAGATATAAAATCTATGGGGACGCATGCGGGTCTAAGATCTAATGATACTAATCAAAACGATTACTAATCACTCCGTTAACTCTTTTGAAGAGAACTCACCTTGAAGGTGAAATACCTCATGAAGAGGTTCATCATGAAAATGAAAACCTCAACAACTTGATGTGCTTATATTACAATGCTGGGAATGCGGAACGACCAAGAATCTTTTATTTCAGAAATGAGAAAGATTTGGTTAACACTGAGATACCGTCAATTAGGAGGATATGAGAGAAAAGTTATCGATAATCACTTTGCCTCTACAATTACTAAAGTTTCTTGTTGGACCGAAAAGGCGACTAGAGGGGGGGTGAATAGGAGCACGCTCACTTTTTCACAAAATATGAATTCAACACAATTTCACTCCAATAGCTATGATGAAGCTATGAAGATCAATAACCAGTACAGCGGAAGACTAGTATTGAATCCAATTAAATCCCCTAAGCAAAATAACAAAAACAACTAAGATTGCAAAATCTCAAAGCAAGGGCGGTCTGACCTCTGGACCCAGCCGGTTGGACCGATTGCCGGGCGGTCGACCATTGTTATCTTGGCGGTCGGACCGCTCTAAAATCGGTCGGACCGTGTGACGGCGATCCGACCGGCCGACTCGAAACCGATCCGAACAAGAAAATCGGCCGATGACGAAGTTGCGGTTAGGTCAAACTTTTGATTCTCAACTCCAAACTTTATGAAACTTTGCACACACCTTCTCTATGCTATTGAGGACCTATTCCAATCGAATATTATGATAATTCTTGGATAGATCCCGAACAATTGCCAATTGATTAATGAAGGTCTAAAACCGCAAGAACGAAAACTTGATCCTAATGCTTGTTCGTGAGGATTGATGATCAAGATGATGCTAGATAGATTCACACATATCACAGCAAGCAAATTCACGTGAAAGAATCAATCACAAACTCGCGGATCAAAGAAAGCCCTAAAATCACGAAATTGAAAGCAAGAACGAAAGAGACTTATCTCAAGCAAACCTTGCATAGATTAAAACGTGATCGTTCTTTGGATTACATCCACACCATCATGGATCGATCGTCAATCCAAGATCATGAAATTCACCTCAAACCATGAAAAGCCCTAGCCTCCACCTCAACTCCCCCTAAGCCAATTAGGGTTTGAAAGCAACAAAAGAGGTGAAAGACAGCGAGAGAGAGGGTGCAGCCCCCATCTCCTCCTATTTATAGTGGAGGCCTAGAACTCTCTAGGGTTTGACTTAATTGGGCTCCCGTTAAGGCCCACTAACAAACGGGTCACACACGCACGCTTCGCAAAGCGCCGTCTTTAACTTTTGACCTAAACCGCTTCACCATGCGCCATGGATTTGCCAATAGGTCACCCTTGTCCATCTTGTGTCACGCTTGAGTCATTGACCTCACCCGGCATCGTCGATCGTTCTGGACCTCAACTCTCTAAGTCTAGTCCCGATCGTCCTCGCCGTTGACCGTCGTTGACCACCAAGCAACCTGCACAACCATAGACAAGCAAACACGAATTCGAGAACAAGTTCTTCACAACTTGACCCATGTTAGTCAAGACATGCATCATGCAAACCATATGCCATGAAACCAATGACTTTGACCTAACAAATCAACATCGCCACGAAGTTGGCCGACGTTCAAGTCAATACCGGTCTGACCGCTCCATGTGAGCCGGTCGGATTGATTCGCATCTCCTCGTGAGCGGTCGGACCGCCTAGGGACTTAGCGAAATTCATGCCCGAAATTCAAACCTTCGAAAATTAAAACGAATAGAACTTCTTACTGGAGACTCCAAAAATCATGAGACCAAGTGCATTGGGATCCCCTCACTTGCCTACAACACCTATTTTTGGCCCAGCTCGTTTTGACCACTTTTAGGTCACTACCGGTCCGACCTCCGCACATGGCCGGTCCGACCGATTTGGGACCGGTCGGACCGCCGTACTAGGACCGGTCGGACCG
This sequence comes from Hsuehochloa calcarea, assembly GCA_036346395.1. Lineage (NCBI taxonomy): Eukaryota > Viridiplantae > Streptophyta > Magnoliopsida > Poales > Poaceae > Hsuehochloa > Hsuehochloa calcarea. Next base: position 21,430,532 of record CM070610.1, on the reverse strand, counting down.
CCCCTGTCCAGAATGCCTGTAGCTTTGTCGAAAACTCGTGAAACGACAAACCGTAAACACCATTGCCAATTGTCACATCATCCTAAGATCTGGAGCATATTCCCATGATATCCACATTTCTCGTATGATAACATGGATCCGGAACCAAAGTCCATGGCCGAGTGCTTGAAGCGTTCATATTGGGTCACATAATGAAAGCATACGAGGTCAAACCATAATTGCTAAATAAAAGTCATAGAACTATGTAGTTCAGACTTGATGGATCATTATGAAGATAATAAAATGGTGAAAGCTATGGTTCAAAGGACCCTGTGCAGACTGTTACTCTCCCATTTTGAATGATATAATGTTCTGTTGCATAATAGTTCTGGCGAATGGCGTGAACAAAATATGCAGTCAATGGGTTCTGAAAATCCTTGATGAGATCCTCGAAGGACTCAAAATTCTCGAAGAAAAGAAACAAAATCGCAATATATATAAATCTTGTCGTAGCAAGAAAAGGCTAGACAGTGGATACGGAGTACCCTTTGTCTTGTGGGAGACCGGAGGGGAGAAGAACCAAAGACACAATGTATGCTCATGTTGTATTGAATGTATCAAAATGTGAGAATGAGGGAGCCCCCTTCTACATGCCCTTGGAGCTTTATTTATAGGGGGCAAGAATGGACATTTACCTTCTTGCCCTCACAATGTATTGAGAGGGGTGGGGCATTTAGGTACATCACTATGAAAACACTGCATAGACCTAGTCTACATATGCACAGTATCCCCGACGGCACGCCTGTATTCCTGACAACCCTAGGTGCGGGGCACCCTTGGGTGCCCTGCTACGACAAATCTCATACCCAATAGTCCATTACGTGTAGTAAGTGCATTTCCGGAAGAGAGCGCATCTCCTGGAAGAGAGAACATCTCCCTGAAGGAAAATTATCTTACGAGTCGATCTCTTAATCACACCAATGAATATATGATCCCTACAACTGGACAAGGACCCATCAAGACCCAAAAGAATGAAATGAGGGACCTAAAAACCAGAAGTGCGCCACACAAGCACTTTATAAAGTGCATGTTCCACCAGAAGTTAGTGGATTGGTGGTTTCCTCTAGTACCATGAAGGTTCGACATACGTTGGTAGTATTAGCAAGTAATCCCCTAAATGTCAAAACTAAGACTAGTTATATTTTACTCTAAAGTAGTACAATTATACTTTATAGTTATGCCAACAAAGTATTCGTTGTAACTTTAACCACCTAGAGATAGTTACAGAATATTAAGACCCTAAAAGGTTTTGATAAATCATATCCGTAATGCAACCGCACCATCTATGGAACAATGATGCAACCTCTTTCGGACCAGCGCACAAGTGGGAAGGGAAAGCATGCAAAGTGATGTCGGCGGTGGTAGTTGTCACAATTTGGCAAGCAAAGAATTATGCACCAAGTGGATGAAGTTTATTCCACATCCTCATCCTTACCATGTTCGGTGGTTAAGTGAGAATGGAGAGGTAAAGGTGACCTACATGGTACGTATACACTTTCAGTTGGCACTTACCGTGATACTGATTGATTGTGATGTTGTCCCTATGACTGTTTGCCATCTACTCACTGGGTCGACCATGGAAATATGACCGTCTTGCCATACATGATGGGCGCAAAGAATTGCTAACTTCAAGTGGAACAACAAGGATGTGTTGTTAAAACCACTTACTCTCGCTGAAATTGTGAATGATTCCATGCAAAAGCGGAGGTAAAAGTAGAGAGTGCGAGCTAAAAAGGAAAATAGAGACATTCCACCTTCGGTGAGTGAGCGCCACAAACCAAATATGAGTGGTAAAAAGAAAAGTGAGGGAGAGAACAAATTAGTGATGATAGCCTCCAAATTAGAAATAAGAGAGCTGAGTGAGAATCCCACTTTGATGCACTTTGTATTTGTGTACAAGGATGCAATGATTACTGCTAATGACTTAACCGTTCCTAGTGGTGTTGCTCATGTTTTGCGAGAATTTCGACGTGTTTCGAGGAGGTACCATTTGGTCGCCACTAATTCGTGGGATCGAACATAAGATCGACTTGATTCGGGGCGTCTACGCTTAATCGGCCACCATACCACACCAACCCAGAGGAAACAAAGAAAATTCAGAAACAAGTACAAGATCTTCTATCCAAAGGGTACGTTCGTGAAAGCCTAAGCCCTTGCTTATTTGTTCTTATCATTTTAGTTCCTAAGAAAGATGGTTCATGGCGATGTCGTAGATTGTCGAGCGATTAATAATATCACTATTCGATATCGTCATCCTATTCCTCGCTTAGATGACATGCTAGACAATTGAGTGGTCTTTATTTTTCTCTAAAATAGATTTGCGTAGTGGTTACCATCAAATTAGGATGCACGAAGGGGATGAGTGAAAACAGACCTTAAGACAAAATTTGGTTTGTATGAGTGGTTGGTAATGCCATTTGGTTTAACTAATGCACCTAGTACATTCATCGTTTAATGAATCATGTTTCACGACATTTGATTGGTAAATTTGTGGTTGTATACTTTGATGATATCTGATTTATAGTTGCAGAATACGAACACATTGGTCATATTAGACAAGTTCTACAACTTTACGCGATGCTAAAATGTTTGGTAACTTGGCAAAGTACATTCTGCAAAGATCGTGTAATCTTTTTGGGATATGTTGTTTCGCAAGGAGTTGAAGTAGACGAATCGAAAATTGAAGCGATTAAAAATTGGCCAACTCCACGTGAATGTAAGTCAGTTAGGAGTGTCATGGTCTTGCTTGGATTTTACCGGCGCTTTGTGAAAGGCATACGACTTTACCACTAGTATTACCACATATCCTCTGCAAGGACAATCTACTTGCCTTGTATAATTAAATAGTGGTATTTGATAAGTTAAACATATTACACTCGAATAGTATTTATCCTAAACCTACAGATAAGTAATAGGATATTTGTATGTAAGACTCTGCATTGTGATAATCCAGTAGATTTGATCACAATATTCCTACCTATGTTCATTTCAGAAAAATGTATGAAAGGCATTGGAGCAACAAGACTTCAGCTGAAGTGGTCTTCAGGGGAGCATATACTAAGAACTGATTATCATACTTGAGATTTTAAAAATCTTAGTCAAGCCTAGAAGGTGTTGATACGATGATTACCGATTAAATTTACCTTGAAGGTTTTACTACTTAACAGTTTAGATCCAGTTGGTCGACAATGCAAAGATTATGAAGATCCTGCATAATCCTGATGATCATTAATAAATCCTAAAGATATCTGTCAAATATCTATACTGCAAAATTCTAGAATGGATTTATATTACTTTGTGTTAGTGCAGCCATTTCTTGGCGGTCATCTAAGCAGACCATGGTAGCTGCTTCCACCGACCACTTAGATATTATAACACTATATGAAGCATCACTTGAATGTGTTTGGCTCAGACGTGTGATTAACGACATCCAGAAGTACTGTAGCATTAATACCGTGAACACCCCCTCAATTATCTTTGAAAATAATGCTGCTTGTATTACACAAATTCAAACGGGTTATGTCAAGAGCAACATCACGAAGCATATTGCTCCTAAATGTTCTATCCTCATGAAATCCAGAAGAATAGTGGGGTAAAGATCCTACAAACAAAGTCTTGTGAAAATCCAGTTAATTTATTCACTAAGTCTATGCCTGCATCCAGTTTCCAAAGATGTATTCATGGTATTGGAATGAGACGGTTTAAAGGGTTACAAAGTTTAGGGGGGAGTAAATTCCTAAATCACGACCCTTATCAAATCCTGAAGATTTATCCAAAATCTTGAACATTGGACCCCGAAGATTAAATATTGTACTCTTTTTCTTACTGAGTTTTCTCATATGAAGGTTTTTAGCGAGACAATAAGTCTAATACAACTTACGAATGTAATGTATTCTTTTCTCCATCCTTTTTCCTATTGGAATTTTGTAATAAGTTTTTGATGAGACATTCGCATATCGTTGTCTATTATCCGGGGGGGGGGTGGGGTGTTACGGAACCTAGTAACGGGCAGACGACTAAACAACCCTTAGAGTGCTTTCATCCCTATGGGCTATATATATGAGGACCCACATGCACAACAAATGGCTATACATATGAGAACCCACATGTACAACAGACATACAGATGAATAAAAATACTAGCTCTTCTCTATACATTTGTGTTCATTACGTCTCTTGATGTTCATATGATTATTTTTGTGTGAATAATTTATGTTGATATCACAAATACTACCACTATTTCTCTACAAATATATCATGAAACGCGTGTACACGTTTTCCACCTAAATGTAAGAGGTGAGACGCACTAGTTCAATCCTAGAAACCAGACGGGCGGGTTGCACGACGGCAAGCCTCACCACTGAGCTATCGCTCAGTTCTCTATGCCCGGTTTCAAGTACGTCGAAATTTTCGCCATCTAAGCCATATTTAGCTTCAATTTGTTTGTTTCTTAATTTGCTAAATGTAGTTGTGGCGAAGTGTGCTGATCGACAATATTTTGTGAGACCAATTGTGTCCTCGGCGTACTCGCATTCACATAACGGCAGGCATATGTCAACTCATCCAACTCCTATCAAGTCTGATCTCACCGTAGAATCAATAACGAACGGTCAAGATCGCAGAGACTTCACCAGCTCGTCGGGACCACCACTACCAGCATTTTTTCACATAAGCTGCTAGCGTGCGTATCCATTCCGCTTCGAAGACCGTTTCAGCAAAGATCAGCTCGCGGAGACGACGGTGACACGACACGGCCCTTTCTCCCAGGGGCACCTCGCCCACGACTGCGCCGCTGCAGTGAGGCGAAGAACGACGGCGAAGTAGCGGCGTGGTCATGGCGGATCAGGCGGCCGCGAGGCGGACGCTGGCGCTGGTGAACCTGGCGGCCATCATGGAGCGAGCGGACGAGGCGCTGCTGCCGGCGGTGTACCGGGAGGTGGGCGCCGCGCTGCACGCCACGCCCATGGGGCTCGGCGCGCTCACGCTGTACCGCTCCTTCGTGCAGGCCGCCTGCTACCCTCTCGCCGCCTACGCCGCCGTGCGCTACAACCGCACGCACGTCGTCGCCGCGGGGGCCTTCCTCTGGGCCGTCGCCACCTTCCTTGTCGCCATCTCCGATACCTTCGCGCAGGTCCGTCCCGAGAAGAATTCCTGGCTTCTTCCTGGCCGCTGTCTGTGTATTCTTGATCTTGCCGTAGATTTGATAGGCTATCCGGTTCGAAGTTTTGATCTTTCGTGGTTTTGGGTGTGATTAGAGAGCGTTTCTACTCAATTATTGAGCAAAGTTTCGGAATTGAAGCATGGATCGTCACGGGTATATGCTTGGCTAGTTTCGTTTGTCCGCAGAAAGTTCAGTGCTCTCGCTTTCGTTATGCACTTGCGCTTTACTACTAACGAAAACTGTGAATGATCAGTTTTATTACCTCCCTGTGCGCGTTGCTTTTGACGTATTAGTTTAGGAATTATTTGACATGATGAAGTTAACCAAATTCATATCAACGTAAAAGAAGAAACCATTTCGGTACTAATTTTTTTGGGTCGGAGCATATTCGCATCTCAAAAGGACTATCCGAATGGTAACCAACCTGTAGTTGTAACTATTGCCGTTAATGTGACACGGCCAAATACAGGAGGAGTAAAGTATGCTTATCTGTGATATCCATGGCAGTAATGTTTGATTTATTTCTTTTTGGAATTTTAATTTCGTACATTTAAAATATTAGTCAAGTAAATCTCTTTAAGTTGTTTCTCAAATTTTGATATTTGTGATTCCGATCTAGTAAAATCTGAATGTCAAGTGAAATGCTGGTAACTGGTATTCAGGGTTTAAATAGGAATACAAACATCTGGATTAAGGTTGCTAGATACTTCACTACAGCGATTTGTGTGCAATGACATCCGTTCGACGATAAAGTTTCCATGCTTCCTCAGTATACTTCTGTTTTTTGGTGTAAATGATAACTGAGGACAAGTTTGCATGAGAAATGCTTCTTTTCTTTGAGCAGGTAGCAGCAGCTAGGGGATTGAATGGTGTCGGCCTAGCACTCGTCACCCCAGCCATCCAATCTCTAGTGGCGGACTACACTGATGATAACACCCGCGGCTCCGCGTTTGGATGGCTACAGCTCACAGGCAACATAGGTTCAGTGTTGGGTGGCTTGTTCTCCCTCACGCTAGCATCGACCACGATCATGGGTGTCGCCGGTTGGCGTGTCGCATTTCAGGTTGTTGCTCTCGTCAGCGTGGTGGTCGGCTCGTTGGTTCGCCTGTTTGCAGTGGACCCTCACTTCCGCAACGGCGAGCAGCTCTTGCGCAAGTCGGCCTGGGCAGAGATGAAGGGTCTCGTCATAGAAGCCAAGGCTGTGGTGAAAATACCGTCGTTTCAGATCATTGTGGCTCAGGGCGTCACAGGGTCGTTTCCATGGTCGGCGCTATCGTTTGCGCCCATGTGGCTGGAGCTGATGGGCTTTACACACAACAAGACTGGACTTCTCACGACAACATTCGCGTTGGCAAGCTCACTTGGAGGGCTTTTTGGTGGAAAGATGGGGGACTATCTTGCTGTTCGCTTTCCGAATTCTGGTCGGATTGTCCTGTCGCAGATAAGCTCGGCTTCTGCGATTCCTCTTGCAGCTCTGTTGCTGCTAGGGCTACCTGATGACCCCTCTACTGGTTTCTTGCATGGAATTGCCATGTTTATCATGGGTCTGAGCATCTCCTGGAATGGTCCTGCTACTAACAAGTAAGTAACTGTTCGTTGGTTGTTTGATTCGTTAGATTCTCAAAAGTCTACGGGAAAAAATGCATTTTTGACAACAAAAAAGAAAAGAAGCCAAGAAGTGTGAAACAAAGCATTTCTCATATGCTCAATATGACCAGAGGCACAGTGCATCCATTCCATGATTAGTACTTTGTCTGATTTATAATCATGGACCGAACACGTATCTCCTGATTAGAAAGTGCCGATAATCTGAAGTTTATGCATGTTGTTCATAACAAAACCTTTTCGTGTGCAGCCCCATATTTGCAGAGATTGTCCCTGCGAGATCAAGGACAAGTATCTACGCGTTGGACCGTTCTTTCGAGTCGGTCTTAGCCTCATTCGCTCCACCGGTCGTCGGTTTTTTAGCTGAGCATGTCTACGGCTACAACCCCATCTCATATGGAGCTGGAGTGAGCAGTGTTGGGAGGGACGGATCAAATGCCGCTGCCCTAGCCAAATCTCTTTACACTGCAATCGCCATCCCCATGCTGCTGTGCTGCTTCATCTACTCCCTGTTGTACCGGACGTACCCGCGCGACAGGGAGAGGGCAAGAATGGACAGTCTGATTACATCAGAGCTGCAGCAGATTGAGCTGGAACGGTGTCATCGGGCAGGAGACTATGTAGGCAGGAAGGATGCCACTGTGATCGATATTGAGTACGGCGAGGACGAGTTTGATGCAGATGACGATGAGCAAGCGTTGATGCATCACCAGGTTGAACAGAGTGGTAGCGTCAAGTGACCCTGGCGTGATATGGCTATGAATTTTTCACAAGTTAGTTTGTGATAACTTTTGCCAAACTAGCTCTTGGGTCTGTACAGAAAACACCGCGTATATGAATATGGGTGAGAAGCTCTGGCGACAGATTGCATATCTTCAAGTGTTCAGCTTGCGCCACTGTTGATTTGCAGGGCAACCGGCATAGATTTTTTGTTCAGTACTTTGTTTGTTCATAGTATGAAACCATTCAGTTCTTTTATGTAGTAGGATGATTAACTAATTGATACTTTTTTTTGACAAAAAGTAAATTCGATTTTTTTTGTGTGGAGGAATATGCACGAGAAAAAAAGATAGTACTTCTAACTTGATGAATCTGGGAAGAAGAGTAGGGTAGGATAACTAAATTTAGTTTCTTGTACAGTTTTCCTTGTAAAAGTACTTGCGAAGCATGAGATTTTAGTGCAACTAGACAAATGTCCCGCGCAACAGTGACGGCAAAGTTTTATTATGTACATTTATACAAGTCCTAAAGTTAAAGAATTTAATAAATATAAAAAGTCATTTAGTATATTATGATCATTTTGCAACTTAACTCGGGCATTTTGAGTTCAGTAAGAAAATTTTAATTCCACTTGCATGAAACATGAAGATCGAACCTGACAGTAGTTTTTGTTCTTGACACCACGTATATAGTTAGATCTCGGTAATATCTACAAGCATTCCAAAATGAGCAATTAATTAATTTACAATAGATTCTCAAATATGAAAAATCCCATTAAATAAAAAAAAACTTTTAGTACTAAACAATCATTACAAAGACAGCTTTAGCTGCGAAGAATATTCATTTGACAAAATTGGATTGGATGATATTTTACCAACTCAGGTGATCTTTATCTGACACGTCATCACACACGTGAGTAACTCCTTAACACACCAATATAAAATAAAGGTTAGACCTCGCAGTGCGAACACACGTTTTAACTACGTATATACTATTCCTAAATAAACCAAGTGGGACGCGAGAGTTCGATCCCAGGGATCGAACCCGGACGGGACGGGCTACTCGCACAACCGAGCCATGTCGATCACTAGAGTTTTCCATAGCCCCTCATGGGCCGTGCTGTGGTCTGTCTAGTGGGCCTTGCAAGGCCTCAATGCCTCAACCAGGCGGGCCCATGCTTCCTTGGTCATCTTCTTCCTAGCCGACATGGCATCCTAGCCACCATGGCTGTTCCTCGCATCCTCCTTGCGAACCTCACCGTCGCCCGGGGAAGGCGACTACGTACCTACTGGCAGGCCCTTGGTTCCCTCCGGCATACCCGGGGCAGCTGCCCCGGTGCTGGTTTCGCCACGCTGATGGGTGCGCCGGAGGCGGAGACGAGGGCAAGGTTTAAGTGCAATTACAAGTTGGTCATGGATCAGGTTATCTGGAAATGTTTGCCTTTTGATCTATCTATAAGCGTGTGTTGATAAGGAGCTCTAGGCTTCCTAGACACTACATTTTAGTGCTTCATACAGGAGATTTGTGGTTCTGAAGATTTCCATGTTGCTTCTTCATCAGCCGAAACTGTAAGATACCAACAAAATGTGAAGTGCATATAACTAAATTGTTAATTGGGATTGTAAAGGCCTTGCGATAATCAACTTAGTCGTATACCTACGTAAGTGTGTATAAGATATTATAAGTTGAATATCTCTTGTGAGAAAAGTGTACGAACTCTGTATAGTAAAAAAACTATCTAGATAGCAGTGCTCACGGTCAAAAGCGGTGCCAAGAACTCGCTTAAACTAGCTTTCATTTTTATAAAACCATGTGTGTGTGTGTGTGGACACATCACATACACCTCCTGTATTGATGTCTTGTCGATGGTTCCTACTGCCGTGAGGACACATCACATACACCTCCTGTATTGATGTCTTGTCGATGGTGATAGAAATCACAAAAGAAACACACACACTCCTGGTGGTGAACACACACACACGGGAGAGAGGCAAGGATATAGAGTATTTGGTGCTGCACACCCGCAGCTTTTCTCCTCTACTTTCATTTAATCAAAATGCTAAGTACATAATTAAATAGGCCAGCTAGCAGCCCACGTTATGCATGCATACCCAAACACTACTCCCGTGATCTGATCTGCATGCACACATAATGGGAGCCAAACACTACGGCCACTACTCGCATGCATACGCGGCCCACGATCCTGCATGCAAGCAGCTGACCACGCCACAACCTGACCAAGTACTACTAAACATATGCATTAACTCCTAATTACATGCAACACACAACTGATGACCCGCCATCCCAGCTACTCGCCATCGGCAAATATTTCCTATAGCTCGCACCTGTTATCTTGGATTGATCCGCAGGTTCAAGTGGCTCACCGCTACTCCGGACTCTCCGGTTCTCCTGCACCAAGCATAACTCCGTGCAATACTACACTGGTACAATTTCAGGCACACCACCTGTTGCACCATACACACATGCAAATATACTAAAGCAAAAACTAAGTCTAGATTATTAACTAACATTCTCCCCCTAATCTAGACAAGAAAAACTTTTATTCCTTGACTCCGTCACGGGCAGATTAAAGCAGCGTTGGTTCATCATCTTGTGCACACATGAGGTTCACCTGATCCTCATGGTTACGCTTCGGCTTGCGGCACTCGGATGCGAAGTGCCCGTAGACGTCGCAGTTGAAGCACCTTATGTTACTCTTGTCGCGCTTCGGTTTGGAACCGCGACCCTCGCCCTCCTGGCGGCCACCCCAGCCACCGCGACCTCCCCTCTCGCTAGGGGCACCATCGTCGTGGGTAACAGAAGACTCCCCGCCTCCCGTCTTTCCCGCCCTTGCCTGCCATTCAGCATAAGTGAGCAACAAGCGTCCTTGCTCATTCTCACCTTGCATGTGGTGTAAGTGCAACTTCTCTTCATGAGTTTTGAGCCGCCCGATCGCCTCCTCGAAGGACATTATCTCAATGTCCCCGAACTGCTCAATTGTAGAGACAATTGGCAAGAACTTCTCCGGCATCGACCGAAGGAACTTCTGGACGATGGAGTTCTCCTCCATTGTCTCACCGAGCCCTCGCACCTTGCTGGTTATTGAGGAAATCTTCATAGCGAACTCGTCGATAGAGTCCGTCTCCTTCATGCGGAGTAGATCAAACTCCGACTTGAGCGTCTGCACCTTCACGTTCCTCACCCGGACAGCTCCCAGGTACATGGTCTTGAGCGTATTCCACGCATCTTTCGTCGTCTGCTTCTCGGCGATGACCAGCAACACGTCCTCGGGTATCCCTTGGTAGATGGCCGCTAGCGCCATCTTGTCCTTCTTGGTCTCCACGGCCACGCCGGCCGCGGGCTCGATGGCGTCCCAGACACCTTGAGCCTGCATGAAGACCTTCATTTTGATACACCAAGATGCGTAGTTGTCCCTAGTCAGCATCGGATACTGAAGCGACACCGAACCCAGCTTGTTTGCCGCCATGATCTCCGGAACGAATCAAGCTCTGATACCAATTGATAGAAATCACAAAAGAAACACACACACTCCTGGTGGTGAACACACACACACACGGGAGAGAGGCAAGGATACAGAGTATTTGGTGCTGCACACCCGCAGCTTTTCTCCTCTACTTTCATTTAATCAAAATGCTAAGTACATAATTAAATAGGCCAGCTAGCAGCCCACGTTATGCATGCATACTCAAACACTACTCCCGTGATCTGATCTGCATGCACGCATAATGGGAGCCAAACACTACGGCCACTACTCGCATGCATACGCGGCCCACGATCCTGCATGCAAGCAGCTGACCACGCCACAACCTGACCAAGTACTACTAAACATATGCATTAACTCCTAATTACATGCAACACACAACTGATGACCCGCCATCCTAGCTACTCGCCATCGGCAAATATTTCCTATAGCTCGCACCTGTTATCTTGGATTGATCCGCAGGTTCAAGTGGCTCACCGCTACTCCGGACTCTCCGGTTCTCCTGCACCAAGCATAACTCCGTGCAATACTACACTGGTACAATTTCAGGCACACTACCTGTTGCACCATACACACATGCAAATATACTAAAGCAAAAACTAAGTCTAGATTATTAACTAACAGATGGTTCCTACCTCCTGTGCTTACATGCCTGTCATCCGGACCTCCCGAGCCGCTGCTTTATGCGCCTTCCGAGTCGATGCTCGGACCTTCCAAGCTTCTGGCCCCTGCGAGCACTGCATGCATGCCTCTAGCCGCTGCTGCATGTGTGCTGCCACCCTCAGCAGCGCCCTGTTCGATACCTAAGTTCTAGTCCAGCTCCTCTAGACTGTCCTTCACACAAACCGGTTTATAAGTTTTCAGAAAATTTTTGTACAACCGGTTCAGGGTTCTTGTCACCTTCATCAACAGATCTTTGTTTTTGTCATAGACACGCAAGAACTCATCCTTTAACTCTACCCTGCACCCCCGTTCCGCCAACTGTGCGAGACTAAGTATGTTGTTACACAGACTTGGTATAAAATAAATTTCAGTCAACATCCTTTGATCGTCGTTCTTGCATCGCAACAGCATTGTTCCTTTGTCTCGTATCTGCACCATGGAGCAGTCGTCAAACTTGACTTTGCCCGTAATCTTCTCGTCGAGCTCATGGAATATGGAGCGATCTCCCGTCATGTGATTGCTTGCTCCATTGTCCAAGTACCACTAATCAGTGTGATCGTAGTTGCCTCCCTCTGTGTGTAGTTTTGGAACTACGTTCTCCTCGTTTAACATCACTATGACTGCGCCTCTTTGACACATGAGGAGAAAAGCAGGGCAAGCTCGTTATCGTCTTCACTAGCTCGGGTGAGGTTCACCTCACCGTTCTTCTTCTTGTTTCGGCAATCCGAAGCGTAGTGCCCATACTCATCACAATAGAAGCACTTTATGTAGTTGCGGCACTCCAACACGTAGTGACCGTATTTGTCACATTCAAAGCACTTGATATGTGACTTGTCACAGTATCTGTCATCATCGTCTTGCCTAGCCAAGTCTCCACATCCTCCTCTGCCAAAACAGCGGCCTTCAGCACCGTGACCACGTCTGCACTAGTTTCCAGAGCCCCGGCCATGTCCTTGAACCCAATTGAGTTCTGTTGTTTGTTTGTTTGTTTGTTTCCTTCCTTCACATCACTTTTCACAAGCAATGCTTGATCTGTTCTTGCCTTGCACCCTCTCAGGAGCTCATCATGTGCTTTAAGAGACTCAGTTACCTCTTCTAGCTTCATGCTCTCAAGATCGCTTGACTACAAAAGAGTTGTGACCACAGACACGTACCTCTCAGGTAGTATCTGCAAGTGTTTCTTGACCACCTCAATTTCCTCCCGTTTATCGCCAAGGGACCGAAACTTGTTGACCACCGCCGTTAATTTTCCTGCGAACTCATCTACTGATTGAGTTTCACCCATATGCAATGTCTCATACACCCCTCGGAGAGTTTGGAGACGAACTTTCTTTACTCGATCCACACCTTCGTGTATTGTGCAAAGAGAAATCCAAGCCTCCCAAGTAGTATCCTTCCCAACGAGTTGATTCAGCATTGAGTCGGGTATAGCAGTGTACATCAGCGCCAACGCTATTTGATCAGTCTTCAAGTCGACCTCCATAGCCTTTCCTTTTGGATCGATCTTTCCCTTTTGATCGATCGGATCGGCTACTGCGTCCTAGACCGATGGGCACGTATGTTCACTCGCATCTTCATAGCCCAAGCTGAGTAGTTCTCTGAAGTGAGAACTGGGTACGGAAGCGAATTTGGTGCAGAACCGTTGGGTGCCATCGGTTTCCTCTTCTCTAGAGTTGGAGGTCCAATTTTCACGTACTGAGCTCTGATACCACGTGTAGTCGAACCACCTTCGACTAGGTAGTTGGAACCCTCCGACTAGTCGAAGCTCCACGACCAGGATGAAATCAAACCCACGACCAGGTAGTAGTCGAACTTCCAACCAGGTAGTAGTCGGTTACGACCAGGTAGTAGTTGAACCTCCGACCAGGTAGTAGTCAATTACGATCAAGTAGTAGAAAATTTCCTTCTGACTACGTGCAGTCGAACATGATGGCCTGTGCTAGATGTACAGTACTCGTAATAAACAGTACTCGTAATGAACAGTACTGAGTACTCGAAACCAAAAAAACTGACGACGAACAGACGATTGGTTTCGGAAGCAACTGCTTCTCTTTTTGGGTTTTTGTATTATTTTTTCTCAATTCACGACCACAACTCAACTCACAACTCCTTGATCCCTTCTCTCAACTTCCGACTTCTTACAAAGACTGCTATCTCCCCCTGCTTGTATACTGTTACATGCATCGACTACGATACAAACTCGTTCTCGTAAACGACTCGGATTTAAACTCTTACCTAATCTTGTACAAGATTACAATCCCCAACAATCTTGCCCGTCGTGGGAGCCCTCGTCTGGCTCTACGCCGTGGACTCCCATTTCTCGGGAGCACCACCGGGAAGTGCAAACGTGCCACTACGTGGTGGCAAGAAGCTAGGGAGCTGCTCACGGAGGCCAAGCATGTGATCAAGATTCCAACGTTCCAAATCTTCGTGGCTCAGGGCGTCGCCGGCTCGTTCCTGTGGTCAGCGCTCTCCTTCCTGTCCATGTGGTTCGAGCTCATTGGGTACAGCCATGGGGACACCGTCGTGTTCATGACGATGTTCTCGACCTTCTCGCGCGGTGGTACCCGAACGCTGGGAGGATCGTGCTGTCGCAGATAAGCTCCGGCTCGGCCATTCCAATCGCCGTCGTGTTGCTTCTTGGCCTTCCTGGCGACCCTATTGAATAATCCTTAATGTTGTTTAAGTTTTAGTTTTGGTTTGCATGGCTGAATTGATAGTCATGAACATTAATAACGCTAATTGCCTGAAGGTGGGAAGATGGCTGTAGGTGCATGTAGTGCTTAAGTTACTTGTTTGCATTTAATTTACTTGTTATTTGCTAGTATAAATAAGAGAAGAAAATGAAAAGCTGTGTAGAAGTTCGACGGCACCAAAATTATTTGTATCTTGTGTGTTCTTCTTATTTTCTTTGCGTTCCAGAGTGTTCGTGTGCGTGCGTCCAGGTGTTCTCTCCGGGAGCAATTCTAACATTTGATATCAGAGCTTGGTTGTGATGGTGAGGATGGCGAGAACGTTGTCTCCGTTGACGTCAAGGCGTGTTGCTGGTGGCCTAGAGGAGGTGGCCAGCGGCGGCATGCATGTGGCTAGTGGCAGCGAGCAAGTGGCTCGCGGTAGGCCGTTGGTGTGAGTCGGGAAGGAGGACAACGTCACGCCCAATACCCGTTGTTGTCTAGTAGCAACTATGCTGCATGGTTAATGAAGATGCAAGTGTACATAGAGGCGCAAGGAGTGTGGGATACCTTTGAAGAAGACGACGTCGAGAGGCGCCAAGATAAGAAGGCACTTGCGGTCATCTACCATGGTGTGAGCGAGGAGACCCTTCTTGATCTCAACGGCAAGAGGACGGCGAAGGAGGCATGGACGACTCTCAAGTCCATGTACGTTGGAGTTGAGCGCATGACAAGGGCTAAGCTTCAAACCGCCAAGAAACAATTTGACAACCTTCATATGCACAAAGGTGAGTCAATCGATGCATTTGCCATGAGGGTCACCCTTGCTCTCAGCAAGATGCGAATGTTGGGAGAGAGGATTGAAGATTCTTGTGTGGTAGATAAGGTGCTTCGGGTCTTGACACCAAAGTTTCTGCCGATCGTTTGCACTCTCGAGAACCTCGAGGACTTGGATGTGATGTCGGTCGAAGAAATGTTCGGGCGGCTAAAGGCGTTCGAGGAGCGCCATATAGTTAGTGAGGAGGAAGGTGAGCACCTGCTGCTCACCCGCGCCCAATGGGAGTCCAGGGCCAAGAACAAGGAAGGTGGCTCCGGCTCCAACAAGAAGAGTACCTACGACAAACCGAAAGTTCGGTGCTACAATTGCCAGAACTACGGGCACTACTCTTGGGAATGTCCTGAACCGAAGAAGGTGGTAAAGGATAAGGCACTTTTCATTGCGGTGGACGTGGATGATGAACCGACGCTACTCTAAAGCTCAGTTGGAACTAATCTTGTTGTCTACGTGTTCATCATGTTTATTTATATTGCATGATTTTGTTGCCGTATAGAGTCATAGCAGTGGGCTAAGTCCAAGAGAGTTGCATGTGTGGCGTCATAGCGTAGTGGATAGATCGGCAGTGAAGTGAGCAGATCGGCAGTCAAGTGAAGCCAGCAGTTGTGTGCACATGCATGTGTTATTGGATCAATCATGTGTTAGTGGTTAGTACATGTAGCTATGAGGACGTAAGCATGTACACGTTGCCGAGCGTGAGACTAGCTCTAGATGTGTTCGAGTTAGTTGAGAAGGTATGCACGTGAGATGAGTTAGTCCTTCTTCAAAGTAGTTGTATGCATCCATCTAGAGGAGATGACGTAAGTTAGTCTTCTGCGCGTGGCAAGTGGTTGCGCGATCCGCAATGGTGAGTCGGCGCATCAAGGATTAGGAGTGTTTGTTGAATAATCCTTAATACTGTTTAAGTTTCAGTTTTGGTTTGTATAGCTGAATTGGTACTCATGAACATTGATGACGCTAATTGCCTGAAGGTGAGAAGGTAGAAAGGTGGTTGTAGGTGCATGTAGTGCTTAAGTTACATGTTATTTGCTAGTATAAATAAGAGAAGAAAAGGTAAAGCTGTGTAGAAGTTTGGCAGCACCAAAATTATTTGTATCTTGTGTGTTTTCTTCTCTTTTTGGGTTCCAGAGTGTTCGTGTGCATGCGTCCAAGTGTTCTCTCTCGGAGCCGTTCTAACAGACCCATCCACCGGCTTCGCCCATGGCTTCGTCCTGTTCGTCATGGGACTCCGCATCTCATGGAATGGATCTACTACAAACTGGTATGTCACGTGCTCAATCTGGAAAATTTCACACTATTCATCAGCATCATTCATTCGTTCTGATTTCCGAAGCAAACAAAATGGAACAGCTTCTCTGAAACTTCTTGATTTCTTGCGAGTTCATGTTTGTGCCGCTAATTAGATCTTTCAATGCAGCCCGATTTTGTCGGAGATCGTTCCCGAGAAATCAAGAACAAGCATCTTTGCTCTGGACAGGACATTCGAGTCGATCCTAGCCTCATTCGCTCCTCCCATCGTCGGCATCTTGGCTCAACATATGTACGGATTCAAGCCGGACGGCGAAGGCGGCGGCGGCGGCAGCAGCAGCAGCGAAACTGACAGGGAGAACGCCGCATCCTTGGCGAAGGCGCTGTACACGGCCATAGCGATACCAATGACGATCTGCGCCTCCGTATACTCGTTCCTGTACCGCAGCTACCCCCGAGACAGGGAGCGCGCGCGCATGATGCAATCTGAAGAACTGCAGCAGATTGGGCTCAAGGGTTTGCGATTCAGAGACGGCGATGATGCGCTGTTCGAGCTCTTCGAATCTGGAGCGGATGATTGTGAGAGAGCTGGGATTGATGTCAGCTATAGATTGTGGCGTATAGATCAGAATGCATTCTCTTGTGTTCCTCCTCCACTTTGCTATGATGCTGGAAAGACACAAATGCACGTAACAATTAATTAACCGATTTATATCGATCCATCCTACAGGAAGAGATACTGATGCTTGCACTGCGCAATTTCCGAGCAATTGCATGCATATTGACTTGTTTGAAACGCAAGAATATCACGAGATGAAATCAATCCATGTAAGAATATGAGAAAATGGGGAGAATTTTGCAGATGTTACTGCAGTTCGTGAAGACGAGGTGTAATGATGGACAAATTTCTTGACGTCCAGTTAGTATCGCTTGATGCTCTTAGCAGTATTTGTTTCTCATCAAAACTCGCATTTTATCACCCTAAAGGCCTAAATCCTAAGCAAGGCGGGACCGTGAAGATTGGCTTCCATGATGCGAGAGGGGTAAAAGGGTCTTTGTCACTTAAAACAATCCAAATAATTGCTACAAGTCACAGAGAAATCTGGAGAACGCTTGATCTCAAATCCTCAAAGAGATCCAGTCAACGTCACGCCGATCACATGTGCTCTGCCGCCTCGTACCACGTGTTATGAATTGAACCATGGCAAAGATTATAAACAACATGTCACAAAGTAATTTTCTACACAGCTCACACAGGAGAAAGGGATTTTTTTAGATGGTATCAATTGGTTTGTGCAATCATCTTAAAGCTTACAATCCATAGGTCAAGGATTCAAATCCCAAAAATATTAATAGAAAATCAACACTAACAATCTGATATTTTTTTGCCTAATTGGCACTTTTTGAACATAAAATGACATAAATATCTCCTCCCTGTGCAATTTGCAAAATTAGCGCTCGATACCGTCTATAGGTGGGACGGACGACTCCCGTCCCGCCACATCAGCTAGTCCGCGGCATTGTTCGTCCCGCCTATGCTTGGACACGCGCTTTCCGTAAGAGGGATGCACTGATTTGCCTCATCTGCAGTGTCATCGGTCGAAAAAGGACGCGTGGTGCGATCCCAAGCGTCCATCCGTGGGATTGAAGATCTCCGCGTGTTCAGACTCTATTTTTGTAAATCCGACACGGCGAGAACTATTTTTAAAA
The DNA here is from genome assembly GCA_036346395.1 of Hsuehochloa calcarea. Classification (NCBI taxonomy): domain Eukaryota; kingdom Viridiplantae; phylum Streptophyta; class Magnoliopsida; order Poales; family Poaceae; genus Hsuehochloa; species Hsuehochloa calcarea. The sequence goes on along the minus strand of CM070610.1, from coordinate 21,412,378 downwards.
GTATTTAATCAGTACTAATACGGTCAAAAAGTCATGTCTCAACGGCGACATCCAAAGCATAAATGCACGACTTAGACAGCCTTTATGGTAAGTACAGTATTGGGTTGATCTCATTGACTCGCGGTTCAGGGTGGGGTGATCGACGGCAACATCCAAAGCATAAATCAGACTGTATCGTATGTGCACCAAACAAAGACGTTGTCGTCCTTCCCGCGGACGGCCATGCGGAGCACCGTCCCTCCCGCGGACGGACGCGCGGAGGCCATGGACGGACGTCTGGGATCACGTCACGCGTCCTTCTCCGACCGATGCCACTGCAAACGAGGCAAATCCGTGCATCCCTCGGACAGACAACGCGTGTCCGAGGGCGGGCGGGACGGACGTTGAAGTCCATCCGTGGGTGGTGCGGATTTATTGATGTGATGGTACGGGAGTCGTTTGTCCCACACACGAACAGTATCGAACGTTACTTTTGCAAATTACATGAAGAGGGGGACATTCCTTTCATTGCATGTCCAAAAAGTGCCAATTAGGTAAAAAAAAAATTCTAAAAATCTATCCAACATGTGATTGATAGGAATCAAACTCTAGTCATCACCCAGAGAGACAATATGTCGCACCATTTTTGCCTATTTTGGTCTTGTTGGACTGAATAAGCGACTAGAGGGGTGTACGTGAATAGGAGCACCTATATTTTTTTAACCCCGACGGTATTCAACTTCTTTATCACTCCAATAACTATAAAAGCTACGAAGATTAAAGACACAAGAACACAATATAAGTCTTGCGTTGAAATCGAAAAACCCCGAGTTCAAAAACTCATTGCCGATTTGACCGCCGGCTACAGGGACAACAGCCCGAGACGATCTCAAATCGACCTAACTTTTGATTATGAGATCCAAATCTCCTAAGATTTCATACATAGTTCATCAAGAAGGTCAGAAACCTATTCCAACTGATGAACAAAGCCAAAGTTCCACGAATTTCTTGCATGATATTAAGAAAGGAAAATCAAAACTTGATGCAAAAGCTTGCTCGTGAGTGGAAGATGGTCAAGATAACATTAGATCAGATCCCACAAGTCTTACCAAACTAGATCACAACAAAATAACCAATTAAAACCCTTGGAAACAAAGACCCTAAAATCATCAAAGACAGAAAAAGAACAAGATATAACTCATCTTGGAGCAATCTTGCTTTGATTGATTAAAGGGATTGAAGGTTTATAGCCACTTCACTATGGAGGACAAAATCTCACACTTGAGCACTCAATCTCGAACCATCTCTTTCAAACCTTAGCCTCCTCTACTTCCTTCCCTTTCCCTAAATCATAAATTAGGGTTTCTAAGGCTTGATGGATGGAGTTACAAATCCTGCACCCTCTTCTTTTATAGTGGATGCTAGATGTAGAGAGGAAACCTTATCGGGCATGCGTGAAGCTCACACAAAATGGGTCTACACCCACGTACACTTCTCAAAGCGGATGATGAACCGGGTCTCCCGAATCTGTCTCTTCGTGATCTCCATCGTCTCTTGATCTAAACCGTCTCCCCTTCGTGCCGTCCCGCACTACAGTTTCTCTAAGGTCATCAACCCAGAATTTGACGAAGATACCAAAATACCCCTTCTTCATTATTCTCTAAAGGCCAAATCCAATCAATATGAAGTAATTCCATACTTCGCCGTATATAAGTTCGTTAATAACTCTATTCATGTCGGTTCAGTACGATATCTAGTCCTCATCTTTACAAGACAAAGACCACACTTTCTCAACAAGAGAGAAAAAAGAAGACAAAGAACAGAGAAAGCAGCAAGTATTATCACTGTCTCCTTGACATGTCGGCCCCACAGAGAGTCAGCCAATTAGAAGCTCCCCAGCTACCTCGCTTCAGCTTTTGCTGGTACCCTTAGGCCCACCATGCTACTGGTCATACCGAAAAATCCAACTTACCACATGCCCAGCTTCTTAACCTCACTGACATTTGGTCCCAGTCATGATATAGCAGAGAAGTGTAGTCAAACAGTAGACAAGTCGTAATATAAAATTCCCGCGAAGAGAAGACCCCAGATCGGCGGTGCTGGCGGCCATCGCGAACTCGGGCTGAGCCCTCGGCGATCGAGAAGCGGAGAGGAGAAGTGGAGCTGTCAGACTTAGAGATGGGGCCAGCGGCGTCGTGGGAGGAGCGGCGGACGCTGGTGCTGGTGAATCTGGCGTCCATCATGGAGCGCGCCGACGAGGCGCTGCTGCCGGCGGTGTACCGGGAGGTCGGCGCCGCCCTGCACGCCACCCCCACGGGCCTTGGCGCCCTCACGCTCTACCGCTCCATCGTGCAGGCCGCCTGCTACCCGGTCGCCGCCTACGCCGCCTCGCGCCACAACCGCGCACACGTCATCGCGCTGGGCGCCTTCCTCTGGGCTGCCGCCACCTTCCTAGTCGCCATCTCCAGCACCTTCCTCCAGGTGAGCCGCTCAACCACCATTGAGGGGTACAAAGATCAATTCGCGCGTTGTATAGGACGTTCTTGTGGAAAGCTGGTCCCGTTGAGCCTTGGAAATGTCTCTATTCACTTTATTGTTTCGTTAGTTGGATACGTCCTGGATAAAAGCACATTGCAGATTATTCTGCTGTTCTTGGCAAGCATAGATCTCGTCCTGTTAGGATTCTTCCGGTGTCAAATCTTCTCCAACATCCTCGTGTTGTTAGTTCATCAATCTCAATCTCAATCTCAAATCGAGTAGATTCCTCAAAAAAAAAAAAAAACGAGTAAGCGGGGGACTTCGCAATTTTCCTGCAATCACAGTGATAAATTTGCTTAAGAAGGCAAGGTTCGTCCAAAGAAATGGCCCAGAAGTGACATTTTCCAAGATTGGGCACCGCTAGTATAGTTTGTGACAAACTTCGGTGCCCGCTTAACCAAGCCGACTGCAAATTCAGCATTTTTTGAGACATTGTTTTCTAAGGGGTGTGCTTCAATATACCTTTTGAAGAAAAGTTTACAAATCTTAAAGCAAAAGTAATTAATATTAGATGTAGTCAAATCAGCATTAACCTAAAAATATAAATTAAATCAAAGATTTGTCCCCACTTAATATTCAAATCTATATCTATATCTATATCTAATCTTTAATTTGATTTATTTATTGTATTAATACAGATTTGCCCCATCTAATATTAACCACTTTGCTTTAAAATTTGTAAAATTTTCTAAAAGATGTGTACCGAATCAAGGCCCGTTTTCTAATCATAGACCCCTACGTGCTAAGATTTCCTGGGTTTTGATTATAAGTTATAACACATTGACACAGAATAATTTTTCTCTGTGCCTCTGTGGACATAGAGTGCCTTCGTATTTAAAGCCAATTGAATCCCTTCTTGCCCTTGCTCTGCAGCTAACTCTTCAAACAACCATATTAATTCTATCATACAGTAATCTTTCAAAATATTATCATATAGTAGTAAAGTTGGAAATTTTGATCTGTAGTGACTTGATGCAGTCGTGAAGTGTTTCTGTCCATTCTTGGTTTCTTTGATACTAGTCTTGGCTGCAAACATAAGGGTATAGTCCCCAAAGGATTACCTACCAATTGGCAACTGACAGTCACACTGATTTGCCAGGTAGCAATTTCAAGAGGCCTGAATGGCATTGGCCTAGCTCTAGTCATACCGGCAGTCCAGTCACTGGTCGCCGACTCCGCAGACGACGACAACCGTGGCACGGCTTTCGGATGGCTGCAACTGACCAGCAACATAGGCTCCATCATTGGGGGCCTATTCGCTTTGCTGCTGGCATCAACTACAATCTTCGGGATCGCAGGCTGGCGCTTTGCGTTCCATCTTGTGGCAATCATCAGTGTCATTGTAGGCATTCTTGTGTGGTTCTTCGCCGTCGATCCCCATTTCCCAGCGAACAATGATGACTCGCATCACGCAGGACTCAGCAAACTGTCTCCGTGGGATGAAGCTAAGGAACTGATCAGGGAGGCCAAGTCTGTGATTCAGATTCCAACCTTCCAAATCTTTGTGGCTCAGGGTGTAAGTGGCTCGTTCCCGTGGTCGGCGCTCTCTTTCTTGTCGATGTGGCTTGAGCTCATCGGATTCAGCCACCAGGACACTGCCATTTTCACCACGATTTTCGCGGTGGCAAATTCCTTCGGTGGTCTTCTTGGTGGCAAGATGGGTGACTTTCTTGCTCAGCGATATCCGAATGCCGGGAGGATCGTCCTGTCGCAGATAAGCTCTGGCTCGGCTATTCCGTTAGCTGCTATCCTGCTGCTGGGGCTTCCTGATGATCCATCCACCGGTATCGCCCACGGTATTGTTCTGTTCATCATGGGACTAATCATCTCCTGGAATGCAGCTGCTACAAACAAGTATGTGACTAATCGCATTTGAAAATTATTCATATTAGACAGTGATTTGGTACTGACAAGTGGTCATTTCTGCCACTTTGCACCAATTTTAGTTTTCATTTGCCGAGAACTAAATTTGCTTTATGTGCAGCCCAATTTTTGCGGAGATCGTGCCCGAGAAATCAAGAACAAGCATCTACGCTCTGGACAGGTCCTTCGAGTCGATACTAGCTTCGTTTGCGCCTCCCGCTGTCGGCTTCTTGTCTCAGCACATGTATGGCTTCAAGCCAGACGACAAAGGGAACAGCACTCAAATTGACCGGGAGAACGCTGCATCCTTGGCCAAGGCGCTGTACACGGCCATAGCTATACCGATGACGATTTGCAGCCTCATATACTCATTCCTGTACTGCACTTACCCCCGGGACAGGGAGCGCGCGCGCATGCAGTCATTGATCCAGTCAGAGCTGCAGCATATCGAGCTGGAGGGCTCGCGTTTCGGATGCGGCGATGAGCGGTTCGAGCTCTTTGAATCGGCGAGCAATGGTGAAAGAACTGAGATCGATGTCAGTTATGGCTCAGAGGAGTCTCCTGAGGCTGATGCTGGCACTGAGAAACTACTGGCAAACCGGGAGTTGTGACAGGAAAGAGGGGCTCTGCATCCCTAAGCAGTTCAGACGAAAGTTGGAGAAGATTCTTCTCCTGATTTTTGGGAAACTGTGACACGAGGAGCAATCTGCCTCACCAAAATGATTTTTTCTCGTTCCACCATGTATCTGATATGTATTTTTTTTTGTTTACGAGGAAATGTATTTGATAACTGACTGTTCTAAATTATACTGTTTTAGCAAATATTTAGAAATAATTTCAGCAATAATTATAATAATAATAACATATTTTCGGCAGTATATAAACGACAGAAATAACATATAAACATTGAGTTTAGCATGAACACTTCTCATGTCAGTTAAACATGATAATATGCTCAAAAGATATAACATATGTGCAACTAAAATCAGCATATTACTCAAATTTAAATTGTTATTTGATGCTCTTAGATGTCGGTCTGCTCAAGTATTAATACTTGGTCTGTTGCCACTTAGGTCAAGTTTCAATCACAAATTAAATATGAAAATTTCTCAAAATAAATTAGGTTTTGAGCTCAGATAAAATCTTGCTAAACTAACCGGTCATATAAAACAATTATCAATTCAATGTTCATAGGACAACAAGCAATTGAGCCAACAAGATAAGGTAACAAGATATCAGGTGGCAATGATATATAGCAGTGACTGAAATAGATAACTTACAGTGAACAGACAAAATTGTCATATTCAATCTCACAACAACCTTATATCCTCATCGAGCATAAACCAAGTCCACAATCTTTACTATGCAAAGTCCCCTAATGCTAGAGTAAAACAAATATAATCTGAAACTAGCACTAGCACGACATACTATGCACAATAAAGCAAATAATCTAAAAGTGCAAACTCACGAGCGGATGGTACTCAAAGCCATCGAGCCAGCCAGCAAGGCACGCTGAGGTATTGTCTCAGAAAACCAATTGCCCCGCTGTGCCGCGGTTTACAGACATAGTTGTCGGAGATACAATGCCGCTCCTCCTGACAATTCGGGACACACCAATAGCGAAATCGAGGTAGAGGGAAAATGCCGCACAAGAATCAATAGCAAGATGCACCAGCCGAATGCACCAAAGCAAATTCACCACACCGACACCATCCTTCTCACCCAAAGCCTGCACAGAGTCGGCCGGACCCAACCTCAATGGCGCGCCGCCCTTGCTTCCTCAGCGACCTCGACAAGGAGGGTAGCACAAGGAGACAAACAGGGAGTGCGCAAGGAGGACAAGGCCGAATCGCACAGCCGGCGGCGCCATGCCCAACCACGGCGGTGCTGCAGCTCACACGGCCTGAGCTCGAAACCAAAACAGGAGAGAGGAGAGGAAAATCAAAATTAGGAGAAATCGATGTACTGTATAGTGAATAAGAAGAAGGAGAAGGATCCATTAAGAAGAGGAGGAGCATCATGGCGCTGCGAACGACCGACGAGATTTTCGCTCCGAGCCACACACGCGAGCGCCTACGCCGCCATGGAGGGGATCGATCCCGTCTCGTGCGCTGCTCTAATCGGAGACAACGTTATATCTTCCCCTTCTTCTTATGACAGGTGGGCCCCACCTTTTCTTTTCTTTTTCATTTTCTTTTTTTCTCTAATTGAGAAATTACAAAAAAACGCCCCTTATGTACAGCACTGACATCAATCTAAATTCCAATCTCAACGTGACACTAATTGGAGAGCTAGTCTATTAGACTGTTAGTATACGACACGATTCATGGGCATCTTGCTATAGGAAATAATGAAAGCACGAACGTTATAAATTCCAATCTCACATTGTGACACTAATGTTCGAGAAACAGTCAAATGTACCGATTTTTTTGCATTTTTATTGCAAATCCGTTAGCTACTATAGGACATGTCCATAAACAGTCATAACTGCAACTAGGTAAATTAATTAATTAAGCAAATGTCATAGAAAGCTTTGCTGCGCTTGAAAGGTGAACCTCGCTGATCATAAATCACCATTGATAGGAGTAGTTGACCTTGCACACAATCTAAAAGGTGAAAAGAACAAAGTGTTCAGGCCGTGGAAGGAGATAGGTTGACTTGGTCTGTCTGGTTCGACTTCGGCTCTCTCATTGAACATGTGCAAGTCGGAAGCGGAAAGCCACCCGCGGGGAGCTTCAATGGCTTCCCGTAACCCATATTCCCAATTTACCTCCAAACTTCGGGGGTATTTACCCACCAAATACCATTGAACAAAATCGGTTTCCCCCCACCCCGCGCATGCTTGCCCACTCAACTCCTCAGCGCCTCAGCCCCCTCCTCCCGTGCGCCTCCTCCTCCTGAGCCGGTGAGGCTCGCCGCCCTCCTTCGCCCCCTCCCTCCAGCCCCGATGTGCCGCCGCACTCCCCTCCTCCTCCCTCCGAGCGACCGTCGTCTTCTCCCCCGCCCAGATCTGGGCGCCTCCGCCTCAGCTCCTTCGGCTCGCCCTCCCCCTCCCCGCCGCGCTAGTCCTCCTCCTCCCCCCGAGCGGCCACCCTCCACGTCCCCCTCCCTCTTCCCCCGACGCTAGCCCCCCTTCTTCCCCACGCATGGTGCCCCACCGCCGCTGAGCTCCCTCGACTCCTCCACCCTCATTCCTCCTCCTCCCCCACCACCATCGCCGCCGTCGCTACCCTCCTCCACCTCCCTCCTCCCCTCCTCCCTCCTCCCCGGGCTCCCTCCCCTGGCCACACTCTCCTCAACCTCCGCACCCACGCCCGTCCGCCTCCTCCTCCTCCCCTAGCCTCCTCCCCCGGCTCCATCCTCCATGCACGGCAATACCCCTGCAGCGATGTAATTGTTGGCTTGGTGTTCATGTAATGAAATGCATTACATCTTTCTGTTGCAATGGATAATTCAGTGTGTAAAATGTGCATGTTCTTGGTGCTCTGATTTTCCTAATAGGTGGAGTCATCCCCTTTCATGGATTTGTATGGATTTTGAAGTTCGATTCTGCAACTGATGTTTGAACAATTTGTGTATGTTTATATGTTTGTTTTTCACTAGATGACTTGAAGAATGAAATGTAATGTTTATGATGCTGATCCCGCTACTATGGATTGCAGTTGGGTTCGACTGTAATTAGGTTGAAGACCAAAGATGGTCTTGTCCTGGCTGTCGAGAAACGTGTGACCTCGCCGCTGCTGGTAATTGCATCTTTACCTATTACTTCTTTTGAGATGCTAAAATGATTGCTCAATTGTATGATCACAAACTGCTGGTGTTGACCTAGGCATGCTTCGGATTCTTGATATCTACATGGTTGTAAAACTGAGTTGTCGAATTGTTTGTAAAGTGAACACTTATAACACATGCTTCAATTCGGTGCTTGATCAATTTTATGACCTAATTAAGGTTGGTAAGGTGTACTTGATATCTAGAGGATCAGTGAAACTTGCTCAGAAGTAGTTTACAATGACTCTGAAGTGACTCTGAATGCCTCAACATCTTTAGAAATTTGTTCGGTTACTCTTATTGTAATTATATCCATTAATGCATGTTCCTGTTACATATACAACTAAATTGATACAAATTGTCGATAATTGCAAATCACTGATTGTTATTGCAATGTTCAATGTTTGTGTTAGTGTAAAAATTATCCATAATTGCCTTTAGATGAATTTCAGAATAAAAATTGCAGTGGTTAAATTTTTTAGTGGTCATGCTGTTAAAATTGCTGCTACTCATGTATGCCAAGGAATTGCTGACTGACTAAGCATTATCAAAATTTATTCATTACAATAATTATTTATGTAATAATTATTTGTAATAATTATTTGCTATAAAAATGTTTATTGTAATAATTGTTGTCAAATGTTGTCAAATATTGTTAAATGTCGTCAATTGTTGTTAAATATTGGCAATTATCGTTAAATGTAGTTAAATATTGTTAAATATTATTAAGTATGTTAAACGATATCAAACAAGCCATTACTATCCTCTGGGGCATTTTAGAGATTTCACATCTCGGAAGCTGCAGCCAGCCTACCTAAAAACTAGACAACCAAACACCAAATCAGAAAAGTTGAGTTATTCAACCCGCAGTCAGAAAACCCTGCAGCACAGCCGGAACCGCTTTTCAAAAAAACACAGCCGAAACAAACAGGCCCTTGTTATCCTTTATCTAACAGAGCTGTATAGTAGAAAATACATGAACAGAAGGATACATTTATCTAACCTACTGGCAGTCAGTCGGCCAAAGGGGCCAAAGGAGTCAAAGGGGGCCGTGCCCCCTTGGCCACCTTATGTTAAGTAGAAATGGAGTTAATTCTTTTCATATCCATGGGGCGAGCAGCCAAAGAATTGAAATCTTTATATAATCAATTAAAATCCTTATTTCTTTGCCATTTTTTTGCTTTGATTTTAAGTCAAAGGAAGTACATGTTGAATGGGCAGGGTTTGTTGATTTTTAAAATGGGCAAGATAGCTCTGCAATGGGCACAGAGGTGCTTCCAAGTTCCAAGTAGGGTGCACGTGACTTTATCTTTTAATTGGTGTCATATATTCGCCTCTTTTGCATGTGACAGTGTACCTTATTCAGTTGATGTCATATTTATGTGTTCAATTCTATAAACATGAAAAATAAAACATACAACTGAATTCTATAATCTTGATTTATGGATATCTTAAAGCCGAACTTTATAGTTTGGTCCAGAATTTCATAAAACCAATGGAACTAACCACATAGTTGTTCCTTCCAGGAGGGAACATGTATGCTGCTTATTTCCATGGACTAAAGATAACGATGAGAGAAAAGCATTGGATCCAGTTGAGAATGTGTTAGCATCTTCTGTGACCATTTCATATGAGGTTTCAGAGCTTATTATGGTGTGAGCTTCTATTATGGAGGGCCAGTGGCGGAGCTAGGAGAAAAAAATACAAAGGAGTGCAACATAACATTAGATACTAATTAAAAATAACTTATGTATAATTAAGTATTATTTTGGTATTTAAGTAGTAAAGCTAAGCACCTCTTTAGCAATTTTTCTGGTGGTGGGTGCTAAGGCCCCCTTGTTAGAATAATCTCAGGCATTTGGCCCAACGGCCAAATGCCTCCCCCCCTTGTACGCGCCCTGATCGGGGGCGCCCAGCCCAATTGGCTGGTGGGCCCCTGTCGCCAGCGCCACATATATAGAGGTGGGGGTCGGGGCGGCATAACCGACAAAGTTCACCGTGCCGCTACAAACCCCACCAACAAACCCTAGACCGATCGTTACGGGGGCGCTCCAGCGACGGGATCTACCACCGCCGCCTCTACTGCCAGTGAGATCGCCGCCGCCCGGGAGACGCCGCCACCAGGGAGAACCCCTCATCGACAAACCACGATGGCCAACTTCTCCTCCTCTACATCGGACGGTAACGAACCCTAATGCCCTCTCTCTCTCCCCCCTTCTCTCTCGGATCCGAAACAAAACACCCAGATCTACCCCAGGAGATCTAAAGAAACGCTTAACATTGGTATCAGAGCCCTCTAGGCGTAGATCTATACGGCAAAAGAAAAGAAACAGAAAAAAGGGGGGAACCCTAACCCTAACCCTAGATCTGAAAAGGCCGGGACATACCTGGCCGTCGCCGCCGGGCCGTCGTCGTCGCTGGCGTGCGGGAGACCGGTTGAGCCGTGGGCTCGCCGGCGCTCCACGTGACGTGCTACCGCCGAATGCTCGGGACCAGATCAAGCGCCGGGCGCGTGCAAAGGGTCGCCGACACGGAGCCGCTGACGGCGCGCTCCCTCTCAGGGGAGCGCGCACACCAGCGAGAGGGCCCGCGGCGGCGCCGGCTTCTTCTTCCCTCTTTTTGTCGCCGCCGTTTCTTCCGCTTGGGAGCGAAGAGAGGGAGAGGAGAAGGAGAGAATGGAGCTAGGGTTTACGGGGGCGCCGCGGCTCGCGGGTTTTTATTCCGCCGAAAACTGCGCTCAACCGTCGATGCGAATTGAACGGCTGCGATCGCGTCGAGCGGTCCGGCGAGGTCACGCCGCGCGCTGAGAATCACCGTCGGATGCCCATCCGACGGCTGAGATTGCATCACAGAGGCGGCCGTGGGCCGCGGCTGCGAGAGATTGGGCCGAATGGCCGGTTTAAACAGTAACTTGGCCGGTTTTGAACAGTAATTCCGAAAAATTAATTTTAATTATTTTCAGAAGCATTTTTTGAATGAATTTGAATGAAATTTGACTCAAATCTCTGTAATTTTTTTCACCAACGTGTTATTTTTCAGAGATTAAATGTGTACAGTAATAATGCTTCTGAGAATGAATTAATTTTAGAATAATTTTATGTTTCCGCTGCAAAAGTTAAATGTTGATTAATTCTTTTAATTTAATTCGAACCAACGGAGAATTTAATTTTTAAGAATTGTTGTGAATTATGATATTGTTATTTTCTGACCAACGTTGATAATAACAGTATTATAATTTTAATTGATGATTTTTATGCATTATTTCTATTTCTGCCCAACGGTGATATAGATTTAATGTATAGATAAAATTGTATGTTTTAATTTTAACCAACGTTGAAACTAAGGCATGCAGTTATTGTTATTATAAATGTTCTCACTATATATGGATTGTGTTTTCAGGAGGATATTCTTTGACGGGCTACATCAGAGATATCCCGGTTCTCAAAGGAGACAATTACGGTGAATGGAAGAAAAAGATTGACCTGGCCTTCATTTTAGCTGAGGTGGACTGGGTAGTCACCACACCGTGTCCTACAGAGCCTGTGGCACCGGTGAGGGAGGCAAATGAGGATGATGCTGCTTGGCAGATCAAACAGAGGGACTTTGCTCCCATAAAAATGTCATATGATCTTGATCATAAAAAGTGGGTCACTGCAAACAAGAAATGTTTGGCTGTGATAAAGAACACGATTGAGCCTGTAATTGTGGGCTCAATCGCAGAGTGTGACACTGTCACAGAGTACCTTGAGAAAATAAAGAGTCAGTTTACTGGCTCTTCAAAGACTTATGCTACATAGCTGATTAAGCAGCTTGTGACAGAAAGGTACTCTGGTGGTGGCAGTGGCATAAGAGAGCATATACTAAGGATGAGTAACTTGGCATCCAAGCTTAAACCAATGGATTTGGCTCTCAAGGATGAGTTCCTTATTCATTTGATTTTTGCTTCTTTGCCGGAAAAGTTTGACACCTTTGTTGTCAACTACAACATGCAGCCCGAGAAATGGGATTTAGAAAAGTGCATAGCTATGTGTGTGCAAGAGGAAGAAAGATTTAAATCCTCACATGGTGGTTCTATCAACTATGTAAAGGACAACAAGAAAAGAAACTTCAACAGTAACTCCTCAAAGAACAAGGGAAAAGCCCCTGTCTATCAGCCTCAACAGAATAAGTTTGCAGTAGACAAAGATCAGTGTCTTCACTGCAAGAAGACGGGACACTACAAGAAGAATTGTCCCGATTACTTAAAGATGATAATGGCAAAGAAAGGTGAGAACATTATTACCTTTATAAATGAATCCCTGTATGTACAATATTCGAAATCTACTTGGTGGATTGATTCAGGAGCAACTGTTCATGTTGCTAATTCTTTACAGGGATTCCGTTCGACGAGGACTACGCAAAGAAATGAAAGATGCATTAAAGTTGCAAATGGAGTCCAAGCTGAAGTTGAAGCCGTTGGCGATCTTTCATTAGAGCTAGCTGATGGTTTCACTCTTTTACTTAGAGATGTTCTTTATGTTCCCTCTTTACAGAGAAATATGATTAGTGTTTCAAATTTGGACAACGATGGTTATGATTGTCATTTTGAAAATAGCAAGTGTGAAATAATGTTTAATAAAGAATGTGTTGGTCTTGCCATCAAACAAGATGAGCTTTATTTATTGTCACTTCGTGAAAATATGAATTCCGTATGTGATGTGAATGAGCGTATATCCTCGCCTGAGAATGCGAACAGAAAATGACAGAGAACTCATAAGGCATCGTCGAAATTATGGCACTGTCGTTTAGGCCATATTTCGAGGGGGAGAATAGAAAGACTAGTTAAGAATGATATTCTTCCTCTATTAGAGTTCTCAGATTTAGAACAATGCAGAGAATGCATTAAAGGAAAATATGTAAAGAAAATTAAGAAAGACGCAAAAAGAAGCACATGAGTTCTACAAATTATTCACACAGACATTTGTGGTCCTTTTCCTGTGAAAAGTGTGGATGGATATGACTCGTTCATAACATTCACGGATGATTACTCCCGTTATGGATATATTTATCCAATCAAAGAAAGAAACGAAGCCTTGGATAAATTCAAGATATTTAAGGCTGAAGTTGAAAACCAACACGACTTAAAGATTAAGATAGTTCGATCTGATCGTGGGGGGGAGTACTACGGTCGACATACCCCATATGGATAAGTTCCTGGACCTTTTGCAAGGTTTTTACAGGAAAATAGCATAGTGGCCCAGTATTCTACACCAGACGAACCTCAGCAAAATGGAGTAGCTGAAAGACGCAACCGTACTCTGATGGATATGGTGCGAAGCATGATGAGCTACTCCACACTCCCATTGAGTTTATGGATGGAGGCGTTGAAAACCGCCATTCATATTCTCAACAGAGTGCCTAGTAAGTCGGTGCCCAAAACACCGTACGAGTTGTGGACAGGAAGAGTTCCCTCACTAAACCACTTACGTGTGTGGGGGAGTCCTGCTGAGGCTAAAGTATTTAACCCAAACCTTGAGAAGCTTGATCCCAAAACAGTAAGTTGCCATTTCATTGGCTACCCTGAAAAGTCAAAAGGTTTTCGTTTCTACTGTTCAGACAGATATACAAAGTTTGTAGAAACAAGACACGCTGTCTTCTTAGAGGATGAGATGATGAGGGGGAGCAAGGCAGCGCGGGAAATTGACCTTGAAGAGAAGCAGGTATATGTGCCCACTCCGATGATTCAGGAGCCATTTTACTCTCTACCTGTTCCTGCTGCGCCAACAGTGTCTGACACTGTAGTGACATCACCTGTTGTTGGTCCTCCCATGGCGACAACGAATGAACATGTGTAACCTGTCCTTCAGGAACCCATGGAAACCGTTGTTGCACATGAGGAAGAACAGAAACAACCACACACAGAACAAGGGCCGACTAACGAAGGTCCCAGAAGGTCCCAAAGAGCGAGAAGATCAGCTATTTCTGATGACTATGAGATTTATCACACAGAGGAATTTCAAATGGAGGATGATCCCACCTCATTTGAAGAAGCCATGAGAAGCGAAAATTCTTCAAAATGGCTTGAGGCCATGGAAGAGGAAATGAGGTCCATGAAGGCTAATAAAGTCTGGGACTTGGAAATTATTCCTAAAGGAGCCAAGACAATAGGCTGTAAATGGGTCTACAAAACAAAGCTTGACTCCCAAGGGAATGTAGAAAGATACAAAGCACGACTTGTGGCAAAAGGCTTTACGCAAAGAGAAGGGATTGATTACAATGAGACCTTTTCTCCAGTCTCCTGTAAAGATTCCTTCAGAATCATAATGGAATTAGTAGCACATTATGATTTAGAGTTACATCAAATGGATGTAAAGACGACATTTCTTAATAGGGATTTAGAGGAAAATGTTTACATGGCACAACCGAAAGGTTTTGTCGTGGAAGGAAATGAAAGAATGGGATGCCGCCTAAAGAAATCGATTTATGGGTTAAAGCAAGCTTCAAGACAGTGGTACTTGAAGTTTGACAGTACAATAAGAAAATTTGGGTTTAAAGAGAATGTAGAGGACAACTGTGTCTATACAAGGTTTAAAGATGGGAAGTTTATCTTCCTAATCCTGTATGTGGATGATATCCTACTGGCTAGTAGTGATGTCAGTCTGCTACTGGAGACAAAGAAGTTTTTATCCTCAAACTTTGATATGAAAGATCTTGGTGAAGTTTCGTTCGTTCTAGGGATCGAAATTCACCGGGATAGAAACAAGGGAATATTGGGACTGTCACAAAAAACATACATAGAGAAAGTATTAAAGAAATTTGGTATGAATAAATGTAGTCCTTCACCTGCACCTATAGTCAAGGGCGATAAATATAGGGAATTTCAATGCCCCAGGAACCAGTACGAGCTCGATCAAATGAAATCGGTTCCATATGCTTCAGCTGTCGGAAGCTTGCAGTATGCTCAAGTGTGTACACACCCTGACTTAGCGTTTGTTACCGGGTTACTTGGCAGATTCCAGAGCAATCCTGGAATAGAACATTGGAAATTGATAAAGAAAGTCTTGTGTTATTTGCAAGGAATAAAAGGCCTCATGATGACATACAGAATATCAGATTCACTCCATATAGTGGGGTATACAGATTCTGATTTTGCGGGAGATGATAGAAAGTCGACATCCGGATATGTGTTCACTCTCGCTGGAGGAGCTATATCGTGGAAAAGCTCAAAGCAAACCGTCACTACATCGTCCACAATGTATGCCGAGTTTATAGCATGTTATGAGGCTACGGGGCAGGTGAACTGGCTAAAGAAGTTCATACCCGGTTTAAAAGTGGTTGACGACATCAATAGACCACTTAAGTTGTACTGCGATAATGAACCCGCAGAATGTATGCCCACAACAATAAGTCAAGTGGTGCTGCCAAACACATTGACATAAAGTACTATGTTGTGAAAGATAAAGTTCGGGATCAAATTATAAATCTTGAGCATATAAGTACCGCAAAGATGTTAGCGGATCCGCTTACTAAAGGCCTACCACCCAACGTGTTCAGAGAACATATAGCCGGCATGGGTTTAAGGGAAAGCCTATGATTCCTGGACTAAAAGATGGCCCAAAAGTTTAAAGTAACTATTTCAGAACAAGGAGGTGTATTGTAGCTGTTGAATCTATCGGCAATTGACCGTGACGATGAGACATGTTCTATGCACCAATCTGTGATGGAATGAGTAAAGTCAAAAGTAATTAAAGATAAAGCATAGATTGAGATCAAGGAGATAATGTTAGAATGATCTCAGGCATTTGGCCCAACGGCCAAATGCCTCCCCCCTTGTACGCACCCTGATCGGGGGCCACCCAATTGGCTGGTGGGCCCCTGTCGCCAGCGCCACATATATAGAGGTGGGGGTCGGGGCGGCACAACCGACGAAGTTCACCGTGCCGCCACAAACCCCACCAACAAACCCTAGACCGATCGTTACGGGGGCGCTCCAGCGACGGGATCTACCACTGCCGCCTCTACTGCCAGTGAGATCGCCGCCGCCCGGGAGACGCCGCCACCAGGGAGAACCCCTCACCGACAAACCACGATGACCAACCTCTCCTCCTCTACATCGGACGGTAACGAACCCTAATACCCTCTCTCTCTCCCCTTCTCTCTCGGATCCGAAACAAAACACCCAGATCTACCCCAGGAAATCCAAAGAAACGCTCAACACCCCTTAGCCCTAGAAAAGCTATGTCTCTGACTATATTATAGTGTTGGCTTTTCGGGTAATTGGATTTAGGTTTGTTGGCAGGGCACTAAATACCATATCACCACATAACTATGTGTCCACATCATAACATGTGCGTCCTAGGAAGACATCCGTGTTAGTGTCAAAACTAAAAGTCAATGAAACTTTTAGGACACCAGGCCATCTGAATTAGCGCAAGTTATAAAGCCATTCTCAACAATACACATCGCTTGTATCCAAGAAGATGTCACGTCAGATTTTTGGTGAGTTGGAAAAGAGATAAAGAGTTTGTATCTCATGCAAGATACAAGCTTCTTTTTTTTTTGAGCAAACTAGTCCATCCGTTTTTTTTACTTGACATCATAGATCCGAGCTGTCAAACATTCTAAAATTTAACTGCTAACATGTTTAAAACTATCTAGATTGGTTATATAAAAAATATATCATTGGATTTTTTTTTTGTTAAACTTACATCCATAATATTATAATTTTATTAACATATCTTAATGTAAAGGTATAAAGAATAACGATCAAAGTCACATCTCGATAATCGTGAAAAGTAAAAAGCCATCAAGTAAAAAACAATAGAGGGAGTAGGACATAGATACGAGTAGATACACCATTGGGAGGAGCTTGAATATAAAAGGCACATTTAGAGATGAGAGATTTATGCGGGAATCAAATGATTGTAGGGTCTTTAGATACAAGCTAAAGATACAATTCATTGAAGTGGTTGTATCTCAAAATTTATTCAACCTCTCTCTTTCCTCCTATATGCAAGCTAAGGTACAAACTATTGGATTGCTCTAATATCATTGCATGCCTTGAGAACCTTCGACATGTATTCATCTAGCTGGCTTCATGATTATAGAAACCAGGATTTAACATAACCAACTTTAGACGAACACAATGTAAGAACTATTAGAATAGGACTCTAGAATAGATTTGGTTTCCTTATCTGTAATCCCTTTGTAATATCTATATATTACACATTGGGCCCTATTGAATAGATATACATTATTCATAAAATGGTATCAAAGCTAGGGCAAATCTAGCTCTTTCCACTGCCACCGCCACTGCCGCCGTTGCTAGGCCGCCGCCTCCAGGCTGCTCGCTCAAGATCCAGATCGGATTGGGCCGCCGCCTGCGTCGTTGCCCCTCCGGCCGCCTCTGCCGCCGCCTCCAGGCTGCTCGCTCAAGATCCAAATTGGATCTGGCCACCGCCTGCTGCGATCGCGCCTCCGCCGCCTCAGTCGCCGATCGCACGGTCCGCCGGGGTGCTCGGCCTGCTCCGTCGCCCCTCGGGTCGCCTCCGCCGTCGCCCCTCGGCTCGAATCCTATTTAAGGGGGGGGGGGTAGAATGTAATACCCCGTTCAATCTTTAGAACTATATTTGAATTTCAACAATTTTATCAAGAATTAAAAAGGGATTTCAAAATTTCTCTTGAAGGGGACTAAATCTTGGGCCTTTGGCCCATTAGGGGGCAGCCAAAACCCCTAGGGTTACTGTAGCATGCCTCTTGATACAGTACAGTCACTGCTACAGTAATCACACCCTCCTTTTGATGTTGTCCAAGAAGGAGGAGGAGGGAGAAGAACCCTTCGGGTGCCGCCGGCCAAGGAGAAAAGGGGAGAAAGGAGGAGAAGAAGATCCTCTTCGTGGGTTTTTGTTCAGCATCTTCCTGGGGTTCTACAAGGGTATCAATCGCTGTTCTTCGATGGTTGGATAAAAGTAGATACGAAATTGATTATGTTTATTGGATCGAAATCCTGCTGCGAGTAAAATAGGTTCTGTGCAATGTAGTGTGTGGCTGTTTTCATGTGTTTAGGTTATGAATTTGAAGATCCCAACTCCTAGAGTTATGTGGAAATCGTTCTTAGCTTTCCGTAGCCACCAAGATCACTAAATTCCGATTTACGGTTCAAAAGTTACGATAGATTCTTTCCTGCTGTCCTGAAAACATGACGAAAATTGTCAGTAAAGTTATTTAATAAAATATGATTTGGTTAAGATCAGATTTAGACTTGTCACCCAAAACAATTTATGTATATAATTTGACCATCTTTCCAGATTGATAAATACCACTCTAATTGGATTTTTAGAATAAAAGTTATGATCATTTCTTTACTGCTGTCTTTTTCTGCTATGCAGATTCTGCAATAGACTTTCATCTAATTGTTAGCCTAATATTTTGGCCGAATTAAAGAATTCACCCAACTAGTTTAATGTGGATATTTTTGTTATCTTTCTATAGGATCTGAGCTCACTCCGTTTCGAGTCTCAGATCAAAAGTTATGCTTTGTTTAGTACTATTGTCTAGTTTGTCGTCCTGTTAGTCTATCGGGTTAATTGGGTAGACCGATCATGTGAACCTTGGGTTAAGGTTGATGTGATTAAGTGTTTCGAGTAGCGTCATATTCACGTTGTTTCTTATTCAAGTAATTAATTTGTGTAGGAGGAGGGAATTCGAGATTAGTGACTTCGTCCTTACCTCCTAATGCATCGCAGTTTGAAAGGCAAGTACAATTGAATTGTCTTATTTGTTGCTTGTACTACTTGATTGATGATTATGCAATGGGTAATTTCTGTATTTCTTATTTCCATTCATAAAGATATACATTGGTTCTTCGATACTATGTTTACATTCAAAATATTCATTCGTTCCTTTTTTCGTGTTCACCACGGAAGTGGATAGTGAAGTCCCATCATTCCAACATGGGCAAGTACCCTGTGATTATTATTGTTGGTGAATGCTGAGTGCTTGTTGTTCATACTGTTATTTCTATGATCCATGAGTAGATTCAATGCTTCATGTTCTTTTCACGTTCGTTAATCCATGTTTAATGAGATGATGTCTTTCATTATTCATAATTCATTCCATTCATTCATTGTTCATGTTTCATTCACGGGAGTGGAATGAAAAGACCCATCAATTCCAGTATAGGCACGTAAGACCCACCATTCCAATGTGGGCAGATTTGGATCCCCGTATGAAACGTTCTTCATACGGGCTTTGGATCCCCGTATTTTGTTAAATGCGGGCCTAAGTGAACACCGACGGATGTGTCACTGGCTATACGGATATAAGCAGAAGTGGAGTTCATGCATTTCATTCATTCATATGATTTCATCCATTCTATCTTCGATTTCTATTCTGTGATGTTGTGTTCTTATTCATCTGTTCTACATTCGCATTCTATTATGTGCTTGATATGTTCATATTCAGCATGGTTCGCTTTATTCTGTTGTACTCGCTGAGTCATGGACTCATTCTTGCCGTGTTTATTTCTTTTAGGTAACCATTGAAGACGGCATGCATGGGAGGGCTTAGTCACGTGGATCACTTCATTCACTTCACATTCTTTCTTTCACTTCACAATATTCAGTTTTCATTGAATTGAACTTGTCCTTGCCTTTCATTCATTAAAGCTGAACTGTAATACATAGGGTATGATGGTGGATGATATCATTCCCTATGTTTTGGTTGATTAAATAACTGCTTGTAATTTCTGATTAGTCTAGTAATTGAATTATCTTAATTGATTCAGTAGACTTGGATATTTAGAATTTGTGATATGCGGATGGATTCAGATTATATTCTTGCAATCGTGCCAATAGATGATATGCTATTGGATTGAGATATTGTTTAAATTCTTCCGCAATGTGGTTGTTTGTTAGTTATTTAGCTAATATTTTGGCTTCCGAATAGCCAGGTTGTTACAACTCTAGAATAGATTTGGTTTTCTTATCTGTAATCCCTTTGTAATCCCTATATATTTCCCATTGGGCCCTATTTAATAGATATACATTATTCATAAAATGGTATCAGAGCTAGGGCAAACCTAGCTCTTTCCACTGCCGCCGCCGCCGCCAGGCCATCGCCGTTGCTAGGCCGCTGCCTGCAGGCCACACCACCGTTGTCTCCAGGCCACCGCCGCCGTTGCTAGGCCGCCGCCTCCAGGCTGCTCGCTCAAGATCCAGATCGGATCGGCCGCCGCCTGCGCCATTGCCCCTCCGGCCACGCCGCCGCCATTGCTAGGTCGCCGCCTCCAGCCGCTCGCTCAAGATCCAGTTAGATCGGGCCACCGCTGCGCGATCGCCCCTCCGGCCGCTTCGTCGCCGATTCGTCGGGTCCGCCGGGATGCTCGGCCTGCTCCGTTGCCCCTCGGATCACCTCCGCCGTCGCCCCTCCACCTTCTGGTCACACGCCGATTCGTCGGGTCCGCTGGGGTGCTCGGCCTGCCGCCGCTGCCGATCGTCGCTGGATCTCCCTGCTGCCACCGCCGGGTCTACCGTCGCCGGGTCTCCAACCGCCGCTGAAAGCATCTAGGCCCATAAAAATATATTTTGGTAATTAATGACAAATATGTGAATATGAGACTAATATGTTTGTTGAGTGATTGCATGGTTAGTCCTAAATGACAAGGTCAAAATAAGGAGTTGCATGTCAAATGATATCAAGAAGAAGGAGTTGCATGTCAAAGGATATCAAGAAGATGAAGTTTATTTCAAGGAGCATGTTGGAAGACCAGATTTTAAGATAGATGTCGTACTGTTAAGGGGGATCTTAACTAGTAGCTTGAAAGCACATCATTATGCATTTGGATCAAACTAGGATCATGCATGCACTCTTGTTCTGGTTTTGAACTCAAATCAGTTTTTCAGTATGAAATCGGTAGTTTCGGTGTATTATTTGCGGAACTACCGCTGGGCGGAACTTCCGAAAATCGTGTGGAACATTTTTCCAGAGAGCACCCTTTTCTGATCATCTTCAATTTTCTGGAGGAGCGGTAGTACCGCCATGATATGAGCGGAACTACCGCACCGCGAAAGTTCGGATATTTTGCGGAAGGTTTTTGTTTCCAGAGAGCACCCTTTTGTGGACATCTTCGATTTTCTGGTAGAGCGGTAGTACCGTCATGATATGAGCGGAACTACCGCACCGCGAAAGTTCTAAATATTGCGCGGAACATTTTTTCCAGAAAGGGTATTTTTTGTGCTCTAGTGAAGAGCGGTAGTACCGCAAGAGATTTGCGGAACTTTCGATGATCGGAAGTTCCGCGAATTAGTTGGCAGTAGTTCCGCACCAAAAATTCAACAGCTATGTCAGAGCATTTAATACCACTGAAATAGCCATTGATGTGCACTCGTTGGAGGGCGGTAGTTGTAACGGCCGAACTACCGATTGTCCTGAAAATTTCTGAAACTTTTCCTCCAACAACTACTTTTGATTGTGGGGGGTATAAATACACCCCACCAGCTCAAGGACTGTTGGCTGAGCATTCATTCAATACACTTGAGTTTAGAGCACTCTCCTCACTCCTCATTTACTCTCTTTGCACTAATTTGCGAGGTTGTGAGCAAAACCTAGAGCATTTCATTCTAGTTGATCCATAGGCTCTTGGTTGCCGTCAAGAGAAAGTCAAGGTCTATTCTCTTGGTATTTGTCGACACCTAGACGGCTTGGCGGAGGTTTGCGCGGTGATCTCTTCAAGAAGATTGTGAAGAGGCCCAGCGCCATTTGTGATTGGTTCGGTGTTCACCAACTCCGGAGAGTAGGAAGAACAACCAAGTGATTTCGAGGGAAGGCTTAATTGGTGGAGTCGACTTGATTGAGTCAAGCTTCCTCAACATGGACTAGTGAAGATCGACAAATCTTCGATACCACGGGAAAAACCTCATTGTCCCCATTGCGGTTATTTCCTGTCTTTAGTTATTGCAATTAATTTTGTAGCATATATCTTGTGATAGATAGCTTTCCTTAGTACATCTTGCTTAATTGTATAATTTGGTTTAGAATTTTTAGAAACCTCATATTCACCCCCCTCTAGTCGGTTATCCTTGATCCTACAAGTGGTATCAGAGCTTGGTCTCTCTAATTTTAGACTTAACCGTCTAGGAGAGAAACGATGGCTAGCGAGGGAATGTCAATAGGCAAGGTTCCTTTATTTGATGGATCAAATTATGCATATTGGAAAATTAGAATGTCTATTTATTTGAAGGCCATAAGCCCAAGCATATGGAGAATTATGAGTGAGGGTTTCGTTATGGCTCTATATCCTACACACCCCACGGAGCTTGAAGAACGAAACTATCACCTCAATGCTCAAGCTATGAACGCTCTATTTGGAGCTTGAAACGCGGATGACTTCAATCGAGTGAGCAACCTTGAAACCGCTCAAGAGATATGGACTACGCTCTCTGAAATTCATGATGGTACATCCACGGTTAAAGAAGCCAAATTGCATAGGCTTCGGATCAAATATGAGACATTTACAATGTTGCCTCAAGAAAACATCACCGAGATGTATTCTAGACTTAACAAAATTGTAAATAAGCTCAAGGGTCTGGGTACTAATTTGCTTGACATTGATGTTGTGCGCAAGATGCTTAGAGCTCTTCCCGACAAGTACAAGATGTTGGTGATATTGTTTCTCAACTCTCCCAAGTTGCCAAGAATGACACCAACTGGGTTATTGATAAATCTCATCACAAATGAGTTTTACAAGAAAGACAAGGAAGAGCTCATAGAGTCAACTTCCTCAAGGAAGGAAATTACAGTTTTTAAGGCAAAAGCGGAATCAAGTGATGAAGAAGATGAAGATGAAGATTCTGAAGAGGAATTTGCTCTCCTTGTGAGGAGAATGAAGAAGTTCATGAGGAGACGCCCACATCGGAGTTTCAACTTCAACAAAATTGCAAAGGGGCAAACCTCAAGTGAAAATAAGCGATACATCAACATTCGTTGCTATGAGTGTGATGAAAAGGGGCACATTACCTCTCATTGCCCCAACAAGAAGGACGATAAGGGCAAGTCGTCAAAGAAGAAATAATTCAATGGCAAAAAGAAGCTTTTCAAGAAGCTTCACAAGGATGGCAAGAACGAAGCCCATATTAGAGAATAGGACTCCGACAAAGAGTATTCGGATTCCGACTCTGACTCCGATGTCGAGGGTCCTCCAAGAAGAGAAGACTTGTTGGTATCGCCATCAAGGAGGCTCCATCGCTATTCTCCACTCCTACTTGCCTTATGGCAAAAGGTGAGAAGGTAAAATTTCTTGACGATGAAGAACCCTCTTATGATGAGCTTATGGATATGCTAGAAGAACTAAATGAATATCTTGGAAAAGAAAAGGTAAAATTTAGAGTCTTAAAGAGAGATTACATGTCTTTAAAGGATTTTTTATAATGAACTAAAGAAGCTCATGATTTTCTCATCCAAGATAAGTCTTACACTAGCATTGGTATTACTTGTGACATTCAAGAAAGAATGCCTAGTGTAAATATTGCTAGAGCTAGCGTATCTACTTCTTGTGAAGATTTGCTTGCCATGCCATGTAGCTCAAATATTGATTTTAAAATTGAAAATGCTAAATCCTGCAATGATAAGCTATTTGTAGAGAACAATGAGCTAAAGGAGCAAGTTACCAAGCTAAGTAAAAGCTTGGAAAGATGTTTCAAGGGCAAAACCACCCTTGATAAGCTTTTGACTGAGCAAATGTGCTCATTCAACAAGGAAGGACTTGGGTATGTGCCCAAGAAAGGTACAAAATAGGTAAACAAACCTGTAAGGTTTGTTAAGTAAAATGGTAAGTATTGCCATAAGTGCCGGGAAATAGGATATATGCAACAAAATTATCCTATTGGTAAGGTTCCATCTATTGGCTTGGTTGATTCTTACTATATGATTAAAAAGATGGAAAGGTAATTGTTAGATTTGTTGGCACTTCGATTTTAGGTGTTAAGAAAAATGCTATTTGGGTGTTCAAATCATTGATAACTAACCTCCAAAGACCCAAACAAATATGGGTACCTAAAAGAGCTTGATTCCTTTTGTAGGTGAACTACAAGACCGGTAGAAGGCATTGGATGCTTGATAGTGGTTGCACTCAACACATGACCGGAGACCGTCAAATGTTTACCACATTTAAGAATGGGAGCGGAAATGAAAAGATCACATTTGGTGACAATAGCAAAGGAAAGGTAATTGGTTTGATTAAAATTGCTATATCAAATGACCTTTCCATTTCAAATGTGTCTTTAGTAGAATCATTAAATTTTAATTTGCTATCCGTTGCTCAAATATGTGATCTTGCATTAATTTGCTCATTCTCTAAAAATGAAGTAACCATTTTTAAGGAAAAAGTAAAT
The DNA here is from genome assembly GCA_036346395.1 of Hsuehochloa calcarea. Taxonomy (NCBI): domain Eukaryota; kingdom Viridiplantae; phylum Streptophyta; class Magnoliopsida; order Poales; family Poaceae; genus Hsuehochloa; species Hsuehochloa calcarea. The sequence continues at coordinate 21,387,860 of CM070610.1, read as the reverse complement.
GAAATGATTTTTAAAGGTTTTAGATTTGGCAATCTTTATTTGGTTGATTTCTCCTCAAATAAATTTTGTTTAAAAACTTATTTGATTGCAAAAACTTCAATGGGTTGGTTATGGCATAGAAGACTAGGTCATGTGGGAATGATTCAACTCAAAAAGTTTTTCAAACATGACTTAGTGGTTGGCTTGAAGGATGTAAACTTTTAGAAAAATAGACTTTGCAGCGCTTGCCAAGCTGAGAAGCAAGTTGCTACCTCTCATCCTTCCAAAAGTATCATGTCAACCTCTAGGCCATTGGAGCTCTTACATATGAATTTGTTCGGGCCAACAACCTATAAAAGCATTGGAGGCAATAGCTATTATTTAGTCATTGTAGATGATTACTCTTGATGGGTTAGCTTACCGATCTCGGCTGTCGGGTTGGTTCTGACTCTCACACCTGTTTCATTCAGGATCGACAGACAGAGATGGTACTTGGAACTAGCCGGCGCCGTAGGGATTGTCAAGACCTCTACATCCTTGATCGCCTCCATCTTCCGTCCACTTCAGTTGCTCCTGTCACCTTTACGTCTACATCCTCCGCCACTGCTGCTACCACCTCTGGCGTCTTTGCACAGTGGCATCATCGTTTAGGTCACTTGTGTGGTTCCCGCCTTTCTTCATTAGTTCGTCAGGGTGTTCTTAGACGTGTTACTATTGACACGGCTATATTTTGTCAAGGTAGCTACAACTTTCTTATCATTCTAGTGAGTCCTTGTCTTCTCATCCTTTTGGCTTAGTTCATTCCAATGTATGGGAACTGCACCTATTGTCTCTAAAGGCGGGTATAAATCTTATGTTATCTTTATTGATGATTCTTCTCGTTTTGCATGGATTTTTTCTATCCCTAATCGTGGTCAATTTCTTGCGATCTAACGTAGTTTTGCAACGATGGTTCGTACTCAGTTTGATTCCGTCATTCGTATTTTTTATTGTGATTCTGTCGGTAAGTACTATTTTGGCGCTTTTCGACAGTTTCTTTCTGAGCAGGGCACTCTTTACTAGTCTTGTTGTCTTGGTACTCATGCTCAGAATGGGGTTGCTGAGCACAAATATCGTCATTTGATTGAGACTGCCCACACTCTTCTTCTTGTCTCTCATGTCCCACCACAGTTCTGGGCTGAGGCTGTTTTTACGGTTGCATATCTCATCAATATGCAACATTCTACTACTCTTAAGGGTGTCAGTCCTATAGAGTGTCTCTACTCTCGAGCCCCCCAGTACACTCACCTTATTTTTTTATTGTACTTGTTTGGTTCTGCTGTAGCCTCGTGAGCGCACTAAACTATCGGTCCAGTCAGTTGAGTGTGTGTTTCTTGGTTATAGTTCTGAGCATAAGGATTATCGCTGCTGGGATCCTTCTACTCGACGGATCAGGATTTCATGAGATATTGTCTTTGACGAATCTCGACCTTTCTTCTATCGAGATTCGGCATCTTCTTCTATTTCTACTGTTGAGTCGATTTCATGGTTATCTCTTTCAGACTCTTCACCTATTTCTCCACTATCACAGTCTTCCCCTAGTCTGCCTTCAATGGTTCCTTTTGTACCTTCACCTTCGGTGGTGTCTCCTACAACACCGCCTCTAGTTCCCACAGCACCATCATCTTGTTTCTCTGGTATTCACTACTCCAGACGTCTTCGTCCTTCACCAGTTCCCTCTTCTAGTATCTTGCCGACACCCACATCTGATCCTCCTAATGATGCTCCTCCTTACACCCTTCGTGACCGGGCCTCCCTTCGACCTCTTGATCGTCTTGGATTTGCTCCAATAGCTCATACTCTCTCTATCATTAAGTCTAGTTCTTATCGTGAGACTACTTCTTATTCTGAGTGGCATCTCGCTATGGCAGAAGAACTTGATGTTCTTCGACGTACGGAGACTTGGGATATTGTACCGACTCCTGTGCATGCTTGTCCGATCACGTGCAAGTGGGTGTACAAGATTAAGATCCGATCTGATGGTACTATTGAGCGCTACAAGGCTCACCTTGTAGCGCGTAGTTTTCACCAGGAGTATGATCGGGACTACGGCAGGACTTTTGCCCCTATTGCCCATATGACCACTATTCGCACTCTTGCTACGGTTACTTCTGTTTGCCGATGATCTTTTGCTATCGTCGTTCTACCATCGCAAGATTTTGTCTTTCGTTTTTGCCGCTCCAAGTTTGTGTTGCATTTCATTTTTGCCACTGGATTAGAATGGACGGTGAACCTTTTAGCATGTAGAGGTCCAAGGAAGAAGGGGTGTGCGTCAGTTTGACCATACCTTTGAGGAAAATGGCAAAAACAAATTGTAACACAAACTTGGAGTGGCAAACACGGAAGACATAATCTTTCGATGGCAGAACCAATATGACGCATATTTAATTAGAATGGCAAAAACAAAATTCTCTTGAATTAGTACCATATATAGCATACAATACAATTCATTGGTTTCTTGCTACAGGAAGCAGTGAGAGCAGAGATACTCCAATCTGGCGGTGAACTAATGTTAAAGAGTATCAAAGCAACTGAACCAAATTTTGACAAATTTTCCGGTTAATTTTTTTTTGCCAGATTTTACTGCAGATTCTTGTTTTTTAGGTCGTTGAAGTAATAATTAATCCTACCCTAATCTTTAGTATCTGAGCTCACGTGAGGCCCTCCTCGTCCTTGAAGCCCTTCTCATCCGCTGTTGAATCGACCTGTGAAAAACAATTCAACAACCGATGGGAGGGCCTCGTAACCCTTTGCTGCTCTTAAAAGATTCATTCACCTGCTGCTGACTTGTAATCCTCGGGACAAGCGCATGCACGTGATGCGGACAAGTATTAATCCGTCTCAATGCATCGAGAGCAAGCACGTATTGACGCACGCACGCGATGCCGGAGCAGAGCAAGAAGCGGCGGCGGCGCGCGGGGGCGGCGGCGACGCTGCTACTGGCGTACGCGGCGATGGCAATGGAGCGCGCCGACGCGGCGCTGCTCCCGGCGGTGTACAGGGAGATCGGTGCCGCGCTGCAGGCCTCACCCACTGCACTCGGCTCCATTGCGCTCTCCAGCTCCGTCGTGCAGGCCGCATGCTACCCGCTCGCCGCTTACCTGGCGGCCCGCCACGACCGCCTCACCGCCGTCGCGCTCGGCGCCTTCCTCTGGGCCGCCGCCACCTTGCTCGTCGGCCTCTCCACCACCTTTCCGCAGGCCAGTGGCTCTTGCATGTTTCCATGGATGCTCACCTTGCCCTGTACCAGGATTCAGATGTCTTGGGTGACGCAATGCAAATGGCGGTGACGGCGGCTTTGAACGGCGTCGGGTTGGCGCTGCAGATCCCGGCGATCTACGCGTTCGTCGCCGACTCCGTCGACGGCACGAGCAGGGGAGTGGCATTCGGGTGGCTCATGGTGGCCGCCAAGGCCGGCACCGTGGGCGGCACCTCCCTTGGCCTCCTCATGGCGCCCACCTCCTTGTTGGGAGTACCAGGCTGGCGGCTCGCCTTCGTCCTGCTCGCGGCCGTGGGCGCGGCGGTCGGCGTGTCCATCCTAGCGTTCGCCGCCGCCGGCAACGCAGCAAGAGACCGCGCGGCGTCCCTGGCCCCGGCCACCAAGCCGGTGCGGCAAGAGCTGCAGGAGTTTGCGAGGGAGGCGAAGGCCGTGCTGCGTATCCCGTCGTTCCAGGTCATCGTCGCGCAGGGCCTCACGGGGTCGTTCCCCTGGTCGGCGCTGTCCTTCACGGCGATGTGGCTGGAGCTCGTCGGGTTCTCCCACGGCGAGACGGCGGCGCTCATAACGCTGTTCAAGGTCGCCACGTCACTGGGTGCGCTCCTCGGCGGCAAGATGGGGGACGCCCTCGCCAGGCGGTTCAAGAACTCGGGCCGCATCATCCTCGCGCAGATCAGCTCCGGCTCGGCGATCCCCCTCGCCACCGTCCTGCTCCTCGCGCTCCCCAACGACCCGACCAGCGCCGCCAAGCACGGCGCCGCGCTTTTCGCCATGGGGATCATGACCTCCTGGAATGCCTCAGCCACGAACAGCCCGATCCTGGCGGAGATCGTCCCGCCGCGGTCGAGAACGAGCGTGTACGCGCTGGACCGGACGTTCGAGGCCGTGCTCGCCTCGTTCGCTCCCCCGGTGGTTGGCATCCTCGCGGAGCGCCTGTACGGGTACAAGCTAGCGCGGCCTGCTGCAAGCGTCGGCGGGGCCGCCGCCGCCGAGACGGAGCGGCACAACGCGACCTCCCTCGCCAAGGCTCTGTACACCGCGATCGCCGTGCCCATGGCGCTGTGCTGCCTCATCTACTCGCTTCTGTACCGCACCTACCCCAAAGACAGAGACGTGGTGCGGGCCGAGGCGGCGCGAGGTGGAGGTGGAGATCGTCCCGGCGGCGAGGGGTCTGACACGGAGGATGAAGCGGAGGGCGAGAGGAAGCTGCTAGCGCTGTGAGCGGCATTTGGCTGTGGTTACTGCACAGAGCTTAATTACAAGTTGGGTTGTCTATTTGTAATGTGAATAATGTGAATGAAATTTTCACAAGCGTAAGTTACTATTTTATCCATTCCAATCATATTGTCCATAAATCTCTATACAAATTCACTAGTTACAAAAATTAACTTATGAAAAATTCAAACCAAATTAACTTAAGAAAAATTCAAACAACTTAGAAATAACAATTCTGTTACAAGTATTCCACTCACACGTAGAAACAAGTGTTTGAACCTGGATCAGAAGCTATGTACCGCCACTCTTAGGGCCTGTTTGGTATGGCTCCAACTCTCAGCTTCTTAGTTGGAGTAGGTGGAGCCATACCAAACGGTCCAGCTCCAACAAAAAATTGAATTTGGAGTTTGAGAACTGAAGCAGTAGAGTATTTTTTTCAGAGTCAGAGAAGGTGCTCGCATGGAGCGATCATCCGATTCAAAAATACCCTAAAATTAAGATAAAATTACCCACCAAATGCCATCCAATAAAACCCTCGCCCATCCAATAAAACAAGGGTAGTATAGTCTTTTAACAAAGATCTTTCTCATTCCCAGAGCTGAGTTAACTTTCTAACCAAACACTCAGTAGACTACTCCAACTTCTCATAGAGTGGATCCAAGAGTGAAGTCGAGTTAGAGTCAAAAATTGGAGCAGAGCTGCACTCCAATGGGCCTTACTCCACAGCCCCTTAATAAAAGTAGTACCTAACAGGAACCGGAAAGGGACCAAGAAAAAATTCAATGGAAATGCACATGGAGAAAAGCATAATACGATGCACAAATGTACCCGTGCCTCCACCCGAAAATTTTGCTGTATTAGCGCGTTTCCACCCTGTATTTATGAGAGTGACCATCATCGCATTTTATTTACAAGATGACCGTCTGCCGCACGTTGGCCATATGGTAAGCCCTCCCGGCCACCACGTTGTGCCTACCGCACGGCCACCATGCGGTGGTCACCTCCACGTCATCGCCTACTGAACGGGCATAGCATGGTGGCCCTCCCGCGCTCGCCGCGTGCCCCCCTCCCCCCCTGCGTGCCCTCCCGTCCGCTCTCCTGCCACACGTCCTTTCCTCCCCCTCCCGCCACATGAAAAGCGGTTCGGTCTGGATCTCTAGAGAAACAAAAAAACGAAAAAAAACCACCAATTGTCGTTGGGAGATGCTTCGAAGCCCAGGCCCCTCCCCCTAATTCCACAGCCTGGCATCTTCTGTCACATCCGTCGCTTTTGTCGTTTTATTCTTCGTCGTTGTCACTTCACATCACTGTTCGATGCATGCGTGCGAAATTTAATTAGCGTGGGGGATTCCCATAACGGCTATAAATTAGAGAGCGAGCGAGCGCAATTTCATTTCGTAGTCGCTCGCTCTTTCGCTCGCTTTCTTGCTCCGTCGATTATATTTTTAGGGATATTTCATCATCATTAACCGTCGTCATTCGCATGTAATTTGTGTCTCCATCGTTTTTTCGTCGTTCGTAAATTCTTTATTAACTGCGTACTTAAGTAGTTTTAATTTTCTAGACGCACCTATTATAGGCGTTCTAAAATGATTGGTTTAATCTAGAGCCCTACTTAATATTAAATGATTTGTTTAATCTTAAAATTGTAGTTAGGGTAATTTAAAAAATAAAACAAATAATGAGATAAGGAGTTGAACTACCTGTAGCTTGAATTGTTTGTATGGTCATTCTAGCTATCATGTCGATGGTACAATGTAGAAGTGACAACTCGAGCTAGAATATAAGATTGTTGGGTTTAAGTATTGCAGAATCTTAATTAGTCCAACTTTAGGTGCAAACATTTCTTCCTGCCATATCTTTATCATCAACTGGATAAGCCGAACAAGACAAGGCTTGTGTAACAAACTAATTTTTAGGGCTTTTTGAAAAAAAAATTAAAATTAAAATAACCAATTGATTTTATTAAATTGTTAAAGCTTAATTTGGAAATTTCATAAATTAAAAACAATTTAATGTGATTAAATCAAACTCCGACTAAATAGAAATTATTTTATTTGATTTTCTTATTTTATATTTGATTTCCTTTTTCCCAGACCTTGTTATTATTTCCGTTGAGATATTTCTGTTTCTTTTTGGCTTTCCTGAATTTTGAAGGCTTTTTGAAGCTTTAAAAATTAAAAAGGAACCATTTGATTTATCTTCATTTGTTAAAAGCTTAATATGAGATTCTCAAAATTTTAAAATTGTTTAATATGAATAAATAAAACTTCAATTAAAATTAAAATTGATTTATTGGATTTTCTAGACTTTCTTGGATTTTCTTTCTTTTCTTCCTTTCCTTTTTCTCTCTCCTATTTTTCTTCCTCCCGTGTTGTCCTCTTCTCGAGAGCAGCTTGCCCATCCCCTGGCAGCCCATGCCACCTCCCTTTTCCCCCATGCCCTGCATCCCTCCCCCTCGCTCTGGCACTCCTAGCCCGTCCCTTCCTTCGCCTGCCTCGGTCTTCTCCCCACCTGTCGCCTGCCATCTCCACGCCGTCGCCAATGCTGCCCGTGCGCGAGCTCGCGTCACCGCCTCTGCAAAGTCGTCGTCCTTGGCGCGAATCCCGCCCATTTTCTCTCGGAGACCTGTGCATTTAACTGTCCGTCTTTCGCCACACCCACCCCCTCTGCTCTTTCTCCTCCCCACCTACTCCCGTCTCATCCCCGTCACGTCACCCATGTCCCGGTTGAACCACCCCACACCCTTGTCGTCGAGCTTCGCCCCTACGCCTCCCCCTCTCCTATAAAGAGGAGCACTAGGACCCCCTCTTTCCCCTCTTGCTTTCCCCCAACTCTTCCCCTCTGTGTTGTCCACTCCTCGTCACTATTTGAGCTTCGCCGCCACTGGCCGGACCTCGCGCCTTCGCCTCTAGCACCGCCGTTGAAGCCCCTCCGCCATCGTGGTCGCCTTAGTTGGCTTCTCAAGAGCACGTTCGACCTCGAGCGCACCTCCTCGCCGCCGAAGCATTGCTAGAGCTCTAGTGTCGCCGCAAGCCGGATCTTGCCATCGCTCTTCCTCTCTCCGCTGGTCACTCTGTCAAGCCTCGCCGCTAAAATCGTGCGCCTTGGGTTTGCCTCGCTCCCCTTTCCTCGTTGCTACCTTCACCGCCGCTCGTCGTGGCGCGTAGCGCCCGCGGGCCATCGGGCTCGAAGAGCCCCGTTGCTAGACTTCGCCGCATTGCCGCTTCAGGTTGTGGTTGAAGCCTCCTTCCAACCTTGTGGTCGAAGCCTCGTTCCGACCGTGTGGTCGGAACCTCCTTCCAACCAGGTAGTCAAACATCCTTTCGATAACCAGTAGTTGAAACCTCCTTCCGACACTCTTTCTGACCACCTATAGTCGAAACCTCCTTCCGATCAGGTAGTCAAAACCTCCTTCCAACCACCTGTAGTCGAACCTCCTTCCGACCACATGTAGTCGAACCTCCTTCCGCTATAGGCTATGGTCGAACCTCCTTCCGAGAGCCTGTTCTGCTTCATTTGAGCTCCAATTCGAGTTATTCAAAATTTTAAATTTATCGAAATTCAGTATCTTTCATTTGGTTCTAGTTTGGTAATTCTTGGGGTTTTTTTGGAATTGTTTTATTTATTTTGCTCCTTTCCTACATATAAATTCTGATGTTTCCAAAGAGTTATTGGACCCAACGACTTAAGCGTCTCAACTCTTCAATGAAGGAGAGTCGTAGGCCTTTGATCATGTTGAACCCATTTTATAAAGTTATATTATTTTATATAAACATGCATTGCTAGGTTTATAACAAATATTTTTGGAAGTAGTTAAATGCCTAATTGCCATTGTGCCTTCTTGAATAATTGAGAATGATACGTACTTTTGAACACCATATGTTGGGTTAATCTTACTTGGACATATTTAATTGCCAATATGGGTGCACAATTGTAACATCCTAATTTTTGGAGCTTTTAAGATCTTTTTAATACTTACTTGTTGGAAAATACAATATTTGAATTTATATTAATTGTTAGTATTTTTATTTAAAGCTTAATATAGACCATCATGTCAAAATGATTTAATGTGATTAACCCCAACATCAACAATTTCCAAAACTATTTTATTTGGATTCTATGTGCTTAGATATATTTTATAGAATTTTCTGGAATTTTTCCAAGTTAATTTGCTATTTTCTAATTGCTATTTGGATTTTCTGTATTTTCTAAAATAGAAAATCCATTAAAAATCCCCCGTAACAGTAACGGGCCAAAACCCAACCCTATTTCAATCCCGGGCCAACACTGTGCGGCCCAGCTTCCCTCACGCGCGCGCTGCGCCGTTCGGACTGACTTGTGGGCGCCGTATGTCAGCCTCTCCCTCTCTCTCGCGCCCGCCTCCGTTGACAGGTGGCCCCTGCCTAGGGCTGGAAACGAGCCAGGCTCGGCTCGGCTCGGCTCGGCTGTGGCTCGGTTTAAACTCCGCTCGGCTCGGCTCGGCTCGCTTGGAAAACGAGCTCGAATGAAGGCTCGCTCGGCTCGAAAAAGCTCGAGCCGGCTCGAAAGCTGCTGAGCCGGCCAAAAGCTCGCCGAGCTCGGTAGAATAAAATGATTATATGAGTCATTTATCATCAATTCAAAATCCAATCATCTTGATTATATGGGGTTGCACTCGGCTCGTTTGGCTCGCGGCCGGCTCGAGCTCGGCTCGAGCTCGCTCAAACTTCACCGAGCTCGGCCCGGCTCGGCTCGGCTCAAAGCTCGAGCTCGAAGCGAAGCGGCTCGGCTCGCAACAAGCTGAGCCGCTCGCGAGCCGCGAGCTTTTGCCACCCCTACCCCGCTACCGTCTGTCTCTCTCTCTCCCGTGTCGTGCGCTCCCATCGCATTTACCGACGCGTGGCCTCGATCAATGGCGAATGCGCTCCCGCGCCCGCACCGCTTCACCTCACTAACAAGTGGGTCCCACAGCGTCGTCTCCACTGCGTCGTCGTCAACCTCGCGTCGTCGCTCGCGTCCGCCATTGCCAGAGCTCCAACCGACAATGCGTTTTCGAACTAAATCCTCCGAGTTTTTCGCACCAAATCGTATCCCCGATTCTCCCGCACCCTTATCTGCTGTCAATCGGGATCAAAACAGATTCTATCTCCATTTTCAAACAGGAGTCTGAATCAAGCCGGTTTGGGATCTTCCAAAATCATGCCGCCCGAGCCGTATAAATAGCCCCCTAGGGTTCGCCCGGTCCTTCGCAACCCAGAGCCGCCACCCTCGTCGCCCCGATCGCTCCACGCCGTCACAATTCGATTTTTAGGGTTTTCGGCTAAGCTTCCTCTCCGGTGAATTGTGCTGTTGTCGTTGTCGCCCTTGCCTCGCCGACTACACCATTGTGATCAGCATAGCTCAGGCTACCCCGTGCACCCCTCCTCGTCGCCAGAGCACCGTCCGACAAAAGCCGAAAGCCTCCTCCGCTCCGAGATCACCGCCGGTAGCCACCTCAACCCCAGACGCCCGTGAGTGCACGCTTGAGACCGTAATAGCCTCAGCTACGCACTAGTAGCATCCACTGCCAGCGAAACACCGCCGTTCGCCGGTGACCATCGGAACCCGAGCGCCGCTCCTCGCCTTCGTCCACGTCAGTAGCCACCTCAGCGCCAGCGTCAGCCCCGTGCTTGTGTGTCGTCCACGTGGCATCCAGTCAGCGCTTCCGTGTGTGCTTGCGTGGCTGGTTCACTGAACCCCAGAGCTAGTTGCTCGGTGGACTTGGTCCACCGTGAGCCGAGCCACTAAGATGTGGGTCCCTGATGTTAGATTTTCTTTTAATTCTTTTATTTCTGGAAATTCTTTCGCTGACGTCAGCATTACGCAATAATCTGATTTTTCTTTACGAAAATAATTCGGTAAATTCATAAAATCTGATTTTCAGTATTTTATGTAATTTCAAACTTCCAAAGCCCATATCTTTTGCATCCGAACTCCGATTGAGCCCATTCAAATTTTAAATTTATATAAATTCGAGATCTATTTATTTATGATTTTTATTTAATTTTTGCAGTTTATTTTGCCTCTGTTATTTATTTGTTTTTATTTATTATTTTGTTTACGCATAGACATTTTGTTGACCAAAGGAGGCAAAAGATATTTTCTAACTCTTATTGATGATGCATCACTATATTGTTATGTGTATCTACTGAAAACAAAAGATGAATCTTTAAATTACATTAAAATTTATAAGGTCGAGGTTGAGAACCAACTAGAAAAGAAAAGTAAAAGACTAAGGCCTGATCGTGGAGGAGAGTATATCTCTCATGAATTCTCTCAATTATGTTCTGAACATAGAATAGTCCATGAAGTTACACCACCATACTCACCACAATCAAACGGGGTGGCTGAGAGGAAAAACTGGACAATAGCAGACTAGTGAATGCCATGTTGGAAAGTGTTGGTACACCTAAGATATGGTGGGGGAACTATTTTGAGAACAACTTTGTTCTAACCAGAGTAATCACTAAAAGGTATAAGATTACTCCGTGTGAGGGATAGAAGGGGAGAAAACTCAATGTTAATTTTCTACGAACTTGGGGGTGTTTGGCAAAAGTTAATATACCATTGCGGAAAAAAAAGAAGGTTTGGATCTAAAATAGTCGATTGTGTCTTACTGGGATATGCTCATAACATCACGGTATATAGATTTTTAGTAGTAAAATTAGAAACTCCTGAGATTATTGTTAACACAATAATGGAGTCCAAGATGCTTCATTTTTTAAGGATATTTTCCCATAAGAACTGTAGGTATTACTTCTCGATCTAAGGATAATCAAACTATGAATAATAGTAATTTTGAGCCTATCACCATCTCTGAATTAATGAGTGATATACCACCAGTTTGTGATATTCCTAAGAAATATAACAATTTAGTCGAAGAGATTCCTCGCAGGAGCAAGCAACAAAGGGTTGAGAAAATCTTTGGAGAAGACTTTATTGTATATATCATGGATGATGTGCCAAACACTTTTTCAGAGACTTATGCATTACCTAATGCTGAGTATTGGAAAGAGACAGTCCATAGTGAGATGGATTCCGTCATGGCTAACGGGACTTGGGAGATCACTGATCATCCTATCGGGTGCAAACCTGTTGGATGCTAGTTGATCTTTAAAAAGAAAATGAGGCCTAACGGTACTATTGATAAGTACAAAACAAGACTTGTGATGAAGGGTTATACCTAGAAAGAAGGTGAGGATTATTTTGATACTTACTCTCTTGTTGCCATATTGGCCACCATTCGAGTGCTCATTGCATTAGCTTCTTCCCATAGTCTACACATTCATGAAATGAATGTGAAGACAGTTTTCCTTAATAGAGAGTTAGAGAAAGAAATCTATATAGAGCAACCAGATGATTTTGTGATTTCTGGACAGGACAATAAGTTATGTAAATTAATCAAATCCTTGTATGGCTTAAAGCAAGCACATAAACAATGGCACGAGAAGTTTGATAAAAATTTAACTTCTACTGGTTTTTCTGTGAATATAGCAGATAAGTGTGTGTATTATCATTATGGTGGGGTCAAGGAGAGATTTTGTCTTTGTATGTTGATGACATACTTATATTTGGGACAAACACTGTTGTTATTGGCGAGGTCAAATCTTTCTTATTTAGATGTTTTGATATAAAAGACCTAGGAGAAGCAGATGTATTATGAATATCAAATTGATCAAAAATGAGTATGGGATCACTTTGAACCAATCCCATTATGCTGAGAAAATCTTGAGCCGGTTATGTTTTGAGAACTGCAAGATTTCCCTAACTCATTATGATGCTAGTGTTAAGCTTCAAAAGAATAAGGGTTCAGGCAAAGATCAATTGAGATATTCATAAATTATTGAGTCCCTTATGTATATATCTGGTGCCACAAGACCAAATAGCAAATTAAGTCAGTTCACTTCTAACCCAGGAGAAGATCACTAGGTGGCACTTGAGAGAGTATTGCGCTACTTGAGAGACACAACCTCATATGAAATTTACTATATTGGGTATCCATCTATATTAGAAGGATACAGTGATTCAAATTGGATCTTTGATGCAGATGAGATAAAAGCTACAAGTGGGTATGTCTTTACCCTAACAGGTGTTGCAGTTTCATGGAGGTCATGTAAACAGACCATATTGACGAGGTCAACCATGGAAGTAGAACTTATATCACTAAACATGGCTACTATTGAGGCTGAATGGCTTAGAGAGTTTCTGTTGGATTTACCACTGGTTGAGAAACCAATACTGGTAATCCTAATGTGCTGTGATAATCAAACAATGTTGATTAAGGTTACAAGTAATAAGGATTATGAAGGACCGAAATAGCAACAGAGGGGGGGTGAATGGTGCCTTAAAAAAAAAGATCTTCCCCTCTTAAGTATTCATACTGATAAACAATACCCACAGATAATCAAGATAAGAGAAATAAACCAAAGCCAGAAACGGAAAAGAAATCTGGGCTGTTCTGTTGGTAATCGGAAGTTCCGATTATCCATGCGGTAGTTCCGCACTGCGGAAGTTCCGGTCTTCCAGTGCGGAAGTTCCGAAAGCGGTAGTTCCGCCGTGTAAAATCGGAAGTTCCGATTGTTCCAGACAGAAGAACATCACGTACTGGAAATTTCCAAAAATCCGAAATACTCAAAGATTGCTACTCTTCTCGGGTCAAGTCTCACATGACATCATCCTAAACAACACCTTGACCTCATTGAGAAGGAATCGCAGACAAAGATCCATTAATCAAAGTAAATTCGGATTTCTTGAATATTTGGCAAGAGAGACCAAAAACCAAAATTCGCAAGATTCTTAGATTCTTGGCTTATGAAACTTTGAGGATATGTTATCAATATCCATAAGATTCTAGATATCAAGTTTCATGCCATCTCTCAAGAGAAATCAAGAGTTCTACCAAAACCCTAGATATTCAACACAAGAATAGAGAGAAGAAAAGAGGCATACTCAAAGAAACAAACATCAGAGATTTCATTTCTCGGAATCAAAGATTACAGAGGCAAACATAGAAGAATGATTACAAGAAATTCAGTTCATCCTCTCCATCTCAACAACTAAAGCCACAAAGCAAAACAACCTCTCCAAAATTTCTTTAGAAAAAGCTAACCCTAATTCTCTCTCTCAAAGTCACCACAACAACCAGGGGTTCACCTCTATTTATAGCCCTTGGCTAACGGGTCTCCAACTCGTTACGCCGGCTAAACCCTAACGGATCCCGCTTCCACTTGTGCCGCCTTGCGAAATTACCCTTTCGCCCCTCGTGCACCTTCTGGAAGGTCCCGCATTCCTTGTTGTCCACGACTCGCAACCGCCTCGAGTACACGCCGTCTTCGACACACCTTGACCGTTCTGACCTCAACGCTGCCTGCGTCTAGTCCGGTCTCCACGTGTCTCGCCACGACTCCGCCTCGATGCCCTGCAATCAGCACAGACAAGAAACACATCACATAGCATTGCTCGAGATAATAGAATCATCATTTGCATTTAACTCAAACTCATTCACAACTCAAAATCAAAACAATGCACTCTTTGCACAGTTCTGCGTACAAACGGAAGTTCCGATTTCACCAAGGTGGAAGTTCCGATGATCGGAACTTCTGCACTCCCAGGGTGGAAGCTCCGCACAACACCAAAATAGAACACATTTGTCAGGATAATCGGAAGTTTCGCACATTACCAAATCACAACCCACTGCTCAGATCAATCGGAAGTTCCGCTTTCCCAAGCCGGAAGTTCCGATGATCGGTACTTCCGCATACCCAGGGTGGAAGTTCCGCACAGAACAGAAACACAGCAGCAGTGAACCAAATCACAAACTTGTCAACAAAAAGTGTCAAATACTCATCACTCACTTGGAGACACCTCTCACATGGTCTCTCAGATTATATGAAGTCCTCCAGACATGTGAAGTGTAGGCTTAAATTTGTCAAAAAACTGGGGAACTTCGGAGTGATTTTTATGAATTATATTCGTACTGAGAAAAATCTGGCAGACCCTTTCACAAAGGGGCTAGCACGAAAGGTGATTTCCGTTGCGTATATGGACATGGGAATGAGGCCCATTGGAATTACAACTCAACAGTGACACATACCTTTTTGATCAGAGATCCCGTGACTTAGGCAATGGAAAAAAATAAGTTGATGTTTGAACAAGTGAGTACATTATAATAATATGTGTACTTGTGTCCTAATAGACAAAGTACTCTCAACTGTATGGAAGGATGGCTAAAAGCCTTAATGTATTCTAGTGTCCAATGAGGAAAAAAGGTATTAGCCTACATGATACCTAAAATGAATACACCCACTTGAACTTAACTGTGAGGTCGCAGTTCACGAGAATATGGTATTCTCTAGAAAGCTCATGAGCAGATAAGGGGGCATGACCAAATAATACTCCGTTTAGGCTTGGTTCTTTGATAGCCTAGTATCAGTTGAGATTTCAAGTGAAATCTAATCACGAAAGACTGTGAATGAAAAACATAATCCATTCATCAGTTGTGACAAGATGAATCTTCTCATTCTAGGTGCTAGTTCAACCCGTACGAGACTTACAATGAAAGACAGGTATATCAACAACTTTCAGCACAATAATCTTAATCATTCTTTTTTGCTGCTTGCCTTGGAATTAGTGGGGGATTGTTAGAATTGGGTCCATATGTGTAAAGGCACATTCATTACTAAAATTCCAAAACATGCAAAGCCTTAGACCAGGGTGATCGAATTCTTAGACTAGGGTGGTCGAAGTCTTAGACCTGGGGTCTTCGATCAGTGTGGTCGAAGCCTTAGACCAGTATGGTCGAAGACATAGACTAGTGTTGTCGAAGGCATAGACCGGTGTGGTCGAAGTCTTAGACCAGTGTAGTCGAGCACATAGATTAGACTAGTCGTAATAATTTGGTCAAAGCCATAGACAAGTGTGGTCGAAGGTATAGACCAGTATGGTCGAAATAATCTGGTCGAAGCCATAAACCAGTGTAGTCGAAGGCATGGAACAGAATGGTCGAAACAATATGGTCGAAGCCATAGACCAGTGTGGCCGTAACACTGTAGTCAAAGTAAGTGGTCGAAACACAGTGGTTGAAAATTAGTGGTTAGATCCAAAGACCAAGGTGGTTGGAATACATTGGTCAAAACTGTAGACTAGTTTGTAATCAAGATCAATAAATACTGCTTAATGACCATTAATTAGTTTTGAATTAGCAGTTACCAGTGGTTTATTATGACAGTTACTAGAGAGTAATTGTCTCGACCATAAATAGGATCTGGAGGCGTCCAGATGAAGGTTAACAATGAAACATCCATTTTCTTTCTACTTCCTCTCTGTTCTCTAGTGCTGGAGGTTTGTGCTGTCGAACCAAGCCGTCCCTTCTCCTTGGTGTGCACCGGGAAGGAGGGTGAGCGGGTATCTTCGAACCATTATCGTAGAATTCACTTGCACGGCGACGAAGGTTTCGGCGCGTAGATCTGCGACCGCTCGTTACCTTGCATCATCAACGACCGCTCGCTTGAGTCCGCATTGCTTGTCGCTCTTCATCGAGCCCTATCGTAAGTTGGTCGTACAACCAGATTATTCTGTTATAATCATATTATTGTGTATATTTAGAAGTGCAATGAGTAGCCTGCTATTGATATCGCTATATGTATCTCTAGTTATTTGTGATCTTTGCTTATAAACAAATATGAAATTAAAATGTTGTCCACATTTCCAACTGCGTCTTCCTGGACGACGGCGCGGCAGATGCTGGTGATGCTACTCGTGGTTCTTGTGCTCCTCTTCTTCCACATTGTCGTTTGTTCGGCTGCTTCTCTGGCGTCGGTGCCGTAGAAAGCGAAATTGTCCGGACGAAAGGTCGTCCTGGCATCGGTGAAGGAGAAGACGAAGCCGAGCAAAGTCGCGACGGCGGCGACGACTGTAATGAGAGCCAAGAAGAAGATGGTGGTGGTGGCGGCCAAGAACCAGACTAACCTACTCAAACAGGGCCAGAAACCGAGCTCGATTGCGGCGACCACCGGCAAAATTGCCACAACCAAGTCTCCAGCGGGTGCGGGTGCTGTTGGCTGTACCAGTGACTACGCTCGCAAAGAACACCGGGAGAGCACACACACACACTTCGGCGACACAGCAAAAAGAAGACAATGTTTTTGTGCTACCAAAAATGCCACACATTTTCTAGTTTTTCTCTCCTTTTATTCTCATGTGAAATAGTAATGTTTCATGCACAACAATGCTACAATGAATGACATCCATATGACTGCTGCTAATGAAAACAAAAACTGAAACATCAATGTAGCTAATGCAAATAAAAAACGAAAACACAATCAATGAGTTTCATGGTTATCAGTTACCATGCAAAAAAAAGGGTGCAATCAAGGATTAATGAACAAACACTCCCTAATCCTTGATGCGCTTTCTTGATCTCAACGATGTCGATCCTTGTACGCAGCTCTTGAAACTTGACACGGCCCAACGCCTTCGTCAGAATGTCAGCTAGCTGCGCCTCGGTCTTGATGTACTCCACCTCAACTTTACCGTCTTCAATGCATTCCCGACTAAAATGATATCGGGTGTCTATGTGCTTGCTCCGGTCATGGAACACCGGATTTTTGCTAAGGGAGATCGCTGACTTGTTGTCAACTTTAAGCATGACACTTCCTGCCTCTTCATTCTTGAAGTCAGTGAGTAAACGAGTGAGCCAGATACCTTGACATGCGGCCATTGTCGCCACGATGTACTCAGCCACGCGAGAGGACAGTGCCACAACCTTCTGCTTTTGAGATTGCTAGCTGATGGGGCTGCGCCCGAGGAAGAAGAAGACGTTCGTCGTGCTCTTGCGGTCGTCGATGTTACCGACCATGTCACTATCACTGTAGCCGACAAACCGTAGTACCTTCATCTCCTTTGCGTAACAGAAGTCATAGCTCCGTGTACCAGCAATGTACCAGAGTATATGCTTAACTGCAGCCAAGTGCTCGGTGGTTGGTGCTTCCATGAAGCGAGTTACGTAGCCCACCAAGTACGCGATGTCGACTCTTGTGTGCACTAGGTACCTCAAGCTCCCGACGATGCTCCAGTAGGCTGTGGCGTCTGTGAGAGGGGCCGAGCTTGCCTTGCTCAGCTTGAGCCACGTCTCCATGGGAACGTGGTAGGGATTGCAATCTGCCATACCGCTCTTCTCAAGAATTTTGAGCGTGTATACAGATTGGTTCAGCGTGATGCAGCCATCGAACTAGCGCACTTCAAGCCGTAGAGAGCCTTGTGGAGCCTCAACACCTTCTGCTCATGGCCCTCGACCTCAAAACTAGAAGGTTGGGCGACATAGACCTCCTCATCGAGCTCACCATTGAGGAACGCCTATTTGACGTCTATGTGGTGTACTGGCCATCCCTCGTGTGCGGCGAGTGCGATCAGTAGGTGCGCGGACTCAAGATGGGCCACCGGCGCGAACACCTCCTCGTAGTCGACGCCTTGGCGCTGCACATTGCCCTTTGCCACGAGGCGGGCCTTATGCTTGATGACAGTGTGTTGGGAGTTATTCTTCACCTTGAAGACCCATTTCAAGCCGATGGGACGATGACTTGCCGGGAGATCGGTAAGTTGCCAAGTGTCGTTCTCCTCGATGGAGCTGATCTCCTCGAGCATGGCGCGCCGCCAACACTCGTGTTTCTCCGCCTCGGAGAAGCCAATTGGTTCATATGTCGCCGTCAGGTATAGCTCCTCGAGATCGAGGTCATGGACCGTGGTCGTATCATATATGTTAGCCACAATCCAACAGCGGCGAGGTCCCTCGTCACCCGTCGTGGGCGAAACGTCGGTGGGAGGTGAAACGAATTCCACCCCACTTTGTGCCATGGGCGTAGGCGTACTCGTTGTTGCTCGGATGCGGCGTCGCGACCTTGGGTTGGGCGACTCGACTTCGCTTCTTTGGTGTCGACGGCTCGTCACCCGTCTTGCTGAGGTTGCCACCTACTTCAGGATATACAATATACTCAACAGTGAATGTCTCACCAGAGTGTGGATTTCATGTGGATATGTTCCAGATCTTAGGATGATGTGACAATTGGCAATGTCGTTTACGGTTTGTCGTTTCACGCGTTTTCGACAAAGTTACAGGCTTACTGGACAGGGGCGGTCCGACCGGTTCTTGCACGGCGGTCCGACCGGTCCCAAATCGGTCGGACCGGCCATGTAGGGCGGTCGGACCGGCGATGACCAAAGTGGTCAAAATGAGCTGAGCCAAAAATAGGTG
Source organism: Hsuehochloa calcarea (assembly GCA_036346395.1). Classification (NCBI taxonomy): domain Eukaryota; kingdom Viridiplantae; phylum Streptophyta; class Magnoliopsida; order Poales; family Poaceae; genus Hsuehochloa; species Hsuehochloa calcarea. The sequence goes on along the minus strand of CM070610.1, from coordinate 21,369,141 downwards.
TTGTAGGCAAGTGAGGGATCCCAATGCACTTGGTCTCATGATTTTGGAGTCTCGATGAAGATGTTCTATTGGTTTAAAGTTTCCGAGAGGTTTGATTTTCGGGGTTGAAATTCGCTAAGTCCCAAGGCGGTCCGACCGCTCACGAGGAGCGGTCCGACCGGCCGGAGGCGCGATCCGGCCGCTCACGAGGAGCGGTCGGGCCGGTATTGACTTGAGCGTCGGCCAACCGTGGCGATGTTGATTGGTTAGGTCAAAGTCATTGGTATCGTGGCATATGGTTTGCATGATGCATGTTTTGACTAACATGGGTCAAGTTGTGAAGAACTTGTTCCCGAATTCGTGTTTGCTTATGCGTGGTTGTGCGGGTTGCTTGGTGGTCAACGACGGTCAGCGGCGAGGAGGATCGGGACTAGACTTGGAGAGTTGAGGTCGAGCGATCGGCGATGCGGGTGAGTCAACGACTCAAGCGTGACACAAGATGGACAAGGGTGACCTATTGGCGAATCCATGGGGCATGGTGAAGCGGTTTAGGTCAAAGGTTAAAGACGGCGCTTTGCGAAGCGTGCGTGTGTGACCCGTTTGTTAGTGGGCCTTAACGGGAGCCCAAGAGAGTCAAACCCTAAGAGTTTTAGGCCTCCACTATAAATAGGGGGAGGTGGTGGCTGCACCATGCAGCTCTCTCTCTCTCGCCTCTTTTGTTGCAAAACCCTAATTGGCTTAGGGGAGTTGAGGTGGAGGCTAGGGCTCTTTATGGTTTGAGGAGAATTTCGTGATCTTGGATTGACCACTGATCCATGATGGCGTGGGTGTAATCCAGCGACGATCACGTTCTTAATCAATGCAAGGTTTGCTTGAGATAAGTCTCTTTTCGTTCTTGCTTTCAATTTCGTGATTTTAGGGCTTTCTTTGATCCGCGAGTTTGTGATTGATTCTTTCACGTGAATTAGCTTGCTGTGATATGTGTGAATCTATCTAGCATCATCTTGATCATCAATCTCTCACGAACAAGTTTTAGGATCAAGTTTTCGTTCTTGCCCGGTTTTAGACCTTCTGTTAATCAATTGATAATTGCTCAAGATCGTTCCAAGAATTATCATAATATTCGATTGGAATAGGTCCTCAATAGCATATAGAAGGTGTGTACAAAGTTTCATAAAGATTGGAGTTGAGAATCAAAGTTTCACCTAATTGCAACCGTCATCGGTGATTTTATTTGTTGCGGATCGGTTCGAGTCGGCCGGTCGGACCGCCCGTCATCACCGGTCGATCCGATTTTGGAGCGGTCCGACCGCCAAGACTACGCCGGTCGATCGCCCGACAATCGGTCCGACCGGTTGAGTATAACGGTCGAGACCGCCCGTCTTTGTGAGTCTTGGTAATCTTAGTTGATTTTGTTATATTGCTTAGGGTTTTATTGGATTCAATACTAGTCTTCCATTGTCTTGGTATATTGATCTTCATAGCTTTCTAATAGCTCTTGGAGTTAAATTGTATTGAGTCCATAATTTGTGAAAAAGTGGCGTGCTCCTATTCACCCCCTCTAGTCGCCTTTTCGGTCCAACAGTGGTATCGAGCCCTGTTAGTTCAATCTTGATCTTAACCGGTCACCGAACTTTGGCGATGGATAGATTCACTACAAAACCGCATATGTTCAATGGACAAGACTATGCCTATTGGAAGAATCGTATGCAGTATTCCTTGAGAGTGAGGACAAGCTTTGTGGGGCGTTGTTCGATCCCCGCTCATTATTCCCGAGGTTGAAACTCACGCTACGTGGTTCTTTTGGCTAACAACAACAAGGCCAAGAATCTTTTATATGGTGCGCTTGGTAGACAAGAATATGATAGGATTTGCAATTTTGCATTGCATACGAGATTTGGAACACTCTCGAAACATATCATGAGGTTCGTCTCAAATTAAGAAAGTGCTCCAAACAATCTATAAGCGTGATTATAACAAATTTGAGATGCGTCTGGAGAGCATCGATGACATTTTCAATGATCGTTTTAATAAAGTGATTAATCAAATGAAAGTTTGTTGATATTGAATATTCTCAATCTGAAAATACCACCCACCTCTTGGTCGCAATCAACACCAAGGAGTGGGAGATGAAGGCTACTCTTGCTATAGAAGAGAATGTTGATCTTTCAAGTCTTACTTTAGAATTACTTTATAGTAAACTCAAGACTCATGAAATTAAAAGAGTTGATCATCCCAAGAAAGATAATTTAGCTTTGGTAGCGAGATCCTCTCAAAAGGCTTTTGATGACTCTTTTGAATCTTCTTACGGATTTTCATTTGCTTGTTTATCCGCTATTCATGAAGAGGAGCTTGAGAATATCCACGAGGTTGAGTTAGCTCTTTTAGCTAAAAAATTCACACGGGCTTACAATAATGTGAGAAATAAAAGAGAGGTGGTCTGTTACTTGCTATGAGTGTGGAGAGCTTTACCACATCAGACCAATTGCCCCAAGCTAAAAGGTAAGGGTAAGCACGGGAGGAGAAGACGACTTGGAAGAAGCCTCATGAGAACAACTCGAGTATGATCTTTGTCAAGCTCATAAAGGCCGCTCACGGGTCCTTGCCGCTTTTGGAGAGCAATCCGTTAGTGATGTGGACTCGGGAGCGAAGAGGAAAAGAAAGGGAAGGCCAAGGACTTTCTTGGCATGTGCTTCATGGTGACAAGCGACATTGATAATGATGAGGTATCTTTTTCTTATGATGAGCTTTACGCTAAATATAATTCTATAGTTGAGCAAGTGCTTAGTCAAGATGAAGCGCTAGAATTTGTCATGACTAAAAATAAGAAACTAGAGTCAAAAATTGGTAAATCTGAAACTAGAACTTGCAAATGTTAAGACTCTTGAACTGATGAATGTTTATCTTGTCATGCTATGCATTGAAATTACCAATTTACAATCTGCTCATAATATTGCTTTACAACAACTTGAAAATGCTAGAACCGAGCTAATTGAAATTAAATCTGCTCCTTGTGAAAAATGCTTAGAGTCTAGCAAGTTGATTGCTTCTGATGTGATTGATTCTAGCCCTTGCACTTCATGCTTAGAAAAGAACGTGAAATCAAAGATATCTTAGAAGTCGCTAGAGTCAAATATGCTAAGCTTAAGGACAATATTGAAAATACTACTTGTGCTTCATGTTCCACTCTTAAGCTTGAAATTGCTTTGTATAAGGAGAAATCAATGGATAAAACTTGTGATGCTTGTGTTAACTTGAGAAAAGAAAATGCTTACCTTCATGATACATTAGAGAAATTTTCTAAAGGTAAGAAACAATTAAACATGATTCTTGACAAGTCTAAAACTCCTTATAAGAAGCAAGGTTTAGGATTCAATTCTTTTCAAGACAATTCAAACCCAAAAGTCATTCAAGTCTTGGAAAAGGTTTAATTGAATTCAAAACCCAACCTGCAAAAACATCTTTTAAATCTGCAGGTTTTGCCCAACCTTGTATTAATTCAATGGTGCTTCTTCTAGTGGTACCAAGTACCATTGCACTTATTGCAAGAAAGGTGGGCATTTAATTGAATTCATTGGCGTAGGTTGAAAAATGATAGGAAAAATCTTGATAGAATTTCATTCGGGCAACCTAGAGTCATATGAGACATGGTAACACCGAAAGGAATAAACACGGATTAGGATTTTTCTCACATGCTAATCATCATGCTTCTACATATCCTAATTCTCATGTTCTTGAGTCACGGGTCGATCACCGGTGGTCACCGGTCGACCGATTTGGTCACCGATCCGATCACAAAGACTAACGCCGGTCGAGACCAGCCTGAGACGATTTAATTCCCATGTTAACTTAAACATTGCTCATAACGAATTTTAGATGAAGTCAAGGATAACATACGCTTTGCATACTACTCAGACGTGTGTCTCGATCTTGGGTTCCCAAGTCTTGTTTAACTAACTTGATGTCGAGACACATCGTTCTTCCGTGCCTTGATTTTTCGAGATTGCCGCGGAAAGAGGAAGGGCACGTGCTTTGTCGACTCCATTGCTCACATCATATTGCCGGAGACTCAAGATGGTTCACCTCCTTCACGCGATCGACGGGTCTCAAGCATCTCCGAGAACTTCCCATCGCCAGCCGTTAAGCTCTTATTCGTACTTACACTCTACTCTCTTTGTATGGCAATTGATATTCTGTTCTTTATCTTTGTCCATTCGGGGTTTTTCTTATCCTAATTGTGCGGGTGTCGGCTAGATAGGAAGAGTACCTCGGTAGCTTGTCACCCATTAGTCACTTATCTTGTCTCTTGTTTTTATCATCACCAAATCTTTAGACCCAACTAGGTTTGCCACCTTGAGAAGAGAGTTAGGAGTTATTTATCCTTATGGGTTGGTTTGAGGGGGAGTTTGATCTTTTCTGATCTTTCCTTGTTCTTTTGACCTTTTATTGTTCTTTTTCTGAACTTAGTGATTTTTTTGAACTTTTTAAGTTTTTAGGCTTTTTATTTGCATCTCATTGTATCATATTGCATTCATATGAAAAATCCAACAAGTGGTAACAACAAGTGGTAACAACAAGTGGTATGAAAAATCCAAAAAGATGCATTGTAATATAAGATTTTCTGCTTATCTTTTGAAATTGATGAAGCTTTGCCTATTACCCTTTAGAGCTTTTGTATTTCAATTCTTGCTCAATGTCATGTCTAGTTCTTTGACTTGCTAGAATTATCATGCTTTTACATGTGTAGCTAAGTCTTTGCTATATGAGCTAGAACCTTTTAAACAACTCAAACTAAGAAATTGCAATTTGTGGATGTTTTAGCGAGTTGCGCAATTAGTGCTCCTCTTGTGACATTGGCCCTGTCAGAATTGCTTTGTTAGCTCTTTGATCTAAAATTGACCATTACTTGAGCTTTTGTGTTCTTGAGATTCTAAAATGCTCTTGTGAAAAATGAAAATCAAGATTGTCTTATGCTTAAATTGTGCCAAACTATTCTTACGAGGCGCTTGTCAAATGACATGAACTTGGAGATAGTTTGATGAACGAACGATCTCATGGGGATTGCTTGTCGAAATGACATGAACCTCAAGATTTGTCGCCTTGGTAGAAGCTTAGAAAGAGTTTGTGGATGGCTCCTAGTCCAGGATCTTCTTTACTAAGATATACCTTTAATCAACTTTTGGTCGAAGCTTAGGATGAGTTTGTGGATGGCTCCTAGTCCAGGATCTTGTCACTAAGTTAGATCATTAGTCAACTTCAATATTCAATGCAAATGAGAAAAATGTTGACAAATGGGCGTTTACAAAATATTGAGCAAAATGATTCAATACGGGACTTGATTGACTCTTAATGTGGTCTTTGTTAGATTTTGATCTCACTTTGATATTTTGACATGGCCAATTTCACTTTAGGATCCTGTTGATGAACTTCTTTGAATTTGAGCGTTGCTTAAATTGATCAAATCTACTACTTTACTTTTGAGCCTTTGTGCTTAGCTTTGATATATATGTCTTACCATGATCTTGCTAGCGCCACGGGCTTGATATCTTTGTTTGTGCAATATTAGAGATACTAGATTGTCCTTTTGGGTAATCTCCAAAGCTTCTTGTAATCAAAAATTGAAAAATACAAAAATAAAGCCACTCCATTGCACTTCATGCATACTCCTGTTTATGCTTCTTTTATTTCTGCTTCTCTCTTTATCATCTATTGGTTATCTCTGGATGAGAGGAAGGCGTGATTCCTTGATGAATCCATTGTCAAAGGGGGAGAAGATGTGTTAATTAATGAGAAGATATTCCTTTGGGAGAAGATGTGCTATTTTTATTTGGAGAAGATGTGTTAATGAGAAGATATTTCTTTGTTGGGGGAGAAGATTAAACAAAGGGAGTGGCGAAAAGTTAAAAGTTTTTGAAAATCGAGGATCATAGTGAGGGGGAGTTCTTGAGTTGCATTCTTATTGTTTTATTGAATATTCTGAACTTGAATTGCATTCTTTTATCCTCACAATGATCATAGGTCAATTGAACAATTGTTCTTTCATATGGACCTCATGTGAGAATTTTGACCCTTTTCTGGAAATCAAAGTTTTTATGCTTACTTTTGCCTTGTCTCACATGCCTATACTATTCTGATGCCAGCTTGGTCATTTTCATTGCTTTTTCTTGCTTATGGACCAAGTTGTGCCTTTGTCTGCTGCCGCGAGTAAACTTCGTTTTCAAACCTCTTACTTACATTTTACGGATAATTGCCAATGTGTTCATCAAGGGAGATTGTGGATTTCATGTGGATATGTTCGGATCTTAGGATGATGTGACAATTGGCAATGGCGTTTACGGTTTGTCGTTTCACGCGTTTTCGACAAAGTTCTGAGCTTCTTCGATGGGCGGTCCGACCGGTTCTTGCACCGCGATCCGATCGGTCCCAAATCGGTCGGACCGGCCATGTAGGGCGGTCGGACCGGCGATGACAAAGTGGTCAAAATGAGTGAGCCAAAAATAGGTGTTGTAGGCAAGTGAGGGATCCCAATGCACTTGGTCTCATGATTTTTGGAGTCTCGATAAAGTTCTATTGGTTTAAAGTTTCCAGAGGTTTGATTTTCGGGGTTGAAATTCGGCTAAGTCCCAAGGGCGGTCCGACCGCTCACGAGGAGCGGTCCGGCCGGCCAGAGAAGCGATCCGGCCGCTCACGGGAGTGGTCGGACCGGTATTGACTTGAGCGTCGGCCAACCGTGGCGATGTTGATTGGTTAGGTCAAAGTCATTGGTATCGTGGCATATGGTTTGCATGATGCATGTTTTGACTAACATGGGTCAAGTTGTGAAGAACTTGTTCCCGAATTCGTGTTTGCTTATGCGTGGTTGTGCGAGTTGCTTGGTGGTCAACGACGGTCAGCGGCGAGGAGGATCGGGACTAGACTTGGAGAGTTGAGGTCGAGCGATCGGCGATGCGGGTGAGTCAACGACTCAAGCGTGACACAAGATGGACAAGGGTGACCTATTGGCGAATCCATGGCGCATGGTGAAGCGGTTTAGGTCAAAGGTTAAAGACGGCGCTTTGCGAAGCGTGCGTGTGTGACCCGTTTGTTAGTGGGCCTTAACGGGAGCCCAAGAGAGTCAAACCCTAAGAGTTTTAGGCCTCCACTATAAATAGGGGAGGTGGTGGTGCACCATGCACTCTCTCTCTCTCGCCTCTTTTGTTGCAAAACCCTAATTAGCTTAGGGAGTTGAGGTGGAGGCTAGGGCTCTTTATGGTTTGAGGAGAATTTCGTGATCTTGGATTGACCAGCGATCCATGATGGCGTGGGTGTAATCCAAATGACGATCACGTTCTTAATCAATGCAAGGTTTGCTTGAGATAAGTCTCTTTTCGTTCTTGCTTTCAATTTCGTGATTTTAGGGCTTTCTTTGATCCGCGAGTTTGTGATTGATTCTTTCACGTGAATTAGCTTGCTGTGATATGTGTGAATCTATCTAGCATCATCTTGATCATCAATCTCTCACGAACAAGTTTTAGGATCAAGTTTTCGTTCTTGCGGTTTTAGACCTTCAGTTAATCAATTGATAATTGCTCAAGATCGTTCCAAGAATTATCATAATATTCGATTGGAATAGGTCCTCAATAGCATATAGAAGGTGTGTACAAAGTTTCATAAAGATTGGAGTTGAGAATCAAAAGTTTCACCTAATTGCAACTTCGTCATCGGTGATTTTCTTTATTGCGGATCGGTTACGAGTCGGTAGGTCGATCGCCCGTCATCACCGGTCGAGACCGATTTTGGAGCGGTCCGACCGCCAAGACCTAACGCCGGTCGATCCGCCCGACAATCGGTCCGACCGGTTGAGTATAACGGTCGACCGCCGTCTTTGTGAGTCTTGGTAATCTTAGTTGATTTTGTTATATTGCTTAGGGGTTTTATTGGATTCAATACTAGTCTTCCGCTGTACTGGTATATTGATCTTCATAGCTTTCTAATAGCTACTGGAGTTAAATTGTATTGAGTCCATAATTTGTGAAAAAGTGAGCGTGCTCCTATTCACCCCCCCTCTAGTCGCCTTTTCGGTCCAACACAGAGTTAACCGTAGCACCCCAGTCCCATTGTGTGGCCTAGTCGAAGACGACGTCGCGTGTCACGTGCACACGCTTGCTGACAGGGTCATAGACGCGATACACCTTGGCGCCAGGCTCATAGTCGATGAACACCATCGGCGTGCTACTGTCATCGAGTTTCTTCAGGTGCGGCTTCATCACCTTGACGTGCGCGATGCAGCCGAAAGTGCGGAGGAAGTGCACCGGAGGCCGTGCGCCATGCCACGCCTCATACGGCGTCATGCCCTCAACGCTGTGAGTCAGGGCTCGGTTCATGATGAACACGGCTGTCGTCACCGCCTGACCCCAAAACAACCCCAGCATGCTCTTGGCCTTCATCATGCTGCGAGCCATAGTAACCACTATTTGGTTCCGGCGCTCGATGACACCGTTCTGCTGCGGGGAGTATGGTGTCGTGAGGTGCCGCTAGACGCCACGATCAGCACAGTACTCACCGAATTCAACTAACGTGAATTCACCGTCGCGGTCAGTTCGGAGGGCGCGTAGCTTGCGCCCAGTTTCCACCTCAACACCAGTATGCAAATGCTTGATCGCCACCAGCGCCTCGTCCTTCATCGTGAGCAAGACCAGCCACATGTAGCGGCTGAGGTCGTCGACGAGTAGCATAAAATATTTCTTCCCGCCGGGTGTGGCTGGCACGATGGGGCCACAAAGATCGATGTGCACCAGATCGTGGATGTGCTCCGCGTGGTACTTACCCTGCTCCGGGAATGGAGTGCACCGCTGCTTACCGACGAGGCAGCTGTCACAAATCTAATCGACATGATCGATCCGCGGCATCCCACACACCAAGCCGCGTTGCGCCAACTTCCGCAGTGCCTGGCATGCCATCGCCATGTGTCTTCACCGTGCCATGCAAACAGGCAGACCAGCTGTGCAATGCTGAGAGTGAGCACATAGAGCCGGTTGCGAGTGCAGTTTACCTGCTCAAGTGTGCGACTCTGCTGGTCGCGGATCGTGACTACGCCATTCTGGATGAGCGTTTGGTAGCCGTTCTCGTCGAGCTGGCCGAGGCTCACTATTTTGCTAGGAGTCATGGGATGTAGTACACCCCCGTCAGCGCACGGTGCTCCCCATTTCAGCAAGTGAACAGGACGGTGCCACGCCCGTATATATCCACCACCGAGTCATCGTCGAACTTGACGGAGCCGGTGATGCCCTCGTTCATCTCCGCGAAGCTTGCCTGGCACCCAGACATGTGATTGCTAGCACCGGTGTCCAAGTACCAAGTGTCATCGCAGGCGTCCTCCTCGCGCCCTAGATGCACTTGCACGTGCACCTCGTTGAGCACCACGTTAGTGCCCGTGCCCACTGAAGCCTTGGTAAGTGCGCACACCTGCGCCATGAGAAGCGCAGGTTCGTTGTCGTCGGCTTGCATCAGGTGGGCATGTTGGGTACACTTCAGCTTGCGGCAGTCCCTGTAGTAGTGTCCGTACTTGTCACAGTTGTAGCACTGAATCTGCGACATATCACGGTGTGCACCGGACGAGCCACTATCCTTACTGTTGTCACATCCCCAATTTAATAAAAAGGATTACTATGCATCTCATTAGCATGCATCATATTGTTAAGTAATTGAATTATGCTTTGTACTAGGGAAATCTTATCCAAATGTTTGAACATACACTTACAAAGATAAATCCTAAAGAAAACAATATCAAAACCTTATGATCATCCTCTGGAAACAATTTATTCAACTACTATATTAATTATCATGTATTATACAATTTTTCACAAATTTTTGGAACCCAATATGAACCTCATAAAAATTCAAACTCGATTGTCAACATATGCTTTTGGGAATTTGAAATATAACAAATAAATGATGAACAATGAATTTTATAAATTTTTGTGGGTACTAGGTTGCCCCAGGAACCCCTTTGATTAATTTTAGATTTTTATGAATTTAATTGCTATATTTTGAAGGCCAGTCAAACTAGGAGGTTTTAAATTCAAATCTGGTCAATTGGGAGCACTATTCCTCGGGCTCAAACCCAATACACAGTAGTCCGACCGAGTCACTTGGCAAGTCGTCCCAACCGAACACTCTCAAATGCTGACCCTCCGATCCAAATCCATCGGCTAATCTCCTCGCGCGCGCGCCCGCTCGTTCCTTCGCTCTCTCTCTCTCTGCCACCGGTCCCACCTGTCAGACATGTCTTCTCCCTCGCGCTAGCACTCGCGCAGAAGCCGAGCGTCACTCGTCGCGCGTCTTTTGCAAAGCTCCGTCACCGTCGTGATCGCATCGCCCAAGCTGACCAGTCCCCGAGCTTCCTTAGCTAACGCCGCCTCTCCTCCGTCCAGTTGCCAGCTTTAACCTGCCTCCCTGCTCTCGCTTTTCCCGCACTTCTCCTCCAGCCGTCGAGGAGAGGGGAGCTAGCGTGAGCTCTGTTCTTCGGTAAACCTCTCGGCTACGGGCCTCCGAGCTTTCTCTTCCGATGCTGGTTCCATTTTTACTAAGCCCCAGCTTTGGTTTCGCTTGTAGCTTCCGGAACGCGACCGCATCTTCCTCGGCTCCGGTTCACGCCCAGAGCTTGCACCCGGGGATAACTCTGTGCTATCTTCTCCTCTGGTGAGATACTTGCTAACTCCAGCGCATCACATCATGTCTTTGAGCTAGAGTATGAGTTCCCCTCACCCAATTTTGGTAATGCACGACAGGAGCTTGTGAATTCGAAGGTTGGTCTATTTTCGATCGAAACCCAAACTCTTCGTCTCCCACTTTGATCCGGTAAGACACTCTTCAATCCTCTGCTGCTATAGCATACTCTAGGGATCTTTGAGCCATCCCGAAGCTTCAATGTCTTCCTTGTTGCTCAAGGTGTTTTCTCCTCGTTGAACCACACCGCCGTCGTGGACCTCACCGTCGCCAAGCTAGCTCCGACCATCCACTATTCTCTCCAACACTCAGGTAGCTCTCCAGTAGCCCTTAGATGCTCGGGCACCCGCTTCTTTGAACAATGCTGAGCTTGTTTGTGTTGTGCACGTTTGCCGTGTTGGCACCGCCGCTCATCTCCGGCGCGCCACCGCTACTGGCCGCCGTGGAGGTCACCGCCACCTCCCAAAGATGCGCATGGCTATTGAGCGGTATGTGACCCTTGGCCGAAGAACGTCGTGGCGGAATCGCGCAATACTGGCCGGCGAATGCGCTTCGATATTGTCGGATTACCGACAATACTGTAGCAAAGCCATTAAGGCGTTAATCCCTAATTACTCTTATTAATGGTTGTCTTAAAGGATAGATGAGTCTATTACAGGAGGGGCCCGCATGTCAGAACTAAGTTTAAAATCGGGAGTTAAAAGAAAGATGTGATGTGCACTAGAATCGTTACGGACCGTTGGATGTGAAATAGACGATCCAGATGAGTTGGGCTGTTCGGACCACTCCGAACGCGCCTCAGCTGTGGACCGTTGGATTTTAATCCAACGGCTCACGAGCGTGGCCTAGGATCCGCGCGCACCGCGCCCGCTGATTCTACGTGCCCACTTGTCAGCGCGAAGGTGCGGTAGGGAGTGGAGCTGCGCAGGTCCCACTAGTAGCGTCTGGGGCTAGCATGCGGCTCGGTAAGAAAAGTAATAATCAATTAAGAAAATCAGAATGTATTTATTTGTAAACTGAAAAATATGATTAACTTCAAAAATGCATAACAAATTCATTTTTACCCCAAATGAGATGAACCAATTTGCAGTGGACTCACAGTAATATTCCCAATTTATCTATGAAATCAATTACCACCCCACTATTCTACAAATTTTTGGTCAAAACTTTAAATTGAATAAAATGCATTTTCGGGACATACAAACTTCAAACGACCATAACTTTCACCTACTAAATCCAATTGGAATAATTCTTGTACCTAAATTCATCTTAAAACATAAACTATCTACTGTAGAAAAATCATACTTTTTGGAGCACTTTGATTTTTTTTTGTTATTTCTCGATGTTTATCGATATTTCCGTTCTTTAGATACCGACGAAATCAACGTAGATTCTTACGCCACCGAGAATGAGAAACTACTCTTCCAGCAAGGCAAGCATCATTTGAACTTTCTTTTGCATCATATTGATCCCAGTTTTATTACACTAGTGTTTGAAATGCAATGATATTGCATGCATGCTATTTTCGGTATATCGTTATGTTATGAGTAGATTAGTTATATCCCATACTTGCTGGCTATCCTTGATATTTCCCATATACATATGCTTAAGGTAGATGCTTGTGATGATGAGATTGATGTGTGTTGAATGCTTAGCCATTGCGGGTCTAGATAACGCAGTAGATCAATTGACGGGACTAGCTCGTCAATTGTGGGAGACACATAACAAATTTTTAATTCTTTTATTAATTTTTGTCCAGATTGTTACTTCTGGTTATTGAGTTAAATTTTGGTTATGTTAAAAGGTTTTAGGGTCCGGACAAGTGGTTGTAGTGTGGGTGCTGTTATGCACGAGACCCGGGTTTGTGGTTGTCTTGTCTGGACCATTAAGGACCGAGCCATGGACGTTACACTCCAAGTACCGAGCGTACTATCACATGCGGTATATGGGTACCGTACGGTTAAGTAAGGGGAAAGTTTTATTGGGTTGGACCGCAGGTGGTGTGAGGACATAGAAACCGTGAAATCTTATGTTCCTTTGGAACCCAGTGTGATATATACTGTGCTTAATGAGCACGATTACTTATGTTGAGGAAAAACAACATACTAACTACCTCACACTGACCCCTCCGGCACAACGTGTGTGCCCGCTTAGCGTTTGCTATATGCTTATGTCTAAGTTGGGATTTGTCTCACATGGGTGGTCTATCTCAATAGGATTTTCTTGCTAAAAATGATTGTATCTCGTTTCTCCCCGGCCGGCATACCTAAGGAAGTGTGCTATTTTCCGAAGGCATCTGGAGGCTTACGGGCTAGTCGAGTCATGTGGGTAAAGTAGTACAACTCTGCAGAGATAATCTATTCGAATAGCCGTGTCCACGGTTATGGACAACACTTGGTTTAAGTATGCTTCATCGTTAGACTTCAAAAATTAAAAGTTGACATGGTTGTAATTGGTTTCGGCATGAATGGAATGTTCGTGCACTTTAGTTTACCAAAGTGGACAGCCACGTTGGTATTGTTTGGTTTATTACAATATCTATGTCTTGTAAAACTTCCGTTTGAATAAATGATTTGCAACTTGGCTTTTGGAAACTAGATGGTCTAGGAATGTAAGATGTTGCGTTTATGCAAAACTAGAACCACTAATACTATCCCTTGATTGGCCAATTATGCATAACTACTTTTCTTTGTGTAAGACTTGCGAGTGCACTTGTACTCAGCCAGATGTTGGTTGGCCTTTTTGTTTTCTTTTCAGGTGAGGACGATTTCGAGCCCGATGAGCTCGGCAGTGCCGATTTAGGCGGCACTGACGAGTAGTGCTATTATTTAACCCCAGTCGGTTGCCAGGTGTTATGGGCATGCCATGCTGGTCTTTTGGTTTATTTATAATGCTTCCGCTGTTACTTTATGATCTCATTTGAATTTGGCCGGTCGCCCCTTGTAATAACTGCAAACTCGACTATTATCTATGTATGTCTTTTGAGCCATTGATGTATGAATGTTGTATGGATGTGACCCATGTTGAAGGTGAATTTGAGGGCACGTTGGTTTCTGATCTAACGTGGTCTCATTCTCGCTGTGATGAATTCCCTATTAACTTATTTAAGTGTGTGCTTGAACCGTTGGAGAATCGGTCATCATGCGTGCTCGCAAAGGAGCAGCGCGTATGATCATCGGAGCTCTAGTTTCGATTGGGACGTCACTTAGATGGAGTTAACTTGGAATTCATTTACTTGAGGCGCAGAGTTACTTCCTTAATATCGTGATTACCTCGATCTTACGGGATTAACCCGGGGGTCCTCACAACTGTCGTGTCCGCCTTTGCCGCGCCCACGGCCACGCGGCTTGCCGTGGTAATGGTTGTCACGACCTCTGCCGCTTCCCTTATCACCGCCGGAGGAGCCGCCGCCTTGCTTCCTCTTCTTAGCGCGTGCAAGCCACTCCTCTTCAATAAGGAGCAGGCACCCACCGGAGATGCCCGAGTCGTTGTGCACGTAGCGCTGCTCCACTGATCAAAGTCGGCCGGTGTCAAGCAGTGTCTCAATCGAGATTGCCACCTGTGTATACCTGGGTAGCACAACACGAAGGAATTTCTTGACTACCTTTTCATCTTTCAACGTGTCACCTAAAATCCAGAGATTGTTGACAAGTCCCGTCATCCTCATGGCGAAATCGTCCACGGACTCACCATCCTTGAATTTGATATCCTCAAACTCTTTGCAAAGCTTCTATGCATTCGCCTCACGGACGCGCTCGACTCCCATCCGCATCGTCTTCACGGCGTCCCACGCTTGCCTGGTCGTGTCCTTCACGGTCAGCGTGGACAGCATGTCCGACGACACCGCACGGAGGATGGCAGACAACGCCAGTCTATCGTCGTGGTAGTTGGCGTTGCCAGGTTCGATCGCCTCTCACATGCTTTGTGCCTGCAGGTTCACCCTCATCACAAGGGCCCAGTCGGTGTAGTTCATCCGTGTCAGCGTTGGGTAGACAACCGATCCCGTCGTCTCCCTTACCAACCGCTGCACCACACGCTCTTGGCCGCCGTTGCTGCCGGATCCAATCTCGCGATCGCCATTACCGCCGAGATTGATCGTGCGAGTAGTGTTGTCGTCGCCTTTCTCTGGAGACGACCTGGTAGGAGAACGTGAACCGTCGCGTGCCATCGCCAAGGATCAAAGCTACTTGGCTCTGATAGCAATTGTTAGTTGTACCGGTGACTACACTTGCAAAGAACACCTGGAGAACACACGCACACTTCGGCGATACAGCAAAAAGAAGACAATGTTTTGTGCAGCCAAAAATGCCACATATTTTCTAGTTTTCTCTCCTTTTATTCTCATGTGAAATAGTAACGTTTCATGCACAGCAATGCTACAATGAATGACATTCATATGACTGCTATTAATGAAAACAAAATCTGAAACATCAATGCAGCTAATGATAATAAAAAATGGAAACACAGTCAATGAGTTTGATGGCTATCGGTTACCATGCAAAAATAAATAGGTGCAATCAAGGATTAATCAACAGCTGCCACCATCAAATCCAAGCTTCCGAAGCTCGACAAGGCCAAGAGCACGGACACTATACAACTCAGTAAGCTCGCCAAGATTGGCACGATGAAGCCAGAGCTCATGACCAAGAACAAGAAGGTATCCAATTCCAATATTGTAGATGTAATGGAGCCTGCCAAATCCAGCAAGAAGGCGCCGGAAGCGGTTGAGATGAAAGCGAGGAACAAGGCGGCGACATTTGCGAATGACGACGGGGCGGAGGGCCTGATCTCAGTGTTCCGAGAACTACTGGCGCAGCTACAGGAGATGCTCGTGCCGGACCTAGCGCGGCTATCATCGACGTCCAGGGCGTACCTATCAGCGGCGAATGTTGGCATCGCCGACGGTGTGCGACCGCTCCTGGGAGGGCGGTGGGCACTGGTGGCGGCGACCGTGGCGTCTGCGGTGGTCCTGCTACTGCTGTTGTGCATGCTCACATTGCGTACCTCCCGCTGCTCCGTCGAGCACTGCTGTTGGCACAGGCGTACCTGGCCATCTACTTCAGGACGATCGTGGTGGCCACGGGCCTCAAGCCGCTCCGCTTCTTCCACATGGCGTCACTGGCGGCGCAGTCGCTGGGGTACATGACCTACCTTGTGCTGCAGATGGTGGACCTGGCTGCCACGTTCTCCTCCATGCCCAGCGGCGACAGCGACGGACGAGCGGCGGAGGTGTCTAGGGTGATGTCCCTGTCGAAGATGGTGGTGGGGCTCGCCGTGGGGCTGCACTACTACGCTGTGGTCTTCCACCACGCCGCGCGCAAACTGGCGTGTACATGACATGTGAAGGGATCGCAGCAAAGTTATGACAGCACAAACAAAAATTTACCGTTCAACCAAGGAACCACCGCTAGTGATAGATCACGAGATTACCGCTAGACGGGCCGACTCGTAGCAGAAGTAGAGTCGTTGTAGTGAGTTGATGCATTCGTAGTTGTACTCACGACACGTCTCCTCCTTCGAGTGGTCGTACTTGCCGCGCATTTGCTCTTTCGACTCTAGTGACCGTCACGATTTGCGCATCGTCCTAGTGCTGATGCTTCGCAACAACACCTCCGAGGTATCCACACGTACGGGGCAGGATCACCATACGCTGGAGTGTTAGCACCGACAGTGTGGTTGAGAAGGCGTGGCTATTAGGGTTTCGGGAGTTCTTTCAAAGATCATCCTCTACCTTCACCCCATGCCACCGCCCCTCTTTATATAGCCATCCATGATGGGTCTCGAACTTGAGACCCATTAGGAACTCATGGTCTATATGAATTCGGATCACCATTCAAATCAAATCCTAGCCCTTTAAGTGTGCGACCCTACAGGTTCACGTGTAAACGGTTATGACTCGGAAACTCTTTTCCGATCACCAGTCGTTAGCGGTACCTAGCAGCACATAACGATTCTCAAATACACATAGAATATATCAGACGAACCTTGGTGTAATATGATCTATGACCAGGTCCTCATCACTCACGACCAGTTCGTACCTCTATACGACCAGGTTGTATTTGGTCACGACTAGTTCGTAACTCCTTACGACCAGGTTCTTACCATTCTGTGATTACGTTCGACAAGTCTATGACTAGCACATATCTCCATACGACTAGTCCGTAACTGATCGAACTAAGCGACCTACTCATGTATTCCCTAATTATTTTAAAGCTAAAAAAATTTATTTGCAAAATCTATCGTCAAGAATAAGTTGAAATATTTCATTTAAATCCAAAATGCCTCAGCGAATTTCTGTGAATTTTCTCATAATTTTTGGAATTTAATTGCTATTTTCTAAAGCCTTTTTGAATTTCTGAAATTATTTAAATTGGAAAAGGAATTAAAAATCGTCCGCGCAGTACCTAGGCCGAATTCTCCTGGCCCATCACTATTCCTCACGGCCGCTCGGGGCATTCCGCCGCGCGCGATCGGTGCGGGCCGTCCAATTAATCGGACGACCGACGCTTTTCCCGCCCGCTCCTATGCGCAATTGCCATGGATCGTCCGATCAGTCGATCAGTATGGCGCGGCCGATTAGCCGATCAGTATGGCGCAGTCGATCAGCCAATCAGTATGGCACGTCCGATCAATCGATCAGTATGGGCCGTCCGATTTAAATCGGACGGTCAAGCACCATCCGCTCTATTCTTTTCTTGATGTCGCTAACAGGTGGGGCCCTCACTACAGTGTCGTTGTCCCCCTCTCTTTCTTCCTCCCCGCGACCACACGCTTCGCCGCCATTAGCGCTCGAGCCGAAGCTTTCAATTCCGCGTTTCACTCCCGGTTTCTTCATGATTTAGTGCGCATTCAAATCATCAGTTGCCACCGCAAATCATTTTCGACCGTTTCATCTCTTAAACGTGTGCATTTACGCCGGACGTTTGCCGTCGCCATCGTGACCTCCATGCACGATCTCCGCCTCCCGGCCTCCCCTCGCCCTATAAAGGGTAACCCCAAGTGCGCATTCGTCTCCTCCACCTAGCACCCTAGCTCTCCTCGCTCTAGTATCTCTCTAGCGCTCGCAATTTGAGTTTCTCCAGCGATCCCCGAAGCTCAGTTCTTCGCCGATTTCATCGCCAATGACCCCGCCCCGACCGCATCATCAGCATCGCAGCTTCATTGCGATCCTTGTGCGCACCTTCGCTTCCCCAGGAGACCACTGGAACGCCTTCGCCGTCGACAACCGAATCGCTCTGCCGCTCCCTCCTCACCATCGGTCGCCTCCATCCTCCTCTGACCACTCGGGTGAGCGCATTAGACTCTCTGTCACTCCTTCTCTCCGGCACGCACCTCACTGCCGCTCATCGGTATCTGTTCGCGGCATCCGTTGGGACCCGAGCGCCGTTCGATCTTGCCGTGGCGCCACCGCGAAGACGCGTAAGCACCACCTCAGCGTCTGTGCCGACGTGGCTGCATGCGTGGATGCCAGCGTGGCAGCTTGCGCCAACACCCACACTCCTTCGTACTGTTCCATGAGCCGAGTCCACTGTGGACTTTGACCGTTTCGTGGACTTAGTCTTTGACTGTAGGGCCCACATGTCAGTGACTCATTCGAATTTCCCATAGAAAAATAATTCATTCGAAATTCAGAATTTTTGTACGCTGACGTTAGCTTGTGCAATAATTCAATTTTTTTATTTAGAAAAATAATTCAAAAAATTAATAAAATCTTATTTCAGTATTTTCTTTAGTTTTAAACTTCCACGAGCTCGTGTTTCTTCATACAAACTCCGATTTGAGTGAATCTAATTTCTAAATTTGTATAAATTCAAGATCTAGCTAACTAAACTAAAATTATTTTATTTAGAGTTAATTTGAATATTTATTTGAATTTATTTGTATATCATTTGAATTTATTTAAATTTAACTTATTTTCACGTATAGATTTTGACGACTCCGGAGAGCACGATCCATCTGAAGAGTTAGAATACCAAGACTTCGAGCAAGGAAAGTTATGTCATTGATCATATTAATCCCATTATTTTAAATTTATTTAATTCTATTTTTAAATTACTATTGCATGCATAATTTTATTCAATTATTTTAAATTCATGTTTTAAATTCTCAGTTAATCTAGTTCCTTTGTATAGCCAATATTGTATGTTGAATCATCATTTCCTTGTCACCTTAGTCAAATAAAAATTTAAAAATAAAGGTATGCTTAGATCATAAATATTTAATTTTGGAGAATTTAGCCAAATAGCAAGTTTTGATTAAAAGCCTATGACATTGTTTTATCATGGTGGATTTTTGCAAATATCTTTGAAAAATAAAAATAAAAAATGAGTTTGGATTTGGGTGGAATGGACACCTGGTGGGTGCAGGTTTATGCACGGGCTCGATCCGGGTAGGATTGAGGTCCAGGGGTTAATTTTGGATGTCATCCAAGTCAATTAAGAACCGACCTTTGAGCCGCATCTTGCAAAGCTCCACCGTACTACCACATATTTTGTATGGGCAGAACTAAGCTTATTAACTTGTCATACCTCACTATTATATGTGCCATTCTTGTTGTGTGGGTGTTGGTTAAATATTATTCCCACTTGGCGCAAGAGGGGACTTCCAGCAGGTGGTTAGCCCAATGGAAGTGAAACCTTAGCGGGTGTATTAGTAGTGAGGTGGAACATTGGAAACGCCTTGTGATAATTGCCCAATCACATGCCTAAGGAAGCGTGCATTGGCTGACATAACGGGCAAATTATCTTGTGTGAGTAAAGTTGTACCCCCTCTATAGAGTGTAAAACTATTCGAATAGCCGTGTCCACGGTTATGGATATGCTGAGCAAAGCCACTCTAAGTTAGACTTTGTTTTTGGTTTTAAAATGATTTTACTAAATAATTTTAGGATGATAAATCCTTGTTGTAAAATTGGGCGGTTAGCCATGTGATAGGAGGATATCCATCACTATATTTCATATGGAGGTTATCCACTATAAAACTGTCAATTTAAAATATGATTCTAACTATGGATTAAAAATGTACCTTGAAACTTAGTATGGTTATTTTAAACTGAAAATGCTCTTTATCGCAAATAAACCATGTCAGCCTCATTTGTTTACTTATGCATACATCATATTTCTCTATTGGGTGTAACTTGCGAGCACGAAAGTTGTGCTCACTCTTCCTGAATAATATTTATTCAGGAGAAGACTTCTATCCAGACGGTGAGGATCCAGACGTTTAGGACTACGCCTCTAGACGATTGCCTGTGGCCCATCGTGTGGCCTACTACTTTTGTTTTCCGCTGTGTTATTTTATTTGGCCTCAGGCCCCCCTTTTGTAATAAACTCTGATTCATATAAAATAAATACGTGATATGATTGTGATAACATTTTTGTTGGACTGTGTACACTAAAATTCCTGGACTAGTATGGGAAACACAAAGAATTCGGGATCCTTCGTTTCCGGGTTCGACAGGGCGACTACGAGTCTACCGAACTCTGAGAGGACGAAGTCACCGGCATCGCATCCGACAAACTTCACTTCAACGCAAGTTCAGGGAGCTGAGTTGCGCAACCTCGTAAGCTTAGGGAGCTGAAAAAGTAAAATACAAGTTCAGAGAGCTAAATAGCACAACCTCACAAGTTCAAAGACATACAGTACAAATTTCTCAAAACAGTATTGGTACCCGAAGTTGATCGGGATGTAGAGGAGATCGTACTCCGACTTCACAATAATATTTTGATATAGTTTTTATCTTCTTTACGAAGGTAAAAAAAGTAAATATTATCACATGTACCAAAAATTTCATTCCGCATTTTTTCACGTGGTGGGCCACCTGGCCCGCCCCTGCTGATCAAATCAAACTTTCGTTGTCAGGGAGGGGGTATTATCACATGTGATAAAATCATATCAAACAGTATTTTTTAGATTTTAGCGAGGATTTGGAGACGCCAAAAGCAAGATTTTATTTTTTTCATAATAATAATAAAACAAAGGTTGGGAGCTACCGCACTCCTGGAGGCCTAGGGGTTAGGACGAGGCAAATCCGCCCCCCAGGGTTTAGAAAATTTCAAAAGAAATGTAAACATAGGATAATTATATCGAGAATAAATACAAGGAGTATTTTGAGTATGCTTTTGAATTTTTTCTCAAATCGATGATTTCATTTGCATACAAACAGTAGTTTTAAATGTATTTTTGAGAAAAATACAAAATAGATAAAATTTTAAAAAAATTTCACAAGTAAGTACACTGTGTGAGAAGCCTTCACAAAAAATTTATAATTTTTAAAATATATTTGCTATATTTAAAATTTTTTACAAACCCTACTATTTACAGGGGAGTTATTTCCGCGACCTTAGGCGCCGTAAATACGTACTGCATACTTGGTTCGGATATGGCTTTTTCATGCTTTTGGAGGCTGAATTCGTCATGTACCACGTTCTCAATAAATTCGGTTATCCAAGACACGAACAAAATATCTTTTTTTTTACTTTAATACGCGAAAGAGCAGTTTTGCTACTACGCACCGACGGTGCCATCTTAGCCACCGGTTTGGAAAGATGTCCTAGAGAAAAAAAAAAGGTAAATACGGCCTGTTCCAGGCAGGCACGCGAGAGTCGAGAGTCGAGAGTCGACGACACACAGGCCCTGCTCGCAACTTGCGACCGGTACACACTACACACCGACTGATATCATAATTTCATTTCATAGGCCCCGCCTCCTTTCCTCGTCCCTCTCTCTCTCTCTCTCTCCCCAAAATCAAACCAAACCAAATCAAGCTCTCAGACCCATTGCAGGCAGGAATCCTCCCGAAGTCTCTCCCCCTTCTCTGCCTCCCGCTCGATCCGCCGCGGAAGCCCGGTTATTGTGCGTGTTGGTTCTTGGGTGGGTGGGTGCTCCTTGCTTGGTTCGCGCTGGGGGGTGACTGGCAAGGTAGGGTTTGGAATTTGGTTCCGCCGTCTCGGTTCTCGGCGGCGTTAGACGGGCGAGGCAACACTGCTGCTTCCCTGGTCTTAGTATGCCATTTTAGTTGTGTTTTTGGTTTTGTCGTGTGGTTCCATGATTGTTCCCTGCTGGGAGATTCGGGTCTTGTCATTCCGTTGTGGAAACGGTAGCTAGATTCTCCCATCTGGTGCGTTTTGTTTTTGTTTTCCCTCCGACCATTTGAGCCTCAGATGGTGTTTAATAGCGAACAATGGCGGTTCTAATGTAGCTCTGTAGGGAATAAGAAGAATGTGGGATTTAAAAGCCCGTCTACGAGCCCAAAGATTGCTTGTGTTATCTCGAAATGTCGAATGAACTATTTATGTGCGTAATTAAAGATGCAAGTTCAGATTATTGATTCCATTGGAAGTCTTTGTAAGATTAGTTTGGTAGTTCTATGTATTTCTGTTGTGAGATTGAATTCTGCTTGGATTTCTAAGGAAGCAATAACTCCCATGTCGAACGAAAGGTGAAGTGTTATGAGTCGCATTTGGGGCACTTAGTAAAAATAAGAAAAAAAAAACATGCCCTAATAGCATCAATAAAAATTTATACTGTTTGTCACACTGAAATCATTTCTTGGACAGTTGTACCGGGTAAGGAATTTTGCTATTTGATTTATGGTATGTTGTCATGACTGTTAAATGTTGAAGTTTGGGTGAATCTTGCTTTACTTTGGTGGAGTTGCTACTAATGCGTTTGTAATTCTTGTCGGTTAACTTTGCGTAGGCATAACTTGTTTAATTGCCAAACTTAAGCAGAGAGACATTAGAAAAAAGAAGATTGGCTATATCAAATATGCTATAGTTGTTTGCTAATCTTCAATTTCTTTTCATATGCTGATCATGGATTGGATGGTCTGTGAGGCTGTGCTTTGTTCATTGGAGAAAATTTGTTTGTTATTTGCTGATACTTTGGTTGCATTATGCAGTTTGAAGTATGATTTCGAGGATCTGAATAAAGAAGCTGGTAGGATCAATTGGCTCTCGTGATGGACAAAATACAATCTGATTGCCCTTATCCTGGATGTTTCTTCTGTGTTA
Organism: Hsuehochloa calcarea; assembly: GCA_036346395.1. Taxonomy (NCBI): domain Eukaryota; kingdom Viridiplantae; phylum Streptophyta; class Magnoliopsida; order Poales; family Poaceae; genus Hsuehochloa; species Hsuehochloa calcarea. Next base: position 21,346,441 of record CM070610.1, on the reverse strand, counting down.
TGAAGGAGGCAAACCCTAGCAAACGAAGAGCCAGTGTGCTGAAATTCTTTAGAGAACTTCCTTCTCAAGACGACGATGGCCAAGTTCTGCCTATTAGTGGTCTTTGGAACACTGCAATGGCGCACCCAAATGACCCTGAATTCATTAACTTGGGAATATTTGAATGCATGACAGCTGTAATATGGAAGGGATTGAAAAACAGGCGCTGGATTTCGCATGATCAGAATATTTACATCCCATATTATGCAGCACACATTATTGGATCCTACTCGATGAATATGGAAGAGTTTGCAGAACGTGCTGTTCGTGCTGGAGTAATTCCTCCATTAGTTGAACTCTTAAGAGGTAGGCTGACTTGGGTGGAGCAAAGGGTTGCCGTTAGAGCTTTGGGGCATTTGGCTACATATCCCAGTACATTCCCTGCTCTTGCTGATCATGGAGAAGTACTTGAACTCGCTATTCAACTTGCCTCAAGCTCTCTAGAAATTGTGTACTCTCACTTTTACCAATTCGTAGATCGGAGACTTGGCTATCATTGTGATCTTATTACACGTGGCATGGGTGGTGTGGAAATGGAATCTCGTAAAGCTGAGGAATGGGCAAGCCAACTGCAGTGCTGGTCTTTGCAACTCATAAACTGCTTTGCATTTAAGCCTGAATTTCTCCATGATATGTGCAAACCCGATTTTCTAGTTAAGTTACCTGGTATGTGGGGTGGACTTGTGAATGAGAACTCACCTGCTGGTGTTGGTTTGCTAAGAACAATCTGCCAGAGCAAGCTTGGCCGAGGTCATGTTGCTAACATTTCTGGTATCATTGAAGCTTTATGCAACATTGCTCGTTCTCCAGATGACTGGCAATACATGGCTGTTGATTGTCTACTCTGGTTAGTGCAGGATCCTAGTACATGTCATAAGGTAAAATATTCTGTTCACATTTTACGTGCTGCTTGAAGTGAAGCTTCAGCATGACCAAGAATTCTAATTTAGTGTCTTGTCTAAAGAGCTTGGTGTCTATTCCTAAATCCTAATCGAGATGGCTCATGTGCTGTTCCTTGGTCTTGATAACAAGAAAATTCGTTTGACTTTAATGCAAATTAGATAATTCCTCATAAATTGTTTCGTTGGATTCGACAATTCTTCTTGTTTCATTCAGGATCGTCATATCAGAAGAGTGATTGGTTTTGGCCATCGCCGTAGAGGCTCTCCTAGTTCGTCTTCGACACCTTCCATCTTCCTTCCATCAGTACGTCGAAGGCCTTAGTGTCATCTGCTATGTCATCATCTCAGTCTCATACTCTCATGTTGGTTCTTCTTTCAACAAGTGGCATCATAGACTCTGTTGGAAGAATAATTTATCCCTCCTGGATCTGGGGCCCACTTTGTAGGAGACACGCGGCCGGATCCAAAAAATATTGTTGTACTCATAAAAGACCACAATACCCCTCGCTTGTAATCATAGGGTAGCTATTCCTCAAGGGGTACTTTGGTCATTTGTACATGCCCAAGAGCCTATAAATATCCCATGTATCCCTCATTTTGAGGGGGGACTCTCTTGAGCCATAAAGAATCATATTAAAACTGGTGAGCCCTCGGGGGCTCCCTCTCCGGAGATAACCCCCGTTGGCTCACCTACAGGAGTAAGGCGGTCTTCTCGGACTCCCGAACTTGTATAAACCCTCGTGTCATTTTTTACTCTCGTGGACGATGGCACGTTAGACGGCCGACGTCCGCCCCCTCACTCGTGTTTGGTTTTTACACCTACAACATTGGCGCCATCCGTGGGGACGTAGCTAATTGACGAAAGGCTATGTCTCCTACCAGAAAATACTCTAAGTCCACGAAACCTCCTCCGGCTCTGGAGGGCAATGATCTCGTGGATGGCCCATCCTCCCTTTGAAGGAACCCCAGCCGAGCACCCTTGTCGGAGATTTGGGCCATCCACCCTGGGATGGACAACGTCCAACATGCCCTGGGGCTCCCACATGCGTCCTCCTCCCTTGTGCGGGTCGATGCGAGGCCCAGCCAAGCGCAAGCAGTTCAAGGCACCCTCGCAGCCAGAAGACTAAGGGTTTTGAGGTCAACCATCACCCCCAGGACGCATGACGTCCATGCGGCCGAGCGATAAAGGCCCGCTACGAGGGTTGCTTGCTGACGCGCTACTGTTAGGGGACAGTCCCGACATATAAATCTCGTATGGGCTCTCAAGACACTTTCCCTCCAAGGGATTTCACCATCGTGGTTCATAGGGTGTACGACCTCCGCGGTCTCCCCTAGCAAAAGTCCATGGTGGCTTGGGCGTCCGTCGCCTCCACCATGGCGGCTCATGTCCTACTAGACCTAGGGCATGAGAGACAACCCTCGTGGTTCATAGGATGTACGACCTCCACGGTCTCGTCCATGGTGGCTTGGGCGTCCGTCGCCTCCACCATGACGGCTCGTGTCCTACTGGACCTAGGGCATGAGCAACAACCCTCGTGGTTCATAGGGTATACAACCTCCGCGGTCTCCCTAGAAAAAGTCCATGGTGGTTTGGGCGTCCGTTGCCTCCACCATGGTGGCTCGTGTCCTACTAGACCTAGGGCATGAGCGACAACTTAGGCCCAGTACCAAGTTAATGGATGTGTTGTGGACTTGTCCCCCTTAGACTCTAGGCCACGTGCCGAACGACCTCCGGGTCCCCGCACGCCTAGCTCCATTGCATGGCAAGGGTTAACCATTCTCATGCATTCCCCGATCACTACAAAAAACCCGCCTACGGGGTAAAAGGGCTGCATCGCCCTCATAATTCAGTGCCCCACGACTTAGCCTCATGGGTGCCACCGGTGTGCCTGTGACTTACTGTCAAGAGCACACGTCCAAGGTGCCCATGAGTTAGCCTCATGGGCACCTCCAAGCCCACTAGAAGTTACCACCCCTAGTGGCCATTCAGTGCCCCATGACTTAGCCTCGTGTGCGCCACTGGTGTGCCCGTGACTTACTATCAGGGGCACACGTCCAAGGTGCCCATGAGGCATGAGTTAGCCTCATGGGCACCTCCAAAACCCACTAGAGGTTACCACCTCTAGTGGCCATTCGGTGCCCCACGACTTAGCCTCGTGGGCGCCACCGGTGTGCCCGTGACTTCCAGTCGTGGGCACATCTCTAAGGTGCCCATGAGTTAGCCTAATGGGCACTCCAAGTTCACTAGGGGCTACCACCCTTAGTGGCTATTCGGTGCCCCACGAGAAGTCATGGGCACACCTCTAAGGTGCCTATGAGTTAGCCTTATGGGCACCTCCAAGTTCACTGGGGGCTACCACCCTTAGTGGCTATTCGGTGCCCCACGACTTAGCCTCGTGGGCACCCCTCCGATATCTCCATGACCCAGTCTCATAGGTGCACCTCTAACTCATGGGCACCTCCAAGTTCACTAGGGGCTACCACCCTTAGTGGCTATTCGGTGCCCCACGAGAAGTCACGGGCACACCTCTAAGGTGCCCATGAGTTAGCCTTATGGGCACCTCCAAGTTCACTGGGGGCTACCACCCTTAGTGGCTATTCGGTGCCCCACGACTTAGCCTCGTGGGCGCCCCTCCGATATCTCCATGACCCAGTCTCATAGGTGCACCTCTAAGGTGCCCCATGGTTTAGTCTCATGGGCACTCTCAAGCCTACCGAAGAATGCAACCCCTAATAGCTTTGTGTTGTTGAACAACACAGGAATACCTCTTCCAGGCATCTCGAATCATCTACCATCGACTTGGCTCGAATGTCGATCAATGTCGATCGTGCCTGCATAAGGCTATCACCTCAGAGATCTTAGTATCTAAAGCTCGGATGGGACTCTATTTGTCCCACAACAATGACTTCGATTATCTGTCATATCAAACGAAATGTTGTCTTGCTACAAGAAACAAGTGTTGATCTTTCTTTCTTTCACGCAGAGATGCTCGTGTTATCTACCAGTCCTCGCTACGTTTCTAGCTCGAACTGCGACGATTCTGAGGAGTTCTACTTCGACGACTCTCATCACTCTGCAGAGCAAGAGGTCAACTTCGACCACGGCTTCTCTTCGACTCGTTGCCCGCCTTAAAGGTTGTGCGTCGGTGGAGCGGCCTCACGTCCGCAACTTCACCTACATGGGCTTCGCGCTGACACGCCGCCCGCCTCGAAGGTTGTGCCTTGGTGGGGTGGCCTCACATCTGTGACTTCGCCTTCACAGGATATTCAACATGATACTAGACCCCAGCACTCTTCTTTGCCCCTCGGGCGCCCTTGCTGGCGCCCAAAGGACAGGGGGGCTAGTGTTGAGGAATCCTACCACCTCACGTCTAAAAAGCTCCATACTTCTACGAGTCTGCACAAAGGCGTCGTGAGCCCTTGCCCAGGCGCTTGGACACCGGCCACCGAAGTGGTTCAAGGCCTACGGGATACTCGCACGCTACACGCTCGTGTTGCGTGGACATCCTCACCTGCATCCTGCACCTCGACGCGTAGGCATCCCGCCGCCTCGTCACCACTCCAAGGTCCATGCCCCGATAAAATGCCTCCAATTCCGCGTAAGGCTCCTAAGGTTCTACACGCCTTGCCACGCTCGGCGCTTTAGCGCCTCCCTGAAGACCAGCTCCCCGCCTCCACGCGCCCCGACGCCCTACGGACGCTCCCAGTGCCCTGCACTCCTCTTGGCTGTGCCCGGCGCCCTGGTTTCAGTGGATGTGGGTTTAGTGATGATGAAAGAAATGGTGCTTGACAACAACATATCGCCTGGACAGTTGAGCCCTACCATTGCTCAGCTGCAGCACCTCACTAAGCTATCTATATCCACGAAATTCCATTTAGAGGCCTTCCTCGGTAGGCGATCTGCGAGAACCTTGAGTTCCTGGACCTTCACATGAACGCTTTTAATGGGTCGGTACTAGCAGCTTTTCGCAATCTATATAGGCTCTTGCACCTTGATCTAAGCCAGAATAACCTCACTGGCTCAATATTCCTGGGAATAAGCTCGTTGGTGAACCTGTTGACGCTTGATCTATTGTCAAACAGTTTTGTGGGGCCAATACCCAGTGAGATTGGTCAACTGAAAAATCTGGAATTGCTAATTTTGGGAGAAAATGATTTCACCTAAGCATTACGGAAGAGATTGGTAACCTGAAGTGGCTAGAAGTACTTGAACTCCCAGAATGCAAGTTCACGGACACCATTCCTTGGTCAATCGGTGGTCTCATAAGCCTAAAGGAACTTGACATTTCAGAGAACAACTTCAATGATGAGCTCTCAACATCGATTGGTGGACTGGGCAATCTAACGCAGCTGATTGCAAAGAGTGCAGTCTTAGTGGGAGCACACCAAAGAACTTGGACTTGCGATTTAGAAGCTATTGTCACATTTACCGTGGAAGGAACAAACTATCACCCTCATGGTGCTCTCAGGCCTCACGCACTCGTGGCGTCGTGTCTTGGTCTCGAGCCTCGCACACGTCCACGGTGCCCTCGCGGCGCCGTGCCCCGTGTGCCCACGTCCTCGCGGCACCCCGCGCGCCCATGTCCTCATGGCACCCTGCACCCCAGGGGCCGCCTCATGCCCTTAGCGCCCTGCTCGTTCTGTGCGCCCACACCCTGCGCGTCTCGAGCGCCTGCATGCCCGCGGGGCCCAGCACCCACTTTGCACTACACAGGGAAGACGAAGAACACACAAGAGAAGCTACATGCAATACGAAGCACTACTACATGCAATGACTAGAAGCTCTTCATGCAAGCTACATGCAAACACAGGGGCCTTGTGCCTTCTTTGTCGATCCGTCGCCACTGCGCTTCTGGCCGCCCACGCCATCTGGCCGCCTTGCTCGTGAGCTTCGCCTCTCCCACACACCGCACTCCCGAACTTCGCGTTTGAGGTGCGCCCGCAAAACCTGAGGACCTTCACCCATAGGAGCTGGCGGCAATGGTGAAAAGGGGAAACCAATGGGTCTCGATTTGGTATTTTAAGCTCCCTCGAGATGGGACCAGAGAACAGCCAAACCACCAACCTTTTTCCCATGTGACTAGCTGGTAGTGGCACACCACATTCGGCTGCACTTGTGGAAAAGTGGCTTTTAGTGGTACCTGGTCAAAAGCCAGTCAAACAAAGTTAAAGAGATGAATAAGTGGTCAGAACTAGTGAATGGAATCCGAGGGCGGTAATCCAGTGAGGCACGTTGCGGCACTTTCAGAGCACATTTTCGGACGCAATCACCGCTCAAATCCGCCGGGATTCCTCTGAAATATCAATCTTTGCATGAAAAACACAACTCAAGGCTGCTCCTTTTGGCGTTCCTCTCGGAACGCCTAGGGGCAGGGAGGCTACTGTTGGAAGAATAATTCATCCCTTCTGGATCTGTGACCCACTTTGTAGGAGACGCGCGGTCGGATCCAAAAAATATTGTACTCATAAAAGACCATAATACCCCTCGCTTGTAATCATAAGGTAGCTATTCCCCAAGGGATACTTTGGTCATTTGTACATACCCAAGAGCCTATAAATATCCCATGTATTCCTCATTTTGAGGGGGACTCTCTTGAGCAATAAAGAATCATATTAAAACTGGTGAGCTCTCGGGGGCTCCCTCTCCGAAGATAACCCCCGTTGGCTCACCGACAGGAGTAAGGCGGTCCTCTCGGACCCCCAAACTTGTATAAACCGTCGTGTCATTTTTTACTCTTGTGGACAATGGCACGTCAGACGGCCGACGTCCACCCCCTCACTCGTGTTTGGTTTTTACACCTACAACAGACTCGGTCATCTGTGTGGAGCTCGCTTCACTACTTTAGTTCATCAGGGTTCCTTAGGTTGTGTCACTGTTGAGTCTAGTTTTCATTGTTCCTGTTGTAAGCTGGGAAACAACTACAACTGCCATATGCTAGTAGTACCTCTCAGTCTTTTTGTCCTTTTGATTTGGTGCATTAAGATGTATGGGGTCCGTTTCCTTTTGCTTCGAAGGGCGGTCATAGTATGTCATATTTGTCGATGATCATTCTCGATATACTTGGATCTATTTTATGAAACATCGATCTCAGTTGATTTTCATTTATTGGTCTTTTGCTAAGATAGTTCATACTCAGTTCTCTTCTTTCGTTTGTGTTTTTCGTTCAAACTCTGCGAGAGTATCTTTCATCAGCTTTTCTTCAGTTTCTTTCTTCTGAGGGTACTCTTCCCCAATCCTTAGCTCGTGTTTTCTTTCATCAGCGTTTCGTCAGTTCCTTTCTTCTGAGGGTACTCTTCCTCAGCTCTTGTGTCTTGATGCTCATGCTTAGAATGGTGTTGCTGAGCGCAAGCACCGTCACATCATTGAGACTGTTCGTACTCTTCTCATTTCCTCCTTTGTCCCTTCTCACTTCTGGGAGAAGCAATCTCTATGACAGTCTATCTCATCAATCGTCAGTCCTCTTCTAAGCTTCAGGGCATGTGTCCTAGTGAGGTCCTGTACAAAGCACCTACTCGCTATGCTCATCTTCGTGCCTTTGGTTGTGTTTACTATGTCCTTCTAGCACCTCATGAGCATACAAAGCTGAGCACTCAGTTGGTTGAGTGTCTTCCTGGGTTATAGTCCTGAGCATAAGGGCTATCGTTGCTATGATCCTTCTGCACGTTGCATTCGCATATCTCGTGATGTGACCTTTGATAAGGATCGACCATTTTTTTATCATTCTTCTACACATCCCACTCCTTCCACATATTCCACATTCGTTTTGTGTCTACTCATTCCTTCTTGAAATACACTTTCTCCACCAGTTTCACCTTCTAGTGTCTCCTCCACCAATTCCACCAATTTCTGACACTTCCACTTTTCCCTTTCACTATAGTTGCCGATAGAGAATTCTTTCTGATCCTCACCCCAGTAAGTCCTCTCCTCCACTTGACTCTCCGGGCAGTACCATAGACTCTGACGATCTTTCTACTACATCACGGTATGCCTTACGTGATTGTTCTTCTATTCAAGCACCAGAGAGATGGGGTTTTTCTCATGCAGGTGCAGTATCTAAGCCGAGTACTTATCAGGAGGCAACCAACATACCTGAGTGGCAGTTGACTACGACTGACGAGCTTACAACATTAGAGTGTACTTGTTCCACTACCATCTGGAGTTGTTCCTATGACTTGCAAGTGGATGTACAAAGTAAAGACCAAGTCAGATGGTTCAGTAGAGCGATACAAAGCTTGTCTTGTTGCAAGAGGTTATTGACAAAGCTCGTCTTGTTGCCAGAGGTTTTTGGCAGGCTTATGGTCGAGATTATGATGAGATTTTTGCTCCAGTTGCTCATATGACTACAACTCGTCCTCTCATTGATGTTGCAGTGGTACGTTCATGGGCTATATCTCATATGGATGTCAAGAATGCTTTTCTTCATGGTGATCTACATGAGGTCTATATGCATCCACCCGCAGGTGTTGAGGCTCCTACGCTGTCTTAGGCGTGCTCTATATAGTCTCAAGCAGGCTCCTCATGCTTGGTTCGAGCGTTTCAGTTATGTGATTCAAGTTGCTGGTTTCACTCCAAGTGAGCATGGCCCTACCTTGTTTATTCACACTTCTCAGCGGGGTTGTACTTTGATTCTACTATATGTAGATAATATGCTGATCACAGGAGATGACATAGACTATATGACTTTTGTCAAGAAATTGAGCGATCAGTTTATGGTGTCAGATTTGGGACCATTGAACTAATTTTTGGGATTGAGGTTCATTCTGATGTTGATGACTGTTACTTCTCTCAGCATTACTACGTTCAGGATCTGCTCGCTCGCTTGGTTATAACTGATACTCACAATGCTGCCACACCCATGGAGCTAAACCTGTAGCTTCGTCCTACCGATAGTGTACCATTGACAGATCCTTCCCGCTATCGTCAGCTCGTTGGGAGTCTTGTTTATCTCACTGTCATTAGGCCAGACAATGCTCATGCTGTTTATGTGCTTAGCCGGTTTGTCAATGCACCTACCTCAGTCCACTATGGTCATATTCTTCATGTGTTGAGATACTTGAGGGGGATTGCATCCAGATGTTTGTTCTATGCCAGTTCGAGTCAGTTCCAGCTCCACGCTTACTCTGACTCTACTTGGGTGAGTGATCATGTTGATCGCCTATCTCTTACTGGCTATTGCATCACTCTTGGTACTTCGTTTATTGCCTAGAAGTCCAAAAAGTAGACTACGGTGTCACACTCTAGTGCAGAGGTTGAGCTTCGAGCCTTTGCTGCTACCACCTCAAAGATTGTTTGGCTTCGATGGCTTTTGACTGATCTTGGTGTTTTTTGTGATAGTCCCACACCTTTGTTTTGTAACAATACAAGTGTCATTCAGATTGCTAGTGATATGGTCAAGCATAAGTTGGCAAAACACATTGGTGTTATATCATTCACATGGTCTCATTATCAATAATCAACCATTGACCTTCAGTATGCACCATCAAAGCTTCAAGTTTCAGATTTCTTCACTAAGGTTCAGACTCGAGATTCGAAAGCAACATCAGCTTCATCTACTCAAACTCTATACATCAGACCCTCCTGACCCACTTGGGTTTGAAGAGGGGTGTTAAGAGTATTATACATATTAGTAGTCTCTCTCTTTGCCTATATGACCTATGTAGCCTATGAGGCCCAACTAATCATGTCTATATATATCTTCTCAATAATGAATAAGATGAACAGTTATGAATAACAAAATCCTCCTCTCCTAATTCTAACACTACTCTCTCTCTCTTCCTTATCTCTCCTTCCACATCAGATTTGATCCTACACGACACTGTATAGAAACTGCTGACATAAGTGCATTGGGAGTGCCCTTATGTTAACTGTTCGGCATTTCAAAAATTGCTTTCTGAGAGTGAGTTATGTTGTCTGCTTTCTTTTTGTTAAAGCTAGTTCTGAATGGTTATTGCCTTATTGGCAAAAAATATTCTTTATTATGACTAGTCCAGTCTGAATGCGAGCTATAATTATTTGTTAAGCTTTGTTTTTGTAGCTTTAGTCACTTTTTCCCCTGTGCACAGGTTATAGATAAAGTTGCCCCAACATTGATAGATTTGGCAGATATTTCCATACTGGGTGATTATAAAAGGCTTGGTGACACTATTGTCACAGTTCTCCAAGAATGTATGCAACAAAACGGGAATTCACGGAATTCAATTAGTAGTCACACCAAAGAAGAAGTTTATGAACTCTTGAGTTCCAAGCAGAAACTGAAATTGGAAAAGAATATGCCGAAGGAGGATCTTCATATAAAACAAGCTGCAGCATTGGTTGTAAAGTTGGAAGGCAATTCTCTGTTCTCTTCAGGGAATATTGCAGGAGCTGCAGCCAAGTACTCTGAAGCGCTGGCATTGTGTCCAATGAAGTCTAAGAAAGAAAGAGTGGTGCTTTATAGCAACCGAGCTCAGTGTAATCTTCTCCTGCAGCAGCCTTTGGCTGCCATAAGTGACGCTACCCGTGCATTGTGCCTTCATAGTCCTTTGAATCGACACGCCAAAAGTTTGTGGAGAAGAGCTCAAGCATATGATATGCTTGGTTTAGCGAAAGAGAGCCTGTTGGATGCAATTCTCTATATAAATGAATGCTCTCAGTCCAATGATCCCGATCTGTCCTTGAGGCAAAACAAGGTTCCTGATTATGCTGAGCGATTGGTGAAGAAGCAGATGCGTGCTGCTTGGTTATTCAGGGAAGCAACCCTGAAACATGGGGGGATCCATTCTGAGGGAGATGTTAGTGATGCCTTTGGTCAAGAGGCTGATGACTCTGAGTGGGAGACAGTGAGTGAAAGCGATGCTGAGAATGATGCAAGGGAAGAAGCGGATGATGAAACTGAATGGAAGAATGACGGTCACCAGGAAGATGTGTACGAGAAAAGCTGAGAAACAGGTTCAAAAAATGTTTTCCTGCTAATAAATTTTTAGAATAAGACATGTAAGAAATTTCAAAAAAGATCTTTTTAAACAATAAGAAAGTTTTTTCCTGCCTCAAGGCTTAATCTATATGTGCTGCACACATAATACTCTTTGCAATTTGTGTCTTGTTTACATGTTACCTTTTTCCTGACTTAAAGGTGTTGTTTCACTATGCTAGGTGCAAATGACTAGTAACTGAGACGCCTTCCTAAATCCTCACTTCCATTATGTTATCAGGTTTTGGTGCTGTTGTTCGGTAAATTGTCATCATTGTGGTTGTCGTCGGGAGCAGCAACAACAGAAGCAGTCGCTGGCCTGCTGCACTACCAAAGCAAAACTAAACTGTAAACTAGATGGAGTCTGCTTACTGAAAGCTCGCAAGAAATGTAGCCTTCAAAAGTGACAATCTGGTGTCATAATATTGTTCTCATGGAGAGCAAGGCTAAAAATATTCATTGCCCAAACCTTCTTCTTGGGTCTGTCTGAGTTGCTGTGATTCCACGGAATGTTCGCGTTGGTCTCTTATTTGGTGTTGTAAAATGTGTTTCACCAGTTTTTGCAACTCTCTGAATGAACAAAACAGTACCTTAGTTTTCTCTTAATATCATTAATGTGTGAAGTTTTGTGAAGAGGTCACTCTGGCACCTGTTTCTTGCGGTTGGACTTTACCTTGTAATTTTTTTTTATTAAGTTCTTTCTTGTTTGAGAAAATTGCAATGTGGGTCTGAACTTGCGATTTTGTATCACTTAGCTCTCTGAATTTGTATTTTACTTTCTCAGCGTTTGAACTTGCGAGGTTGTGTTATTTAGCTATATCAACTTGTATTTTACTTTTTCAACTTCTGAACTTGCGAGGTTGTGGCACTTAGCTTCCTGGAGTTACTTTTTTAGTCATCTGAACTTGCGAAGTTGCGTCACTTAGCTTCTTGAACTTTCGTTGAAGTGAAGTTTGTTGGATGTGATGTTGGTTATTTCGTCTCCTCCGAGTGTGGTGGACTTGTTGCTACTTTGTTCTGATTGTGTTCATCGTTTTTGTCATCTCACACCGTAAAAAATAGATTCTTCAAATCCAGAAACGCACTGTACTCGCGTCTTCGTCGGAGTTTTATAGTCGTAGCTTGTCGTCGCCCTCGTCCTTGCCTCTTTTGAGTCGGTCGTGAGAGAGCGAAGCACATTCTTAGTGCCAGAGCAGGGGTACAATACTTCTCTCTCTCACGGTGATTTGCCCGCTCAGTATTTTCTGTTAGTAAATAGCCAAATGGACTTCGTGTAAGGTGAGTAGCTTTTGCTCTAGCACTGAGTGTGTATCTCTCTCTCACAACCGACTCGAAGGAGGCAAAGGCGACGATAGCAGTAAGTTGCGACGGTGGAGCTCTGAAGAATCTAGACCCGCCATTATGTGTTAATGGAGTATTTTGGTGATTAATAACAAATTTAAATATGAGACTAACATCTTTCATTGATTAATGATAAATCTATCTGTGAGACTAACTCTCTTGTCTAGTATAATTTTGTGTAGTCTTATTTGGATATAGAAAGGTGAAAACTATGGAGGTATGCATTAGAATTTATATTCTTTTATATTGTTGCATTCCTCGGATCCAAAATATAGGTTAAACTTCACCATAAGTTTAACTTGAATATATGCATATGTTCTTATTACATATTTGTGTATGCACACATTTAGGGGGAGTTCACTCTATGTTTTATGGTTTCATTAGTGTTGATCTATATTTCTTTATCCACATATATTAAGGATCTTTACTTTGAAATATATCCTTTTCTTAACTACTATAATTCTGAGTTTACCTCTCCTATCCCACGGCAAACCGCCGCCCGTATGGAAAAGGAACTGTCGCCTCGCTTCTCTTTCCCTCCCCTCCCACCCCACGCCAAACCACCGCCCCTCTCATCGCCCCGCGCCTCCCTCGCACTCGCCCTGAATCCTTGCATCGCTCCTGCCCCACCCGCGTCGCCCAACTCCTCCCTACCGTCGGCTCGCTCCACTCCCTTGACCCTCGCCCACCTCCCTCGCCGCCTCCTCCACCAGCCACGGCGCCCTCTCCCCCTCTTCCCTGCGGCCGACACCACCGCCCCCCTCTTTCCCGTGCCTAACGCCGCCAGTGGTGGTGGAGTTCAAGAGCGAGGTCACGATAAGGTGGGGGGATGCCATGAGAGAAGCACCGAGACCTCGGTGTGCACATCAGCTTCGTCCGCTCTGTCACCCTAGACTTGTGGACCAAGGTAGCTCCGCAAGATGGAGGTCAGGGGCAACGACCGCCTCAACGCCCTCCTCACCGCGCGGGGTGTGCCCAAGGAGACGCCCCACGTCGCCAAGTAAAACTCCAACACCGCCGCCGCATACCGCAACTGCATCGCTGCGCTCGTCGAAGGCAGGTCGTGGACCGACCCGCCCGCCGTTAAGGAGACGCCCGGATCTGGCGCGCCTACGCTCGCCAGGAAGCCACCCCTTCCCGCCTCCGGTATGAGTAGTGTTAGTCTAACCTTGTTAGGCACAATTAGCTGTCTATTATTGTTTCAAAATGCTTGCTGTGCTAACCATGATAATCACCATGATGTACATAATTCCTGCATTGTGCAGAGAACTCCCCCCACATGAACTCAGTTACTGGAAGCCTGGAACGGTCACAATTTGAGGGATTATGGCCACCTCTTTCTCATCTCTCTGCGGTTCCTCACGATACGGATGATTGAACCCTCCTAGGTCACCCATCACTCTTCACCTTCATGGCTTCGTCCATATCTTTTATTTGTCTAATCTTTGTGTTTCATTTGAAAGTGTTAGTTTGTTTTGCAAAATCGTAAGTACTAGATAATTTTTTTTCCTTGTGAGAGATTTGTTCATTGAAGAAAATTTTATTGCTTGAGTAAAATTTTTGGTGATCATGTTGATGCCTAAGCTCGAGTCAGAGAGTGGAGAATATGTGCTGTTTTAAAACTTTTAGTGTCTCGTATAAAATGTGAAGTTCAATTTTTTATAGCCAAGGTGTGCAACACATACCAGAGCTTCATCATCTTAGTGCTTATTGTCAGTTTATATGCAAAGTGACTGTTCGTTCATTTTGGGTAGCAGTAGTAGCAGGTGTTGTAATAGTTGGAGTTAATATTTTTATTTATTCGTGTGTGAAAAAATTGATATTTATTATTCGGTTTAGGACCCAATATGTTGATATGTATCACTATCTTTTGGAGTTCCGTTGCAACGCACGGGCATCTTACTAGTGAGTATATAAAACTTGTGTAGTTCATATATACTCATGTTGTGTTACATTTAATTAACTACATTCAATTATTTGCAATTGAAGTGGTTATCATCTGTTGGACCGAAAAGGCGACTAGAGGGGGGGGGGTTGAATAGGAGCACACTCACTTTTTCACAAATAATTGATTCAATAATATTTCACTCCAGTAGCTATGGAAGCTATGAAGATCAGTATATCAGTACATCGGAAGACTAATATTGAATCCAATTCAAGCCCCTAAGCAATACGATAAAATCAACAAAGATTGAAATAATTCAATGCACAGGCGGTCTGACCTCTAGCCTTGGGCGGTCTGACCGATTCCCGGGCGGTCTGACCTCTGGCCTTGGGCGGTCTGACCGATTCCCTAGCGGTCTGACATCTGGTCTTGGGCGGTCTGACCTCTGGCCTGAAGAACAGAATAGAACCAGCCCGATGACGAAGTTGTAAATAGATAAAACTTTTGATCTACAACTCCAAACTTGATGAAACTTGGTACACACCTTCTTTATGATATCAGGAACCTATTCCAATCGAATATTATGATAATTCTTGGAAGAATAGCGATCCTTTTCGATTTGATTGAAGAAGGGTTCAAAACCGGGTCAAAACGAAAACTTGATCCAAGATCTTGCTCGTGGGTGATTGATGATCAAGATAATCCTAGATAGGTTCCCACACGTCACAGCAAGCTAGATCACGTGAAGAATTCAATCAAAAACTCGCGGATCAAAGAAAGACTCAAAATCATCAAATATAGAGAAAGAACGCAAAGAGACAAGACATGATCAAACTTTCTCTAGATTGATTTGATATGATATGGGCTTACAGCCTCTCCATCAATGGAGGACAATGCTCAATCCAAGAGCACGAAAATCACATCAAACTATCAAGAACCCTAACCTCCACAAAAGCTCTCCCTAAGAAAATTAGGGTTTACATAAATAGCAAAAGAGACGAAGCGGAGGTGCAGCCACCTCCCTCCCCTATTTATAGTGGAGGTTTAGACCTTTTAGAAGTTTGACTCAATTGGGCTCCCGTTAAGGTCCAAAACAAACGGACACATACGCATGTATTTTAATACGCCGTCCTTAACACCTCTTGACCTAACTAGCTACACCTTGCGCCATCTTGCGCCTCGGATTATCCAATAGGTCACCCTTATCCATCTTGCACCATGCTTGAGTACATTGACCTCACCCGACATCGTCAATCGTTCTGGACCTCAGCTCTCCAAGCCTAGTCCCGATCATCCTCGCCGTTGACCGTCGTTGACCACCAAGCAACCTGCACAACAATAGATAAGTAAACCGAATTTAGGAATAAGTTCTTCACAACTTGACCCATGTTAGTCAAAACATGCATCATGCAACATATATGCCCTGAAACTCATGACTTTGACCTAACAAACGAATATCGCCGCCACGACGGTGACGATTCAAGTGAAAACCGGTCAGACCGCCCCTAGGGCCAGTCTGACCGCCCACCCTGGCTGGTCTGACCGCCACCTATTGGCCGGTCAGACCGCCAGTAAATACTTAGCCGAATTTTCTCCTAGAAAACCGAAACCTTCTGGAATTTTCAATCCAATAGAACTTTTGACTGGAGACTCAAAAAATTATGAGACCAAGTGCAATAGAATCCCCTCTATTGCATGCTACCTCTATTTTTAGCCCAACTCAAAATACCACCTTCTGACATTGCCGGTCCGACTGCCGCTTAGGCCAGTCTGACCGCCGCTTAGTCCGGTCTGACCGCCTGAAGCCTGACAGCACTGGAACTTTACCGAAAAAACGTGAAACGACAAACCGTTAACGCCATTGCTAATTATCACATCATCCTAAGATCTGGAGCATATCCCCATGATATCCACAATCTCCCCCTTGATGAACACATTGGTAATAATCCAAAAAATGTAATTTAGAGATTTGAAAAGTAAAATACTTTCATTTTCGCACAAAGGCACAACTTGGTCCAAAAGCAAGAGAAAGCAATGGAAATGACCAAGTTGGCTTCATAATAGCATAGACAAGTGAGATAAGGCAAAAGAAAGCACAAAAACTCTAAATTTCATAAAAGAGTCAAAAATCTCACTTAAGGTCCATATGAAAGTGTTGGACCGAAAAGGCGACTAGAGGGGGGGTGAATAGGAGCACGCTCACTTTTTCACAAATAATGGATTCAACATAAATTTCACTCCAGTAGCTATGAAAGCTATGAAGATCAGTATATCAGTACAGTGGAAGACTAATATTGAATCCAATTCAAAACGCCTAAGCAATACGACAAAATCAAGAAAGATTGAAACCATTAACGCCATTACCAATTGTCACATCATCCTAAGATCTGGAGCATATCCCCATGATATCCACATCATCAATTATTAAAAAGGGAAAGATTGAAGTATCTTGTCCCACTATTATGAGTTAATGGTACGGTGTGGTAATTAATGATAATTATATTATGCAACTAACATTTTTCATGAGTTGAATGATTATGTTATGTTTCAGGATGATGAAGACTTTGGATAACATCATGAGTTGATCGTCATCATGTCAAGACTCGGGATGAAGTATGTCATCATGAGTTGATGAACATCGAGTCAAGATCCCGAAGTAAAAGAGATCATCATGAGTTGATGATTATCATGTCAACGACCCGGACTTGAAGTGAAGATATGCGTCGTCAAGCTTTAAGAAGATGCTTAAGGCAAAAGTATGACTATCTAGGGCTAAGGATGTGTTCCTAGACCTTTACCGGTCTTGGTGTTTGGTTGGAAGACTGGATTGCTAGTATAGGTTGCCGTATTATTAAGAGGGGTCTTGACTAGTAGCATGAGTTAGTCATGTGTTGATAGCTCATTGTGTTTGCTCTAGCTCATCTATGCATGGTGCTATCATTTGTGAATGTGTTTTGCAAATAGCCGAGGCTCATGCATTTAATCTTTGTGGCATGAGACAATAATTTACAAATGTGTTTTACAAATGGTTGAAGTCCATGCACCTTAGCTTTGTGGCATGATGCTATTATTTGTGAATATGTTTTGCAAACAGTTGATGCTCATGCATGATTCTTGTAGCATGTGACTTGAGTTTGCAAATGGTTTAAGTCCATTTATATTATTCCTTGTCGCATGATTATAAAAGTTAGCAAATGTGTTTTGCAACTTGTTTAGAATCTCGCCTTCAACCCTTGTTTGCACATTGCATCAATTGGCATATGTGTTTTGCAAATTAAGTTGATGAAATTGTGAAATCAGTTTTTGTTTCCTAGACCGGACTGACCGCGATGTGTTGGCCGGTCTGACCGGGGTACCGGATCATCGCTGTAGTCAGCTTTTTCCCGTACGCTCCTTTTCTACATTTTCAATATCCAGACTGACCGCAGTTGAAATCCTGGACTGACCGCAGTTGAAAGTGCAGACAGACCACCATGTGTTGGCCGGTCTAACTTCCATGTGTTGGCTAGTCTCACCACCATGTGTTGGTCGACCGGGCCGGGTCTCGGTCGCCTTTTTCCGTAAGATGTGTTTTTCGGATTTGTTGGAGGTCGATCTTTTTCCGGCTTTAAGATGTGTTTTCTGGATTTGTTGGAGCGGTCTGATCGTTGACCCGGTCAGCTTTATCCAGAGAGTGTGTTTTTCTGGATTTGTTGGAGCGGTCTAACCGGTTGGTTCGGTCTGACCGGCCATTGGTTGGTGGTTAGATCGGATGTGTCCAACGACTATTTTTATAGCCGTTCGAGGAAGCGCGGTCTGACCGGCCATATGCCTGCGATCAGACCAGGCTGGACTAAGTGCACGAACAATAAGAATAGACAGTTTTAAAATTCTCTTTTGACTAAAACCAATTTATAAAGCGGAAGCTAATAACAATTTGGTTTTACACAATTAAAACCTAAATCAACTAGGACTAAGTGCACCAACAATATAAATACAATTGAATATAAGCAATTAACCAAATACAAGTAATCAATTGAATTCTATGAAGATAAATTGCATAAGGTAAAACAGAAGAACAAACCAAGATGACATAATGATGTTTTATCGTGGTGTTCGAAGACTTGCCGGTCTCCCTTAGTCCACGTTGAGGTAAGCCCAAACGAATTGGACCGACTCCACAAATTAAGCCAACACCTCCGAGGTAAGTCCAACCACTTGGACCGGTTCCAACACGAACGAACACCTCGATCCACTCGGGGTTGCTCTTCCTCCACTCCGGAGATGGTGAGCACCAAACCACTCACAACCACGCCGAGCCTTCTCACAACATTCTTGAGAAGATCACCGGTCCACGACGCCTCCACGCTATCTAGGTGTCGGTAAACACCAAGAGTAATAAATCTCAACTCTTACTTGAACTAATCAAGTGTCTAACCTCAATGGATAGATAATCCACTACCAAAGGAACACATGCACTTAGGGTTTGCTCTCCAAGCTCACTAAGTGCAACACATGCACATAAGAGATGAGAGATTTTGCTCTTTGATCAAAGGAATGAATAGAGGTGCTAAAGATTGTTTCCCAACTGGCCAAGTTGAGTATTTATAGCCCACACACAAAAACTAGCCGTTGGAAACAAAATGCTGAAAAAATCAGCACAAGTGGTACTACCGCCGTTCATAGGCCGGTACTAATGCACCTACACGACAAGCACAGTAAAGGCTATATCAGACGTGAAACAAGCTGTTGAAAAGTGCAGCACGGTACTATCGATGTTCAACTCGCGGTAGTTCCGCAGTCCGGTCATTTCATTTTCTTAAGGGCAGTACTACCGCTTCCACTTAGGTCCAACGCATGGTACCTACTAGAAATAATGTACCGCACCATCTTCTGGTATAACCGAGATGTGGTAGTTCCGCTCTCAACACGCCGGTACTACCGTATTTCCAAGAGAGCAGATTAAAACAAAAAAAATGCCTCTCTGGAAAAAACATACCGCTGGATTTTCGGTCCATCCGAGTTGCGGTAGTTCCGCTCCCAACATGCTGGTACTAGCGCACAGCGGTAGTTCCGCATTCTTAACGTCGGAACTACCAATATTCCAGAAAGAGGCTCAATTTGTAAAACACATTTGTCAATTGACTTGTGATTCAAACAAGAGTTAAAGGTAAGATTTTCAACAAGTTACAAAACACATTTGCCAACTTTTAGAATCACACCACAAGGAACAAGATACATGGACTAAAACCATTTGTAAAACACATTTGCAAACTAAAGTCACGTGCTACAAGAATCATGCATGAGCATCAACTATTTGCAAAACACATTCGCAAATGATAGCATCAAGCCACAAGGCTAAGGTGCATGGACTTCAACCATTTGCAAAAAATATTTATAAATTATAGTTTCATACTACAAGGATTAAGTGCATGAGTCTCGGCTATTTGCAAAACACATTCATAAATAATAGCATCATACATAGATGAGCTAGAGCAAACACAATGAGCTATCAACACATGACTAACTCATGCTACTAGTCAAGACCCCTCTTAATAGTACAACAACCTATACAGCAATCCGGTCTTCCAACCAAACAACAAGACCGGTAAAAGACTAGGAACACATCCTTAGCCCCAGCTAGTCATACCTTTGCCTTAAGCAACTTCTTGAAGCTTGATGACGCACATATTTACTTCAAGTTCGGGTTCTTGACTTTGATAGTCACCAACTCATGACGATCTCTTTTGCTTCGGGATCTTGACTCGATGCTCATCAACTTATGATGACATCCTTCATCCCGAGTCTTGATATGCATCAACACATGATGTAGCCTTCACTAGACCTCCATCAACACATGATGGGTCTACTTCTTGAACATTATCGACACACGATGATTTCCCTTTTTCAAGCTCTTCATACACATCAACACATGATGCATCTTCTTCTTAAACCTTGAATTGATAACGATCAACTCATGATGTCATCCCAAGTCTTCATTACCCTGGAACATAACCTATTCATTCAACTCATGAAAAATGTTAGTTCGACAATATGATCATCATTAATTACCACATCATACCATTAACTCATAATGTTGGGACAAGATACTTCAATCTTTCTCTCTTTGGTAATTGATGATGACCACTTCAATTGCACATAAATTGAATGTAGATAAATGAGAGAACAAACGAGTATATACGAACTACACAAGTTTTATATATACTCAAGGATATGTTTCAAAGTAGAGATCCCAAATATATATGGAGAACAGTATACGGATCAATACTAACGAAACCATAAAATATAGAGTGAACTCCCCTTAAATGCGTGCATACACAAATGTGTAATAGGAACATATGCACATATTCAAGTTATACTTATGGTGGAGTTCAACCTATATTTTGGATCCGAGGGATACAACAGTATATAGACATATGATGTCGAATGCATACCTCGTTGAATTTCACCTTTATATCCAAATGAGACTACACACTAGCTATAATAATAAAATATTAGTCTCACAAATAGATTTACCATTAATCACTAAAACATTCCATTAACTCATAATGGCGGGTCTAGATCCTTCAACCCCCCCTTTTTGATGATTGATGACAAATCTTTTATTAATAACGACATTTGGATATAAGTCATCGTAAGATAAGAATTTAAACAATTTGAACTATATCTATGCATGTCATCAGATGAAATTTAAAGCTTCAATCATTATGCATATGAGAATGATATGCATATACATTCAATACATTCTCCCCCTTTTTTGGCATAAATCAAATCACAAAGGAGAATATATATTTTTCATCCAAATGTGGGGATATTGATCATATAAATATTCTCTCCCTTTTGGCATTAATCACAAAAAATCCAAAACAAATCTTAAGCCAACACAGATGTTTTGCAAAACAATAAACTTTGCAATTGAAATTATTTTATTGTAATCATTGAAATATTCTCCCCTTTTGACATTAATCATCCAAAAATAAAGTAAGGTCAAAAAGGGTACTTTGCAAATTAATGAGCTTGGTCACAAAGAGTATGAAATGGACACATATGACCAATATGGGTTTTTGTCTCCAAGAGAAACCACAATAAGTCAAAATATTTTCATATGAAGTCCAAATTCTTTGATTTTTTTAGAATTTAGCTTTGGACTATTTAAAATGTTTGCCAAAAATAATTTTTGAAAAAAGGATTTTTTTTTCCTTCAAAAGATATGGCAAAATGCACTTTGTAGGCAAGAAAAGTCAATAATTTTGCATTAAAGATTCAAAATGCAAAACAATTTGAATTTCATGGAGTTTTTCACTTTCTTGGCTTTATACGAGTTAGTGTGGATATCATGGAGATATGCTTCAGATCTTAGGATGATGTGACAATTGGCAATGGCGTTAACAGTTTGTCGTTTCACTGTTTTCAACACGCTTTGTCTTTGTCGAGGCCCTAACCGACCGGCCGGCGGCGGCGGTCGATCGGTCCAAGATCGGCCCGCCGGCCTAAGCGGCGTCGACCGCAATGTCAGAAAGTATTGGATTGAGTTGGGCCAAAAATAGAGGTAGGAGGCAACAGAGGAGATTCTATTGCACTTGGTCTCATAATTTTTGGAGTCTCCAGTCAAAAGTTCTATTGGTTTGGAATTTCTAGTAGGTTTCAGTTTTCAGAGTGTGGATATCATGGGGATATGTTCCAGATCTTAGGATGATGTGACAATTGGCAATGTCGTTAATGGTTTGTCGTTTCACATGTTTTCAAAGATTGTTGTCTTTGTCGAGCCATAACCGGCCGACGGCGGTATGCGGTCGAACCGATCAATCGCGCGGTCCGACGGCCCTTGGCGGCGGTCGGACCGGCAATGTCAGAAAGTGTTGGATTGAGCTGGGCCAAAAATAGAGGTAGCAGGCAACAGAGGGGATTTTATTGCACTTGGTCTCATAATTTTTTGAGTCTCCAGTCAAAAGTTCTATTGGTTTGAAATTTCCAGTAGGTTTCGGTTTTCAGAGGTTGAAAATCGGCTAAGTCATAACTAGCGGTCGGTTTTCACTTGGTTCGCCGCCCCTCGTGTCGGCGATTTTCGGTTGTTAGGTTAAAGTCATGAGTTTCAGGGCATATATGTTGCATGATGCATGTTTTGACTAACATGGGTTAAGTTGTGAAGAACTTGTTTCTAAATTCGGTTTACTTGTCTATTGTTGTGCAGGTTGCTTGGTGGTCAACGACGGTCAACGGCGAGGATGGTCGGGACTAGGCTCAAGAGCTGAGGTCCAGAACGATCGACGATGCCGGGTGAGGTCAATGTACTCAAGCGTGGTGCAAGATGGATAAGGGTGACCTATTAGCAAATCCGAGGCGCAAGATGGTGCAAGGTGTAGCTAGTTAGGTCAAGGGGTGTTAAAGACGGTGCATTAAAATACGTGCGTATGTGTTCCGTTTGTTTTGGGCCTTAACGGGAGCCCAATAGAGTCAAACTTCTAGAAGGTCTAAGCCTCCACTATAAATAGGAGAGGGAGGTGGCTGCACCTCCTCTTCGTCTTTTTTGCTATTTTTGTAAACCCTAATTTTCTTAGGGAGGGATTTTGTGGAGGCTAGGGTTCTAGAGATTTTGATGTGATTTTCGTGCTCTTGGATTGAACATTGTTCTCCATTGATGGAGAGGCTGTAAGCCCATATCATTTATTAGGGTTAATCCCAACATTAACAATTGCCAAAATTTATTTTAATTGGATTCTATGTGCTTGGATATATTTTCTAGAATTTTCTGGAATTTTTCCAAGTTCATTTGCTATTTTCTATTTTGCTATTTGCATTTTCTGGATTTTCTAAAAAAGAGAAATTAATTTAAAATCCCTGGGAACAGTGTTGGGCCACACACTTTGCAGCCCAATACCGTGCCACAGCCCAGCCCGCGCGCTCGCCGCCTACCCCCATTGGATGCGCGACGCGTGCCCCTTCCTTCGATCGGACGCCCGCGCTCAGCCCCGCCTTCCTCCGTTCGATTGCTGCCGCGTGGCCTTGCCCTCTGATCTTACTCGCTCGCTCCCGCACCTCTCCTCTGCCGCTGCCAAGTGGGGCAGCCACCGAGTCGTCGTCTCCGCGGACTCTTCTTCCTCATCGCGCCCGCGCCCTCGCCCGCCATTGCCGCTCTTCAAAGCTTCGTCCGACAAAACAGAAATCGTTCCAATTTCTTCGTGGTGACCCCACCAAATCACACCCCGAGTTATCCCGTACCTATTTTTGTTGGAATCATACCTGAATTCGGCAAATATCCCCGAGAATCAAGGAATTCGAAATCGCGGCCGTTTCAGACTCGATTTGGGCTTTCCATCCTCGCCGCCTCCTGAGCCCTATAAATACCCCCACGGATCGCCCAATCCTCCACAACCCAGAGCCGCCACCCTCTTCTCCCCGATCGCTCTAGCGCCGCCGTAATTCAAGTTTTAGGGTTTTCGGCCGAGCTCCTTCTCCGGTGAATTGCGCCGTCGTTGTTGTCGCCCTTGCCCCGCATCTACACCATTGTGATTAGTAAGGTCTGAGCCACCTCGTGCGCCCCTCCTCGTCACCGGAGCACCGCCAAATGCACTTCCGACAAAACCCGAGCCTTCGCGTCGCTTCTTCCTCACCGCTGGTCGCTGCCGTCGTTGACAGCCCCTGGTAAGGGCACCAGCAGATGCGCAATAACCTGGGAAGCTTCTGATACTCTCCACCGCCGTCGAGTCACCGCCAATCGCCGATGACCATCGGGTCCCGAGCGCCGCCCTCACCACCGTATTTCCGTCAGCAGCCAGCGTCAGCATTTGTGCCTGCGTGCCGCCCACGTGCCGCCGTGTCATCGCCAGCACACACGCATGTGGCCAGGTCTACCACCCCTCTCTTCCTTGGCTCGGTGAACTCAGTCCACCGTGAGCCAAGAGGCTGACATGTGGGACCCGTATGTTAGATTTCTTTTAAATTAATTCTTTTTCTAGAAATTCTCGGCTGACGCAAGCATTGCGCAATAATCCAATTTCCTTTATAAAAATAATTCGAGAAATTTAATTAAAATCCAAATTAGGGTTTTAATTGATTTTCAAACTTCCAAAGCCTATATCTTTTGCATCCGAACTCCGATTGAGCCCATTCAAATTTGTAAATTCATATAAAATCAAGATATATTTAATGTTGAATTTTATTTGATTTTGGAGTTTTTTTGCCTCTATTATTTATTTATTTTTGTTTCTTTTGCTTCGTTTGCGCGTAGACGTCGATACTTCGGAAAATTTTGTAGAAGAAGGAGCACCCCAAGATCAAGACCAGTACCTAGACCTATTCCAAGGCAAGTTATACCTTTGACCATATTGCACTCAGTTTTCAAATTACTTTGATTCAAATGATTGCATCTTAATTCAAGTATGTATTTAAATGATTTTGGGTGTAGTTAATAACTAATTTCTTATGTCCACCTTGTCAATTGTATGTCATATTCTTTTGTCACCCTAGATTGGTTCCTTATTAGTTGGTAATATCATAGCACCAACGTGGGTTTGTTAGATACGAGTAGATTGCTTAGCCATGCTATGAGTCATCATTTCATGTGAGTTGCAAATATAAACTTGACTAAGTGATTATGGAACTGTGTGATGAAACTATGTGTCATGTGTGCTATTACTCATGATGGCATGCGTTGCACTTAATCAACAGGGTGGGAAAAGGTTTAGACTGAGGCAAGTGGTGGATTCTGTGTGATTGGTGGAGCTGTGTGCCTTAAATTTTGTGATTTGGAAAAAACTGGAAGTCTTGCGTTGGTCAATTAAGGACTTAACTTTGTGCGCCATTGAACTGGGCTTTACTGTACAACCACATGCCTAGTATAGGCTGGGTCTAATGATGAGTACACGGCGGCCCGATATTCCGATGGGTTCGATTTGTTTCGTCGTGAAGACGTTGACGCTTTGAGGCTTCCGACCCGCAGATCTTCATCTCGCAATTCGCTACACCCGCACGACTGTCGTTATCAACCACGCTCGCACGCGATCGACCTCACCACGAGGGTTATGGTTCCTGCAAGCAATCGAAGCAAGTCACAAGAACAAGATAGATGAAATCTGAAATATATTGCGAATTTGGATGAAGTTCACAAAGTGGGGTTTCTCAAAACGTGACGCAGCACCTTATTTCAATGTCTCTGACTAACTCCCAACGTGGTCGTCACTAGTCGTGGGCCTGGTCGTAGGGTTGGTCATAGAACTTGAGACCTGGTCGTGGATCTGGCAGATTTGATCGTAGAGCTTGCAGATCACAGAGAACTGGTCGTAGACGGTTTGGATTCTCTCTATCATTCCTAAGTAACAGAAGATCACAATTTTTAGGTAGCAAACCATTCTGCATAGATAAATTATTAGCACCTAGAAACGAGCTCACCTCATAATTTAAGTGACGTGCACGAGCTCTTGTCATAGGACCTTGTAGTTTAGCAGGATCTGGAGTATTTTGTGTAGTGCGTGTATCCGAAGGAGTGATATCCTCATCATCCTCCCCCTCTTGAATTGGAGTCGTCCTCGACTCAAGGTCATCTTCTTCCCCCACGTATGGCTTCAAATCTGAAATGTTAAATGTGGGGCTAACCCCAAAATCTGCAGGTAGTTCCAATTGATAAGCATTATCATTGATCTTCTTAATTATTTTAAATGGTCCATCAGCTCTAGGCATCAACTTTGATTTTCTTAATTCTGTAAATCTATCCTTTCTCAAATGCACCCAAACTAAATCACCTAGTTCAAATTTTATTTCTTTTCTACCTTTACTTCCAGCAACCCTATACTTTTCACCATACGCTCTATATCCTCTTTAGTTGTTTCATACAATTTAAGAACAAATTCAGCACGCTTCTTAGCATCTAAATTAGTTTTTTCAGAGGTAGGCAAAGGTAGTAAATAAATAGGAGCATAGGGGTTAAAACCATACACTCCCTGAAACGGACTTACCTTGGTGGTAGAGTGTACCGACCTGTTGTAAGCAAACTCAATATGTGGTAAACACTCTTCTCACATCTTCAAATTCTTCTTTAAAACAGCCCGCATCATGGTGGATAATGTGCGGTTGATAACCTCCGTTTGTCCATCAGTTTGGGGATGGCACGTAGTAGAAAATAGCAGCTTTGTCCCCAATTTGTTCCAAAGTGATCTCCAAAAGTGGCTCAACAGAGGGGGTCTCACGATCTCGGCTATACCAGACAAATCAAAATATGTAACTACGGGCAGGCCGAGATACACAAAGACAAAAACAGTGAAAACTCGACGCTAGAAACTAGATTACGACGACTAGACCAGCAACAAAGACACCGACAATGGACTCGAATTCAACAATGCAAAAACTGAAAACACAATTGCGAAATGCACAAAGAGGTTTGGACAGCGGAAAAAATAAGATCTAAAACTTTTTGTGGGGCAATTTTCTGGAATCTAGGTGATGGAACACAACTATCAAAAATGGATAAACAAGATTACCTAACGGGCAACCTGATGCTCTGATACCAAATGATGAGTACACGGCGGCCCGATCTTCTGATAGGTTCGATTTGTTTCATCGTGAGGACGTTGACGCTTTGAGGCTTCCGACCCGTAGATCTTCACCTCGCAATTCGCTACACCCGCACGACTGTCGTTATCAACCACGCTCGCACGCGATCGACGTCACCACGAGGGTTATGGTTCCTACAAGCAATCGAAGCAACTCACAAGAACAAGATAGATGCAATCTGAAATATGTAGCGAATTGTGAGTTGAAGATCTGCGGGTCGGAAGCCTCAAAGCGTCAACGTCCTCACGATGAAACAAATCGAACCTATAGGAAGATCGGACCGCCGTGTACTCATCACCTAACTTAGTAAGTTATGGAGTCTTGGCATTGACAACTCAGGTTGTATTTTAAGCTTTGTGATGGGCTGGAGGTGTGATATGTCACATCGCGGGACGGTTCGCTGTATCCCTGTCCAACGATGTGTGTCGTAACCAAACGCTGTGTGTATCGGTTGGCCGGCAGGAAAGCACATCGGGAGTGTCATTGATTGAGATGAAATCTCTGAAAGGTTTTGTTATGGTCAGTGCTAGCTACACTGATTGTATCGTGTGGGTAAAGTGTACAACCTCTGCAGAGTGTTAAACCAATCTATTCGAATAGCCACGTCCTCGGACATGGACATGCTCGGGGATTTCACACGAGGGGTAGATTTTCGTAAAGACAATTGGGAAGGGTCAGCTGTGTGAGATAACTTGTACAGCTGTGTGAATAACTTGATAAGACTATGTGTCCATTTGTGAAATCAAATATTAAATTAATATTCTTTATTTGTGTTCAATTATGTTTCAATCTATTATTTGTATTCAATTGCAAAAGTTGCATTTCTGCAAAACAACCACAGAAGCCAACTCCTTTGGAATAAGCCATGATGTATAATTGCATTCTGTGGTATGACTTGCGAGTACGGTTGTGTACTCACTCTAGCTAAACAAATCAACAGAAGTGGAGGAGTCGTCACCAGTTTTTGAACACTACTACAGAAAAGGTCATCACAGACGGTTCGTAACAGTCATCACAGACGGTTTTGAACCGTCAAATGTTATGTGCGAGATAACAGCGTTATCACGAGCGGTTGAAAAACCGTCAGTGATACTAATAATCCTGAGCGGTTCGTGGTCGAACCGTGCAGGATTATGTAATATCACTGAGCGGTTCGTTGTTGGAACCGCTCAGCGATATTGAATAATCACAGACGGTTCGGTACGGCAACCGCGTGATTATGTAGTATCATAGACGGTTCGTTGTTGGAACCGTCTGTGATACTACATTATCACAGACGGTTCCAGACACAAACCGTCTGTGATTATTAGTATCACAGACGGTTCGTAGTTGGAACCGTCTGTGATAAGAAATAAACCGTCTATGGTTAAATATCACAGACGGTTCGTTGTTAGAACCGTCTGTGATAAGTCCTTTAACCTAATTGAATTTTTTCGTATTTTCAGCTAGCCTCAGGAATTGCTAGCCATGCCCTCTGAAAACTAGCAAGTAGAAACATGTCACAGAAAATTGCTGACAACTCAAAGTGATCATTTAACTCAAAATCAATTACAAAAGAATGTTTCAAGTATATATTGTCGCTAGAGTTACAAATTGAATTACAACCAGTCAAAGTGAATTACAATATTGAATCAACTGTTTCGAGGTCGTTCATCGGTGTCGACGGCGTGAAACTCTCCGTTGGTGTTAACTATATACGCCTTGATGAAGCCACGAGCTCCCCTCGAATGTGCGTGACTGGTCCATCTCGAGTGCATTTAACTCTATGTTCAAGCCACATAAGCTAGCGAGTAAAGTAGTAAGCATATATATTTAAATTTATAATTAGGAGATAATTATTACGAGATTGACAAACACAGGGATCGTTAGTCCTAGAAGCAATCAATAGCCGCATATGATGACATCGTAGAATGCGCATAGGTGATCTCGTTTTCTTTGGCGGCCCGCAAAAATAGAATTACATATATATGCACGATCGATTCGAGGCGCAATATTACGGAGTATGATATATGATTATTGTGTTGTAGCGTCGCATCGGAAATCGCATCCTGTGAGTCGGTGTGGCGGTCGTTCCCTTGTATAAACCTCCTCGGCAACATAGCCGATGAGCGCCTCTACATGATTCAAAAAGTTATCCTTGTCCATTTAAAGCGAAGGAAGACTACAATAGAGTTATGTGCGGAGGAAGACTACATACACATCGAGTATTTCTTTAAGAATGGTGAAGTCGTGATTTTTGTTGAGTAGAGAATCAAGGTATAATACCATGTTCCTCTTTGGCACAAGAATCAGAAGAATCCAGTGGAACCTACTCGTGTATGTCGCTATAGTCATATAAACCTATGTTGAAACGTAATTTGTATAGCAAATATTGAAGCACTTACTTACGGTTGTAGGGTACCATTATGTACTCCACATGCGTTACGAGCAAGCAATCCCATTTTATGTAATTCTCGGCGTAGGATCGTCTTGGTTGATTGTTTGCTCAGAGACCACGTGTGGGTCGAGGAAACCCACCGGTTCTTTGATTCGACGGGCACGTTTCATAATGTATCTGTACATAAGCGATGAGTTATGATATTTATCGGTATCACGTGAGTGTAGAAATTGATTGCACACACTTACGATTGTCGGCGATCGTAGAAGTGAGGCGTCGAGGCGCTTAGGTTGTATAAGTCATATAAGTCTTGAAGCCCACGGCGGTGGCGGGCTCGTGGAGAAAATGCTCCCTCCGTGTCGGCGGTGATTCGATATGACCCCCTTCGCTCGGTCTTGCGCAAGTACCAATCATGCAATGCTTGACAAGCTACTCCCGAGCTCTTTATTTCTGCGAGACCAGCGGACTTCCGAGGGAGTATTTCACGGGTTTGGGAGGTGCCTTAATGTTCTTCGATTTGATTTCTCATAACGAGGCGGTGAGGGCGTCTTCCGTGTGACGCCTCGGGGACCGATATGGTGACACGCTTTTCTTGTCCCTTTGTCGTCTTCTCGGCGGGAAGCGATGTGGCGGCCTTCGAAGCTTTGGTTGAGGCGGACTCATCGGCGAGGTCCTATTGGAGAGCGAGGTCCTCTCGCCATCAGCGTCCTTGAAGGGTCGGTCGATGTCCTTCTTGGGCCACCGGATAAAAGTGTGCGTGGCATCCCTAGTGTTACGATTTCTTCGTTCGGGGAATCTCGGTAGGATGGCTATGAAATTGTCATGGACCATGTCCACCGCACTGGCGTAACCTGCGCGCGGTGGGCACCGTCTTTGCCTTGCCCCTTCCCGGTATGGATACACCATACCCCGACCTCAATAGGAATCGACCCTACTATCCTCACTTGGAGCTTGCGGGCGTCGGCTCCTACAAGCGTACATAATTAGCTAAGGCGTCCTATAGGTCTATCTTTGGAGCACTCGGAGATGTACATTACCTCGATGCCGTCGATCGGTAATTGCGTCGTCATGTCGAGAATTATGTGTGGGCGCGGCGCTACTCCGATGTCGGCGGGACTTGCTCCCAAATTAACGAGGCGGCTTGCGCTGCATGAGTTGATTTACTTGGTTACGCAAGTTTGTTATTTGTTCTTGAAATTGTGAAATAATCACATGTTCCAACCGAAGCGTCGTCTTTGGTCCTTGGATCTCTTCCTACTCCTATACGTGTCGGAGTTGTGTGGGAATCCATCCTCCAAGGCACGTAAACCCCAACTCCTCGCGTGCGACCGGGTGCTCCTTGTTTCCCGAGTGTGTAGGCGATACATCATTCTCCTGTCTACTTGAAGGAACCTTGGGAACATGCGGAAGTCAATTCTTCTGCAAGAGAACATCATGTTATTGTAGACACCATGAAGTTATGAACTTATTAACAATTAAGTGGTTCGGAAAATTTACGAGACGTTGAGACACCGCCTCGTCTGCCGGGTTTGTCGAGAGATGTTGCCCAAGGCGTGGTGATGCCCTCGCTCTTAACCGGATCGGCGCGCTCGTCGAGATCATAGCAAGCGGTCGTCGGCGGTCCTCGTCCTCCGCCGCCCATCTGCGTGGCTTTACCGCGTACCAGGCGGTGCCGAGTCTGTGGGGTGAGTGTTTTGTGCTGGATAGCTCATGCGCGCACTTTGCTCTGAAATTCAGCCGTCGTCTTCATCTCGCGCGGCGTCCCATGTATCCGCGACAAAAATTGATACGTCGTGAAGGGCGTCCCACCCGTGTTAACGTCTTTGCGTGACAAGCGAGCTCTTGAAGGTCCTCCACGCGTGGGACATCGCCCGGCGGCGCGTGCCATCGCACACGTGCAGTCCGCCGAGGAAAGTGAGCGAGGCGAAAGTTCATCCACAACCGGTCTCTCTGTACATCCGTTAGAGACTTCGGGTTGGGGTGGTGATGGGGACCCGTTCCTTGCAAGTACCCATGAGCGGTCCGGAATCTCGCGGTGCTTTCTTGGGACTCGGCGGGATCCCGCGTCAGCGACCTCCGTGATCGTCATGCGGCCCGAGGGCAATTTGGATATTCCTCTGCCTTCTCGCCTGCGTACCACCTTGATCGGAGATCCAGACGCATTTGGCGACGTCGATGACGGCGGCGAAGACGGTGCCTCTGCCATCTCGCTTACTTGCTATCTATATAAGTTATGTACGCAATTATTACATAGTATATAAAATTGAGTTTGTACTTCAAATATTAAAAATTAACTCATTTTGATCCATAGACGAGTCTGTACTATCCGTAAGTGAGTCATGCCGTGTACTCCGTTAGATGATATTAAAGATAGTAGTCAATATTTGAATGTCCACAAAAGCATTCGGATCTCGGGAACCATAGGACATTTGTGGGCAAGCAATGCAAAAAATTGTTTCATAAAAGGCATTAATCACAATAGCACCGAGTTCTACACACGCTCTTGGCATCCATGAAAAAAAATCTAGATACGTGCAAATCCAAAATAGCACCAAATCCTAACAAATCGCAACCAAAATACGTTATAATATACTACACGCTGTCTAATTAGCAAATCCAACGTGGATCTACACCATATAAGAGAACGTTGATGATAAATACAATGTTATGCCCAACATTAACAGAAGGAGATCAACCATAAGGAGCATAATGTACATATGATTGATTATGGAGTGTGCTCTCAGAGAGAGAGTTGCAAAGGAACTAAACAACACAAATTCACAACTTGAGCTCTAAATAATGCTTAACTACTCTGTCTAAAGATAGCAAAGCCAATAGACCACTCAATAAAATTATGATTAACCAGGAGATCAAGTTTGATCACGAACAATACTCCAATTCTCCAACAGTTGATCACGAACAATACTCCAATTCTCCAATTCTTATAATAACAGAAAGAATTATACTTTTATTTAAAACAGATAATGTATGTGTTACACACAACCAGGGAACATGCAACCCACGCCATGTAGTCGACGCAGAACTCAATGACCTCTTCCGTTGCATAACCTTCGATGATGCTGCCCTCCGGTCGAGATCGATTCCGTACGTAGGACTTGAGAATTCCCATGTACCTCTCGAACGGGTACATATGGCGTAGAAACACAGGGTCGCATATCTTTATCTCTTTCACAAGGTGAACAATGAGATGGACCATGATATCGAAAAATGACGGAGGAAATACATCTCAAGATGACACGAGTCGTCACTACCTCGGCTGCAGAGCATCTAGTCCTTGGGGATCGATGACCTTCTCGAGCAATTGAGTTGAAGAAATAACACGACCTCAAGATTGCCACTCGGACCTTGTTCGCAAGATACTCCTAATTGCAACAGAAGCATTTGTGTCATCAACACACGACAATCATGCGACTTCATACCAATTAATTTCAAATCTTGCATAGAAACAAGTTTCTTAATGTTAGCGGAGTAACGAGACGGGACTTTCACACCGTGCAAGCTCAGCACGCTTCATTTCTCGGCCTTGGGCCAGTGTAGAAAGTCGGGGAAGGTACGTTCGTCTGTAGACGGTCTCTTTCGGTGCTAACTCGGTCCTTATGTTCATATCGACCAAGTCACGCCGCATGCGTTAACACCATCCTTTGTTTTGCCACTAATGTTCAAAGAAGAGACCAATCAAGCTATCACATACATTCTTCTCTACGTGCATAACGTCGATGCAGTGGTGAACTTCTAAGTACTCCCAATAAGGCAAGTCCCAAAAAATTGACCGCTTCTTCCAGATGTTCTTCTCACGGGTTCTTAATTTACGTCCCTTCCCAAGCACAACATCGATATCCTTAACCATATCATAGACCTCTTTCCCACTAAAAGCCCTTGAAGCTGAACCGTCTTCCTTATTTCCGTCGAATTGTTTCT
Organism: Hsuehochloa calcarea; assembly: GCA_036346395.1. Lineage (NCBI taxonomy): Eukaryota > Viridiplantae > Streptophyta > Magnoliopsida > Poales > Poaceae > Hsuehochloa > Hsuehochloa calcarea. The sequence goes on along the minus strand of CM070610.1, from coordinate 21,313,462 downwards.
TCATCTTGCGGTATGGGTGACTCCTCGGAAGGAACCTACGGTGGCCTTATATACGCTTTATGCGAGTTGTTCACCATACACTCTCCGTAGCATCTAAGCAGTGCGGACAGGCTTTGGCTCCTTTTGTACTGAAGCCCGATAGGTTACCAAGGGCAGGAAAATCATTGATGGTGCAGAACAACATGGCGCGTAAAGTGAAGTTCTCTCGTTTGTACGCATCCCATACCTGTACCCCTTCGTTCCACAGTGTCACAAGATCTTCCAGCAATGGTGCTAGGTACACATCAATATCATTCCCAGGTTGCTTCGGCCCTTGGATAAGTAGTGTCATCAAAATGTATTTCCGCTTCATACACAGCCAAGGAGGAAGGTTGTACATACATAGATTCACGGGCCAGGTGCTATGTCGGCTGCTCATGTTACCGAAAGGATTCATTCCGTCCGTACTCAACCCTAACCTTATGTTCCTCGGTTCCGCACCGAACTCTTCGAAGCTCCGATCGAAGTTTCTCCACTGGGCAGAATCAGCAGGGTGTCTGAGCTTCCCATCTTTCTTACGCTCCTCCGAGTGCCAACGCATCAATCTTGCCTCCTTTCGGTTCGCAAATAAACGCTTCAAACGTGGGATCACAGGCAGATACCACAACATCTTAGCAGGAGGTCCTTGCTTCGCCTTAGCAGTATTCTTCCGCTTGTATCGGGATGCTCTGCACACGGGACATGCATGCATGTCTGCATACTCTTTACGGTAGAGGATGCAATCGTTCGGACATGCATGTATTCTTTCTACTTCCATTCCCAACGGACAAAGAACCTTCTTAGCTTGGTAGGTCGTGCTGGGCAACACGTTTCCCTCCGGAAGGATGTCAGCTAAGAGACCTAACAACGCCGTAAAACTCTTGTCGGACCAACCATTGCTTGCCTTCAATTTCAGCAGCTCAAGCACGGTTGACAACCTTGTGTATTCCGCTTGCAGCCAGGGAACAAAGGTTTCCTGAGTCCTCCATTAAGCCCTCGAATTTACAAAACTCTCTCTCACCGTAGTTCCCTTCTGCATCGCGTAGCATCTGATCCAGATTGTCATCATGCGATCTATCCTCATCAAAAGCACATTCCATACCCTGCATATCGTTGACTTCCTCGGCGATGTCGTCATTCTTGACTTCCCAGATAATCTGCTCTTCACCGTGTTGCTCCAACATGTATATCCTTTTTGAAACCTCTTCGTATTAAGTGAGCTTCGATCTGCGCGGGTTGTTAAACATTTTCATATTACCGCAATCAATGCATGGACAAGACATATATTTTATCCTTCTTCAACATATCACCTTTCGCGGCTCTTCTAAAAGCAAACACGCCATTAATATACTCTTCACTCACACGGTTCTCAATGTACATCCAGTTTCGGTCCATCTACACATTAGTGAGTACTCTATATTAATAAACCGCAAGTACCCTTTATAATGACCAAACACATTAGTGAGTACTCTATAGCAAATATAAAGGGTTCTGATCGATCGTTACCCTTCTCTCCAAAGTGGCGCAATGTGGGAGGAGGCAGCAGATCAGGTGCCGCAATGGGCCGGGGGAGGAGGAGGCAGGGGTAACAGCTCAAAATGGGAGAGGAGGAGGTACGGGTAACAGCTCAAATTGGGGGAGGACGCAGCAGCAGGAGGGTGGCGGCGGTTCAAATGGATTTAATAGAAATGGGACTGCGGCGCGGACGCAGCAGCAGGAGGGTGGCGGCGGTTCAAATGGATTTCATAGAAATGGGGACCGCTTGCGGCGCTACTTATAAGCTCGATATATCACGAGCGGTTCTTTAAAAGAACCGTCGCGATATGGGGATATCACGACGGTTCTTTTAAAGAACCGCTGCGTGATATCTTATATCACGACGGTTCGTTTAACGAACCGTGCGTGATACTTCCGCGACGATTCGTTAAACAAACCGCTCGTGATACAAATATTATCACGCAGCGGTTCGTTAAGCGAACCGTGCGTATATCATCACGCACGGTTCGTTTAACGAACCGTGCGTGATGACAAGAGTATCACGCACGCGGTTCGCTTAACGAACCGTGCGGAGTATCACTGCACGGTTCGTTAAGCGAACCGTGCTGTGATATTTATATATCGCGAGCGGTTACCAAGAACCGCTCAGTGATAATTTTATCACAGACGGTTCTTTTTGAACCGTCTGTGATGGGGTGTCTAGTATAGCATGTTCTGTAGTAGTGGAAGATGAATTTTACGAAGGTTGATCGTTAAGGTCTCGATCCCAGTCAGTTGCCTGTGGTGTATTGATGGGAGTCCGCTGGAGTTTACTTTGTTTTCGCTGCAGTTTATTTCATTATTGTCAGCCTTGCATGGCTTAATAATTGTAAAACTTGACCTTAAGGTCACAACAGTTATTTGTTATTCAAATTACTCGTTTATTTAATATTTCGTTGTATGGAGTTGATATTTCATCAATGTTGACACTGTGTGCACTAGCGAGATACGCACCATTTTCCTCTGTTTTATTTTATATTCATAAGATCAGCGATTTGATCGTCAACAATGATATTACTACCATGGCTTAATCCATCTTAAGAACACACGATCAGGTACAAAACTAAATGCACAACAGGTGAGATCTAGATGAATCCATCTAATTTGCCTTTCCCCTAAAAGCTGAATCCGTCTAATTAGAGAGAAGGGGAGGGGGAGAGAGAGAGAGCTAGCCTACCACCTTGCATGGGTGTTGTGCCGCTGCCGCTGCAATGCAGCAATTGCTAATTCAATCTAATATAGAAAATAAGCTTTAAGTTACCCTTGAAAGAAAATAAGCTCTAAGTTACTAAAGAACTTAGAAGCATTCTAATATAGATCAAAGGGGAAAATTCTGAATATGCTACACAAGGAACTTGTATATCACTGAAATAACGAGCATGTTTACCAATGGATGGAACCTGAGTATTTCTAACAGCTATTATAAGTTATTATCGATAGGAATATATTTGGACTACATCTAAAGAAAGAATCTTTCTGAAATTCAATATGTATTCAATTGGTTGACAACAAGACACGAGTTCGGATACACACTGAGGTAACAGGGCACTATTAAGCTGCGTTGAATTGAACCAATATAAGTCTGGTAATTGGTATAAAGAAGTGGATACTTATGTTTACGATCTAGGATATACCTACATCAATTAGTTCTGTTGAAAAAAATGCTACTACTCAAGCTTGACAACATGTATTAGGTCCACAAAAAAATTCCTCAGAGCTAAAATGCCAAATACCCCAAACTACCACAGCAAGAGAGGTTCAGAGCTACTGATACATGAGAAGCTGCAATTGGACATACCAGAAAAGCCCAAACTATGAAGGAAATTATGAAGAACGACTTAGAAATCCACCATTTAGAGAAGGGAAAGGAGCGTCAACGAAATAAATGACATGCAACATCAGATTGGTGATAAATAGCTAATAACGGTGATTGCATACAACGATGAAAGACTGATGGCCCAATTAAGTCCAAAGTTTCCATATATCTACTTAATTAAATAACAACAATTACCAGAAGATGCTACCACTACCCTAGAGATGGTGGAGGCGGCGGTCCGGTGGCCATGGAGGAGGTGGCCAGTGAAAGTTTTTGGTACCAGGCTATGGCATTGAAATGGAGGCATGGAATGACAAGGACAGAAGAACTGCCATCCCCCACTGCCCGTAATATACTATGGCCCAACATCACCAGAACGCTATGACAGTTGCGCGTCGACGCCATCAGCCCCAACCGACCGAGAGGAGAGGAGATCAGAAACGAAATCCAAAGGAAAGTTAGGAAAGAAAAAAATGGAGGTACCAGCCGAGGCCGTCGTCGTTGTTGTCCAGTCATCGCTGCAACGCCATGCCACCATCTATTATATCCTTCCACCCAATCGTGATGTGGATTGTGGGGAGATACCATAGGAGAATCGGAAGACTGGTAGCAAGCAACACAAATAAAATGAATCAAGTCAGAACTTGAAAACCAAAATAAAAGAAAGTGGAATAGGGGGTGGGGGGAGCAGCAAGGCGCCGGCTGAGCGAGCAAGGCGAGTGCCAGGCACACAGGGGTGAGGGCGCGGGCGAGAAATAGTGGGAGAAGGGGCCGGCAAGCACGGACCAGGCCAGGGGCCAACGAAGGGAGGCGGCGCTCGGCAGCCGAGCCACACGGGCGAGCCGGAGGAGGACCGGGCTAATGCGTCGGGGTGGAGACGAAAGGTGGCAGTGCCATGGGGCCGGGCCGAGCCGAGGGAGCAAGCCGGAGGGGAAGGCGTGCCGGGGAGGGGACGCGAGGGCGGCAGGGAGCAGGCGGCGTTTGGGGGTGAACCAGGGAGCCAGTGCCTGGGCGCGACCGAGCCTTGAAGCAAGGGGAGGAGGCGCCATGGAGCTCCATTTGGCTGAAGGAGCTCCAGGAGAAAGGAAAGAAATGGAGAACGCGAAAGGCCGCCACCGCCACCGGAGCGTGGGACTATTTAGGGTTGAGTTAAATGGAATATCACGAAGTTAATGGGGTGGGGGTGGGTTCAGTGCCTTTTCCTCCTCTTTTCCTCTGACATGGGAGAGGTGGAATATCTATTAGTATTCCTAACTCATTCTCATTTGCAACGGTTGTTAGTTCCGTTGCTAGCTATCCGTTGGCATATGTGTGTTTTTGTAGTAGTGCTAGTCGTACCGAACCTAGCCGCGTGACTTCGACCACTACGTAAGGATCTTCCCACTTAGGAGAAAGTTTATTCAGATTAGTTTGTGATTGAATCTTTTTCAATACCAAGTCACTTCCAGCAAGGCTACGAGGTTGGACCTTACGATCATAGCATTTGTGTAGGGCTTGTTGGTAGACTGCTGAACGGATTAAGGCTGTATTACTTTTTTTCAAGTAGGCTGATGTCATCTGCTCGAAGTTGTTTTTGGACGGAGTTGTTGTAATTTTAAGCTCTTGTCATCCGAATCTTTAGTTCTGGTGGAAGCATGGCTTCGGGCCCAAAAACTAAGAAAAAAGTGTTTCATCTGTTGCCCGACTGGCAGTCTTACAAATAGCTCCTAATACTGAGGGTAATTCTTGTACCCAAGCCCCCCGGGCTCTTTATAAGCTGACTGAAGACTCAAGTTTTAATTCTTTGCACAATTTGACCATTCCCCCTTTTGACTGCCCCCATTGATTTGTGGACAGGCGACAGAGGAATAACATAGTTTGGTACCTAATTCTTCGCAAAATTCCTGAAATTTTGTGCTAAAAAATTATGTACCATTATTTGTAATTATTCAACTTGGAACGTCAAATCGAGTGATCATATTTTTCATCATGAATTTCTTTGCTGCCTCCGTTGTTATCCCAGTGTAAGATCGAGGTGGCCGACTAGAGGGGGGTGAATAGGCGGTTTTAAAAATCTATCGGGCTAAACCAATATATAAATGCGGAAGCTAATAGCGAATTGGTTTTGCACAATTAAAACCTAAATCAACTAGGCTCAACTAAGTGCACCGACAATACAAGAGAGCAAACATACAATGATATATAAGCAATTAAAGCAGGAATGTAAATTGCTCAAAGTAAAGCACAAGTAAAAACAAGATGACACGATTATGTTTTACCGTGGTGTTCGGAGACTTGCCGGTCTCCCCTAATCCACGTTGAGGTAAGCCCAACCACGTTGGACCGGCTCCTCAAATGAGCACACACCTCCGAGGTAAGTCCAAACACTTGGACCGGTTCCAAATCGAACCAACACCTCGCTCTACTACGGTTGCTCTTCCTCCGCTCCGGAGATGGCGAGCACCAAACCACTCACAACAACGCTGGGCCTTCTCACAAGCTTCTTGAGAAGATCACCGGGCACGACGCCTCCACGCCGTCTAGGTGTCGGCAAACACCAAGAGAAACAAGTCTCAACGATCACTTGAACTAATCAAGTGTCAACGCTCAAGTGGATACTCAATCCACTACCTAAGGCAACACATGCACTTAGGGTTTGCTCTCAACACTCACTAAGTGCAACACATGCACAAAAGAGATGAGAGGCTTGCTCTTAGCTCAATAGAATGAATATGGGCACCAGCAACCTTCTCCAACCGGCCAAAGTGGGTATTTATAGCCCACACACACAAACTAGCCGTTGGAGAAAAAGTTGCAGAAAAATCAGGGAAATCGGAAGTTCCGCTAACTAAAATGCGGAACTACCGTTTTCTACTGTTCATGGGTCGTACGGGTGCATAACGGCTCAAAAACTAGCCGTTAAAAAGTTTGGTGCGGAAGTTCCACAGTACAAATGGCGGAACTTCCGATTATCGGAAGTTCCTCTGTTTTCGGGCGGAAGTTCCGCAGCTCAATTCAGCACGCATTTACACTCGGTAAAAGGTCATAACTTTTGACTCGATGTCGGAATTGAGTGATCTTGGACTCTATGGAAAGCTTATTCAGAGGGCTACACAACCCACCTATTTGATTGATCTCAAACACATTTGATCAAATCAAAAAGCACAACTCCAAAGAGCCACTATCATGGTCTAAGTCCAAAGAAATAACAATAAGCAATCTTAGACCATATCAAGGTGTAGGTACATGGACTTCAACTATTTGCAAAACACATTCACAAAAGTATAGTCACATGCTACAAGGATTAACTGCATAAGCCTCAACTATTTGCAAAACACATTCGCAAATAATAGCATCATGCCATGTAGAGCTAGAGCAAGCAAGATTGAGCTATCAACACATGATGAGACTCAAGCTACTAGACAAGACCCTCTTAATAGTACAAAGAACCTATACTAGCAATCCGGTCTTCCAACCAAACACCAAGACCGTAAAAGACTAGGAACACATCCTTAGCCCTAGCTAGTCATACCTTTGCCGTGAGCATCTTCTTGAAGCTTGATGACGCACATCTTCACTTCAAGTCCGGGTCATCGTCTTGACATGCATCAACCCATGATGCATCCTTTACTTGACCTCCATCAACACATGATGGGTCTTCTCTTGACTTGACGATCAACTCATGATCATCTCCTTCTTCGAGATCTTGTTATGCATCAACACACGATACATCCTCTTCTTGAACCTTGACTTGATGACGATCAACTCATGATGCCATCCAAAGTCTTCGTCACCCTAGAACATAGCCTATTCATCCAACTCATGAAAATGTTAGTCCCACAATGATTAACAATAATTATCAAGATATACATGCAACAAATGCTTCTAAACAAGCTATTGTAGAAAGGTGCGGTACTACCGCCAACTATCATGCAGGTAGTTCGATCTTGGAAGTTCCGCTCAACACATAGCGGAACTACCGCACTTCCAAATTTTGGCTAAGTCTCAAAATGGTGCTTCTCCGAAAAAGCGATCCGCAAGAATTTGAACAACCGATAATCGGAACTTCCGCACTTCGAAAATCGGCTAAGTCCCTAAAAGGGTGCTCTCGAAAAAACGTTCCCGCGATTTGTCCGGAAGTTCCAGCCAGTAGTTCCAGAATACAATGTCGGAACTACCGATGATGTTTAGAAAACAAATTTCAACAGATTTTGAATGCATGACTCCTTTGTCTTGAGCCATGTTGATCTTTTACCATCTTTGCATTTCCTTTTCATGTCTTTATTGGACTCGGGACTAAGCCTTGAACACATCTTAGCACACACATTAGTCCCACAACACAATTGCAAATAATTGAATATAAAGTAATACGAGTATATATGAACTATACAAGTTTTATATACTCAAAGGATTTGTTTCATAAGTAATGATCCTTAATATATTTAGAGAATGGAATATGGATCAATACTTATGAAACCACAAAATATAGACTAAACTCCCCCTAAATGTGTGCATACACAGATGTGTAATAGAAACATATGCACATATTCAACTTTTACTTATGGTTGAGTTTAACCTATATTTTGGATCCGAGGAATGCAACAATATATAAGATTGAGATGTCGATTGCATACCTCGTTGAGTTTTCACCTTTATATCCAAATGAGACTATGCACTAAATATAATAACGAAAATGTTAGTCTCACAAATAGATTTGTCATTAATCACCAAAATACTCCATTAACGCATAATGGCGGGTCTAGATCCTTCACCCAGTCACATGTTCAGCCTCAATCCATTTTGTGAACGTATCAATAGCCACAAAAAGGAATTCGAAACCCCCCGGTGATTTTGGGAACGTCCTAGGATATCGAGACCTCAGGTTGCAAAAGGCCAAGAAACAACTATGGTTTATAATGCTTGAGCCGGTTGGTGTATCTGTCTGCTGTGAAACTATCATTATATATATTTCTTAACAAACTCTTTAGCATCATGGAAGGCTGTTGGCCAGTAGAAACCTTGTCAAAAGGCTTTTCCGTCCAGCGTTCTGTAAGAAGCATGAGTTCCACAGATGCCTCCATGTATCTCTTGAAGGAGTTGTAATCCTTCTTTTTGTGGTATGCATCGCATGGGAACCCCTTGAGTTCATTGTTTGTAGAGGACTCCTTCAAGCAAAGTATACATTTTTGCCTTACAGGATAAACGATCAGCTTCAAGATCGTCATTGGGCACTGTGCCCTTTTGAAGATACTCATAGATGGGGTTCATCCAAGTATACTCGTATTCTAGGGAGGCTTTCTCAGTGGGAAATGTCTATGGTGCTTTGACCAGGGACAACTGGAGTTATTCCAAGAAGACTCCTTTTGATACTTGTGATCGAAGAAGCCAAACTGGCCAGCGAGGAAATTATCCTTGCGAGAGATATATTGCAACTTGAAACCGAAGAAATACTTTTCAAGCTTCCTGACTACCGATAAGTATTGAGAAATGGTCGTATTGGAGCATTGATACTATTTACCGACCTAATTCACGAAGACATGAGGAGGGCATATAGAAGTTTTTGGACCTGAGGGTATCGCTCGTTAGGCCCGTATAACTTCACTAACAAAGTAAACTGATCGTTGGATGTTTTCACGTTCTGCAACTAGTATTGCGCTCATTGCTTATGGCATAGCAGCTAGATATATTAGGAGCGTCTCTTCTGATTTCAGAGAAACCAGAATAGGAGCACTCGTAAGATACCTCTTGACATTCTTGAAGTCATTGTTTGCCTCCTCTGACCATTCTATGCCCTCATATTCCATTATAAGTTTTAAAAAGGAAGTACTTTTACTTCCAATCGTGCAATGAAATGACTTCAAACCGCCATGCAACCTGTTTATTTCTGGACTTCTTTCTTTGTGGTTGGAGGGCACATTTGTTAAATGTTGTTATCATTTCAAGATTTGCTTCGATTTCTCACGCAGAGGCAAGGAATCCAAACAACTTTCCCGAAGAGACTTCAAATTGAGAACCCAAAAAATCATACTAAACTAAAACAACGCTAATCAGTAATTATTAGGAAATAAAATTCACCTGAACCAAAAACAAAACATAAACTTAGCTGATAACAAACGCATCACAAAACAATTCCATATAAGATAATATTATTACGAATTAATCAACAGGGTTTACAACATAATTTAATAGACATGAGAATAATTTATTTCACCCAAGTGGTAACAAATGAAAATGTATACAGTTGCTATCAAACGCATCGCCAATCAATTTTATACAAAGTATCAATTTTATACAAAGTTCATATCCGCGAGAGTTCACCAACATAAATTACCATATGAATTTTTACAAAAAACTTTTTAGCATCAATATAAATCAGAAACAAGTATAAGAATTAATTACAAGCAGACATACAACACTTCATTGTCAATAGTTCGCAATAAGAATTCACAAATTCGACATCAATTCAATCTCAAAATCAATCATAATAATCCTTTGCAATCACAGGTAACACCCTAAAAACAAACTCAAAATTGAATTATAATAATTTATTGCATCGGATCAACATACAAGGGTTTATTACACGTAAAGGTAAAATATTACAAACCATAATTAATTACAAGAATGAATTACAAGCATAAGTAAAAGTAAAACATTAGCTTATTACCAGAATTATTTACAACAAATCACAATAATAAATCACAACATTTAATATAACATTATTACACTCTCAAATTAATTACCACAACAAATCAAAATGTAAATTACAACATTTAATTAAATTACAATCTAAATATCTTGCATGCATATCGCCAAGTCCTTCCTTGAATCATTGTCCATATATTGACAGCCCATGGAACCTTTCCTCGAGCCCTATCCATCGTCCGCCAAAAACAAAGAGACAAATAGCAGACCAAATGCAATAGAGTAGAGTTAAGAGTAAAATGGATTATCATCAAATCTCTAGAAGATCACCGAGGTTTCCAAACCAACCTAGGTTAGTCATCACCGTCTCACTTCTTGTGGGGTTACATCACCCAGCAATTTAGAAAAATCTGATAATGCCCGATAAACCATTGGTCCATTCCTTTTTCTTAGCCCAACGCCCACTTTCAGTATTACCGACTTACCTAAATCGTAGAAAATCCGGAGTATAGCAGTCGAAGCACCCTTTGGACCAAAGGTCCAGAGCTCAATAATCCCCTGGGAGTAGAAAGTGGATAGGATCGTGTACAGTCCAAGAGGATGGGACTAGCTAAGTGGCACCTCCCTTAAAACCTTCTCCCCTAGTCACACTAGCACAAAGCATCGCCATTCGCTCACAGCCGAGAGCAAGGCCAAAGGCAAACCACCAGCACAACCAGAGCATAAGTAAGCCAAGCAAAGACCCCAAGCTTCACAAGCCTCGGCCAACACAAGAGCAAGGGGGCACAAGCACAAACCTCACTGCCCTCCACAACCCAAGCCAAAGCAAGAAAGCAAATTCTGGACTGTTTTAGCCGTATATCACCACAAAATTCCAAAAATAGCCCTCATATCTCCGAAATTCCCATTTTAGCCCCTTTCATTTCCCACTGCTGCTGCCGTCTCGGACGGCGAATAGTGACTTCTTGTCTTGGGACCGCAAAGAGTGGAAACCTTGTTTAAATTTTTTTTTCTGAAAATTGTATTTAATAATATTTGTTTGATGAATTTTTAAATATAGTAAATAAGCTCAAAAAATTATGAAATTTTTTGTGGAGCGTCCTGACATTGTGTTCTTGCTTGTGTAATTTTTTCAAAATTTTATCTATTTTTTTTCTCTGCAGAATTCTTTTAAGTATAATGTTTCTAGGAATTTTCTAATATAGCAAATAAGGTCCAAACATTATAATTTTTTTTCAGATTCCCTACAGAGGAATTCATTGTGTAAATTTTACGTAATTTTATATGCTTCAAATTATGTCGACAAATTCAGTGTTTAGGTGTGGAAAATTAGGATAAGACGTTTCGGAAATTAGGGTTTCATGATTTCATGTGACTTGAATTGTGTGAAGTTTAGTACCACATGACTACTTTTGACCGCCAACTAATGGCCGATCGGACCGCCCATACCTCAACGGCTATAAAACTAACCGTTGGCCCCTCGGCTAGTCGGACCGCCACCTAATGGCCGGTCTGACTGCCGCTAAATCAGTCAGACCGCCAAGGCTGGCCGGTCCGACCGTCTGAGGAAAATCACCCCGCACCAAAATGGTGCTTCTCGAAAAAATGTTCATTGGATTTTCGAACTTCCGATCTTCTGTAGTTCCTTTTTCTCAACAATGGAACTACCGCACGTAAAATCAATCCAAAGGAAATCGGTCGATCAGCCCAACACATGGCGGTCGAGATCGATTTACCACCGGCCCGACCGGTGACCCACAGCGGTCGGACCACCATCCACGAGACCAAACCCTTTTGCTTCACTTCAAATGGAAAACACATTTGTCCATTTGAGTGCAATTCAACAGGTTCATGATGATATTCGACAAGTTGCAAAACACATTTGCCAACCTTTAGAATACTCAAGACATGATGATTTCTTCACTTTGGGATCTTTGAAAACTTAATTGAAGAAATGAGAACGTTGTTATTACGAAGATGCCCTAAAACATAGAAGAATCGTTGTCAATATAAATGATTATTTCTGGAATTCCACCAGAAGAGGCATACTTGCAATATAGTATTGTTTTGATGGTTCAGCGTTGGCACAGAATCAGAACTACATTGCAGTCCGCGGATGTGCTTCTGTGTGTCTGTTGCTCGATGTGCTTCTGTGTGTCTGTTGCTGATGTCTGTCTTGACCTCTCCTTTCCGCCTTCTGTGGTCCTCCTTAAGTACTTGATGAAGCGGTGGCAGTTATCTCACGAGGAGACACCGTTGGGAGCGACGCGTCTGCCTGGAAGAGGCGGCGGTTTGACCATTCCACCAACTGCAAGAGCGGTTGGTGAAGGTGTCAACCGCTATGCGGTTAACGATTTAGGAGACGTTAAACCATCAGCCGTGATAGTGTTGTATTATGCGGAATATGAAACACGTGTTTCATTCATCACACAGTGAGTGGCGTAGTCGATACTTGACCCAGACGCATGTTCATAGCTTTACGAGCACTTACCTGATCGTGGACTAGGTTTAGGACTTTGTCCGACCAGGGTATTTATTATATAACTTCTATAGCACCTACGACCAGTTAGGTCGGTGGTCTTAGAAGTTACGACCACGAAGACGTATGATCTTTTTCATATATTAAGATAATATATGAATATTTTAATCCTCATCAGTTCGGCTAATTGGTTTAGTCACACAAGCTATTACTACGGTACATTGCGACACAAGCCTCCTGACCATGTAAATGCGCATGTCTTTAAGGGATAGTAAAAACATGGCGAGTAGGAGGGACTACTACGAGAATGACCCGACCTCTGCGTGGGCCGGGGCCATTTGCCCTTCCTTCGAGCTCGGCGTTGTACTCTCGCCGCCGCCTATCCTCGCCGCCATTTCCGCTTTTTCCCACTCCTCTCGCGTGCCTCGCGCTCCTGCGCTGCGCGCCAGGGATGGGCTGCGTCTCCGGCGGATACGCTCGTTGTGCTCTTCAGTCCGACGCTCCTCCTCCCGGATCTCGCGTCCCCTTTCGGCATTCCGCTCCTCGAAGTCGAGTTGCCACTGCTCGTGTGGGTGGATCTCTAGGTCGATCCACTTGCGGAAGCCACAGAGGCTCGGGGACTACGGGTAGATGGGAGAGATTGTAAGTCGCGTGATTCGAAAAGAGAGTTGGTGCGGAACTTACTATAAGTACTCCTTCTGCACGGCCGATAGGTTCTCGTATCCCAACGACGGTCGGGATAGTCAGAGGAGTAGTTGGGACAACCCTAGTAACGCATGCCGAGGCTGAGCCGGTGCTTGGATTTGAAGAACTTGCATGTATACTAATTGTGGATACCGTGAGGATATGTGCACGATCTCAGGATGATGAGTCAATTGGCAATGGCTTTGTTGGTTTGCAAAATCTCACGTTTTGGGTTTGCTTGATCTGTCGGACCACAAAGCGGTCGGCCGGCGATGTTAGGCGGTCGGACATCTCGTGGAGAGGTCCGGCCGTGGTGGCGGTCCGACCGTGATGTTTAACGGTGGCTTTTGGGCCGATCCAAAAATAGGATGTGTAGGTGAGTGAGGAGTCTCTGGATGTGGTCGCATCATTTTGGAGCTCCAGTCAAAAGTTCTATTGAGTTGAAAATTCCGAAGGTTTGGATTTTCACGATGGATTTTTAGCTAAGTCTTTTGAGTGATCCGACCGGCTGAATCGGTCGGACCGGTGATGTGGGCGGTCGGACATCGATCACTGAAGGTGAGCCTTCTTGGCATTGATGTGTTTTGATTGTGGTTATTGTATGAATGTCAATGCTTTATTGTTGCATATTGCATTGTGGAACTAACGTGGGTCAAGTTGTGAAGAACGTGTTCCGAGTCGGTTTGTTTGTCTATTCTTTGCATGCGGTGGCTTGCGTGTCAACGACGTCAGCGGTGAGGTGGATCGGGACTAAGCTTGGAGAGCGAGGTCGAGCGATCATGGATCTGGGTGAGGTCGTGTGACTCAAGCATGGTGCGAATGGGCAAGATGGATCGAGCAGGCGATTCGGTCACATTGGTTGGATCGGCGGTGCGGAAGTTGGTGCAAGTCCATGGGTGGAACTTGACGACATGGAGAGCGTGATCAACCTACACGCGTGTGAAGTAGGCGATTGCTTCAACAGTTGAGTTGTATGTGTGTGGGTCCCATAAGTGAAAACCCTAGGCCTCTCCTATAAATAGAAAGGGGGGAGATGTAAAACCCCTTGAAGCATTTGGAGCCCTCTTCCTTTTTCTAGGGTTAGGAGAGGAGAGGAGAGGTTAGGGTTTGGAGAAATTGTATGTGCTCCTTGTTGAGCTCTTGTCTTCCTTGTTGGAGTGGCTTTGTAAGCATCTTGTGAGATCAATCAATATTGTGATGCTTGCTTGAGAAATCATTTGTCTCCCTTTATGTTCTTCTCTCTTTTGGATGATTTTGGTGCTTCCTTGATTCAAGGATTTATGCTTGGTCTCTTGACCTTTTTGTCTTGCTTTGATGTGTGGGAATACTCCTAGAATCATCTAGATCATCAACCCCCACAAGCAAGTCTTGAATCAAAGATTTTCGTATTTCTAGGGTTTGTGCACTTCTTTGGTAAAACCTTGAGAGATCAATTCTACGAAGTGGATCTGAAGGATCGTCGCTAGAAATAGGTCTCTAATATCCTTAAAGAGGTGTGCTCGAAATTTGGTCAAGTTTCATTGGTTGAATCAAAAGTTGGATCAAATTTCGTTTTGGATTTGGGCTTGGCTTTTCGGTTCTGGACTAAATCGGTCTGACCGGTTTTGTAACGACGGTCCGACCGCCGCCTTCGAATCGCCCGATGGCGGGTCGAACCGATATCAAGCGGTCCGACCGCGATTAGTAGCCGGTCCGACCGCTCGTTAACTGTCGGTCCGACCGCCGCCATCTATGGCCGTCGACCGCCGGTGCCTGACTAGTGAGATCAATTCTCCACATTTGTGTCGTGTAGTTAACTGAGTTATCGAATTGACACAAGGCTTCCACCGTAAACTTCTTGATCTTCTTAGCTTTCATAGCTAAAGGAGTAAAGTTCGTGTTGAATTTGATTAAGACGAGAAAGTTGAGAAAGCGCCTATTCACCCCTTAGTCGCCTTTACGGTCCTACACTAATGTTTCGAATATATATAAAACTTGTGTAGTTTTTGTATATTCATGTTTTGAGTATATAGAACTTATGTAGTTCTCGTATACTCAAGTTTTGAGTATGTAGAACTTATGTAGTTTTCGCATACTCATGATGTGAGTATATATATGACTTGTGTAGTTTTTATATATACTCATATCGTGTTACTTTTATCAATTCAATTTATGTGTGATTGAAATGGTTATCATCAATTACCAAAGAGTGGAAATATTAAGTTATCTTGTCCCACCATTATGTGTTAATGGTATGATGTGGTAATTAATGATAATCATTATGTGTTGATGCGTATGAAGAGCTTGAAGAAAAAGGAAGTCATCGTGTGTCGATGATGTTCAAGAAGAGGAGATGATTATAAGTTGATCATCTAGTCAAGAGAAGGCCCATCATGTGTTGATGGAGGTCTAATGAAGGATACATCATGTGTTGATGCACATCAAGTCAAGAGAAGACCCATCATATGTTGATGTAGGTCAAGTGAGGAATGCATCATGTGTTGATGCATGTCAAGACTTCGGGATGAAGAAATCATCATGTGTTGATGATGTTCAAGACAAGATCCCAAAGTGAAGAAATCATCATGTGCTGAGTATTCTAAAGGTTGGCAAATGTGTTTTGCAACTTGCTGGGAATATCATCTGTGAACCCTGTTGGAATTGCACTCAAATGGACAAATGTGTTTTTCCATTTGAAGTGAAGCAAAAGGGTTTGGTCTCTCGTGGATCGGTGGTCGACCGCTGAAGTCACCGGTCGAGCCCGGTGGCAAATCGGCTCGATCGTCATGTGTTGGGCTGATCGACCGATTTCCCTTTGGATTGATTTTCTGTGCGGTAGTTCCGCCGTTGAGAAAAAGGAACTACCGAAGATCGGAAGTTCCGAAAATCTAGCGGAACATTTTTTCCAGAGAAGCACCATTTTGGTGCGGGGTGATTTTCCTCAGACGGTCGGACCGCCACCTTTTTGGCCGATCGATGATTTAGCAATGATCCGCCATTAGGTGGCGGTCCGACTAGCCGAGGCCAACAGTTAGTTTTATAGCCGTTGAGGTATGGGCGGTCCGATCGGCCATTAGTTGGCGGTCAAAAGTAGTCATGTGGTACTAAACTTCACACAATTCAAGTCACATGAAATCATGAAACCCTAATTTCAAACGTCTTATCCTAATTTTCCACACCTAAACACCGAATTTGTCGACATAATTTGAAGCATATAAAATTACGTAAAATTTACACAATGAATTCCTCTGTGTAGGGAATCTGAAAAAAAAAATTATAATGTTTGGACCTTATTTGCTATATTAGAAAATTCCTAGAAACATTATACTTAAAAGAATTCTGCAGAGAAAAAAAAATAGATAAAATTTTGAAAAAATTACACAAGCAAGAACACAATGTCAGGACGCTCCACAAAAAATTGCATAATTTTTTGAGCTCATTTACTATATTTAAAAATTCATCAAACAAATATTATTAAATACAATTTTCAGAAAAAAAAAATTTAAACAGTGCTCTCCACTGCTGTCTTCGACGGCAAGCAGTGACTTCATGCTTGATGCAGACGGCGGCAGGTGCTCAGCTGCTTGATCCCAAGACGGCAGCAGTCACCGCTGCCGTCCAAAGGGTAGAGGGGCTAAAATGGGAATTTCGGAGATATGAGGGCTATTTTTGGAATTTTATGGTGATATACTGCTAAAACAGTCCAGAATTCCAAGAAAGCCAGGCACCACCACCCCATTGCAACCAACCACAGGTAGAGCAACCAGAGAAGGGGAGTAAAGGCGAAGGGGAAGACCGACGGAGTGGGAGCGGCAAGCGTGGACGGCATCGGCTATGGCTTCGAACCATCACCGAACCCCCGGACCACGTCGACCGACAGGACAAAGAGGAACCAGAGAGAACCACCGGGAGGACGACCACCAGCACCACAACCGACGACCACCACTGCCGGCCATCCCCAAATCAACCAAGACACTAAGGTATCCACCATCTTTCCCCACCGACCAACATTTTGGCCACAGCCGAACCAACCAAAGGAATCAACCCATTCCATCAGGACACTAACAGTAGCACTCAATATACATCACAGAGCACTAAACCCTTTTATCACTGAACACTAACCGTAGCATTTTTCTTCTACCATTCCATCAACAGAGCAAGGGAGGGAAAGGGATAAAGTAGAAGAGGGGGGAGTATACCTCAGTGTGCGGCAACCATGGCGGTAAAAACCCACATTTATCACATTCACCATGTCCAACCCACCTCCAGTAACCCTCATGCATACATGAACACTATTAAAAACTCACCTCTGAGATTAAAGCCAACTTGAACCATAAAACCAAAACAATAGAAGAGGAACAAAGAATGGGGTTTGACTGGGGTGAAGCGAGGCCGAGCATGGAGCGAGGTGGCCGTAGGCCGGGCCGAAGCGAGAGGAGGGCCGAGCCGGTGAACACGTGGTGCAGGGCGGAGAGGAGCTGCACGGGCACAGGAGGACCAGGGCGAAGGGGAGCGAGGCGGGCAACGGCGGCGCCGGGCCCGGAGCCGAAGACTGGCAGTGCCATGAACCGGAGGCGCCAGGAGAGGAGCACCGTGGGAGGATTGAGAAGAAAAGAAAGAATGGGGAAGATAGGAGATGGTGGCCTCGGTAAGTTCGGATGAAAGGATAAGGAGGAGAGAGAGAGAGAGAGATCGGGGAAAAGGGATTAGGAAAGAAATGAGAAATTAGGCAAATAGGAAAATTTAAATGAGGATTAGTCGTAATAGATTTAGCATTAAAATTAAGCGTGAATATTATTATGTGTCGGCGCGGTATAAATATTGAACCAAACTAATTTGTAAGCCGCGTATGAATAAATGGCAGTAGACCCACAAGTAGAAAATAAAAATGGGAAAAGTGTGCAAAATAAATATAAGACTTTATAAATAAAATCGTCACTGAGTTAGATAAATAAATTGATGCATTACTTGCAAGTTTCAGACGAATCACCAGAAGTATATATTTATAAAATGCGTGAGAATATTTAACAACATACCAACCAATAGGAAAATAAAATCATGGAAAAAGTGTAAAAGTAATACGAGACCTTATAAATTAATTAATCACCAATAGAACCCAATAAATTAGACAAATAATCTATTTCATTAGAAATAATTTAATCATGATAGAATAATCAAAAGAAACAACCCCGAGTCTATTTAGAAAAATAAATAAACGCATACACACTTAAATAAAACTAATTAGGCATATTTGCATGTGTAAAATTTAAATAAACATAGTTGCATGCGGGTAAGTGTAGTATTTCATTTTCGTACGATAAAACACGAGATTAGGCAACCTCAACCCTAGAGCCAGTAGGCTATAGAACAACCATAGTTGGGGAGTGCTAACTCAACTGGGATCCAAAAAATGTTATTAAATCAAAATCGGCCGACAAAGGAAAATCAACTAATTTATGTACGCATAATATCACCCAAAGGCAACTAAGTATTTATTTACGTATTATTCGCATCTGCCATATAAATTGCAGAAATCGAACCAACACAGGCATGAGTGTCTGATCCGTTATCTGCCGGTGACGATATTTTCTACGATTACGAAGGCAAGCTTACCTCTTGAACATCAATATAGTTATATTAAATGTAAACTATATATTGATGTATCATATATATACATGCATCAAAACTATGTCTCGTAACCAAATCGAATAAATGAGGTGAAGATGAAAGAGATGATGAATAAGAAAAGAGATAAGAAAAGAGAACTATTAGGATGGTGAAGGGGGCCTTTGGCAGGGAAAGAGAAGAGAAAAGAGAAGAGGCAAGAGGTGGACCCCTTTACATATGGATAATATATAAGGACCAACAAAACTCTTACTCGGATATGAGGTCGTATTTAAGTGCCACCCGTTTTCCCGTTTCAACGAGCGTGAAATGCTACCTTGTTACGTAATTATACTCTCCACATCGGGTAAGTAATATGTGTGAGTGTGATGGAGGAACCCAGGATCGGTAGGAGAAGTCCGAAAATAGGGATCCAAGGCACTATAGTGCTAGGGGAGTGTTGGCTGTGAAATAGAAGCCGCCCCAACCAACATTACAGGAACTCAGTGGGTGATAATGTCAGCACCGACGGAAAGTAATGGGCTGAGAAATTAATCACGTAACCTGAAAAACATTATGCATTATGATCTCGAAACCCGCATCAAAGGAAATGCATGGGATCCAGTTCAAAGAAAGCTCAGAGTAGCTATGGGTAAAGTGGTACAAAGCTTGCGTAGTGCTAAATAAAATCATGAATTCATGTCAGTCTCCTAGATTGGAGTCTATGGGAACCACTGCGGGTCTATCTTCTCTCCGAGTGATAAGTAGTTTTTTCAGTATTAAAATATGCTACTTGAAGTTTTAACGAGTTGTTTATTTTTAGAAAAAGAGATGATCTAAGAAATGTGATAACGAACAGAGATGAGTCATCCAGTGCATTTTTGCTATTAATGCTTGCTAGTACACTAGTACCCAACCTTGCTGTTATTTTCCTTTGTTAGATCCTAGTCCAACCGGAAACTATTCTGAGTGGGACGAGGAACAAGCAGGTGCAGATAAGACCGTAAAATACGAGGGCTTTACTACGAGGAGCAGAGCAAGGTGGACGCCCTCTTCGGATGACGTGGGACGAATAGACGACCAGGGGAGTAGGGCAGGTAAGCGAGGGGACGTAGTCCCATTTTACAGTTGTAAATTACTACTTGTAATAAGAACCATAGCCTTGTGTTGCTAACTGTTGTAATAAAGAGTACAATTTCTATCCTATTATTCTGCTGCGTTGACTTTGGTAAAGCTTACTATTCGTCGGAGCGGTGTTCTACCAAGAAGACGAATAGTAATCTGTATACCTAAGTGTGATTACCCTCTGGGTAATGACACGGGGTGCCACACAAACATACACTTATCAGGATTGAGTTTCAAATGGTGTTTTCTTAGGTTATCAAATGTTTCTTACAGGTCGAACATATGATTAAGGTGCTTGATATTTTTTATGATAAGATCATCAACATAGGTTTCCAAATTTCGGCCTAGTTAAGGATAAAAAGTCATTTGAATCAAGTGTTAAAAAGAAGCGCCAGTATTTTTTAGACCAAATGATATTTTGACACATCAAAATATTCTAAAAAATGTAATAAATATGGGCTTTTCTTCATCATCTAGGCATATACTTATCTGATGATAACTAGAGTATGCATCTAGAAAACTTAATATTTCACAACAAGTGGTCGAATCAACCAATTGATCAATACGAGGAAGCGGAAAATCATTTTTTCGACAAGCTTTATTAAGATCAGTAAAGTCTACACACATACACCACTTACCATTAGACTTTCTAACCATTACAGGGTTAGCCAACCACTCTAAGTGGTTGACTTCTCTTATAAAGCCTGCTTTAAGTAGCTTGTCTAATTCTGATCTAATGACATCTCGCCAATCAGGTCCGAATCTCTGTAACTTATTTTTTATGGGTTTCTTGTCAGGCCGTAGAGCTAGCCTGTACTCAATCACCTCCCGGGGACTCCAGGCATGTCGGATGCTTGCCACACGAAGACATCTGCGTTTGATCGGAGGAAGGTGACGAGAGCGTTTTCCTATGCAGGATCGGAAGTGACTCTGATGCGAACGGTCTTTAACGGTTCCTCTGCATTCAGTGGAACATCTTTGATCTGGTCGTTCAGCTTTGGAGCAACTTTAG